>JAOTRS010000026.1:8198936-8210842 GCA_028565755.1 Dinotopterus cunningtoni
TAATATATAACTAAATATAAAAATTTCGAGATACACTTTTTTATACTTAGTTAATATCTAAAATAATATTTATTTTTTAATCAAGAATCAATAATGAATCAATAAATACAGAGGCAGTGAGTACATCTTGCGTTAGTTTTTGTGGTTCACTGTTACGCTAGACAAGTAAACCCCTTTAAGAAAGCAAAACTTACAGGCTGAGCTTAACCTACATCTTCAGTTCTTATCGTCTCGGTTTAAAATCTATAATCATCCACTATGGCTACACAAAAATCCCAGTCAAAACAGAGCTGTGAGTCTAGCACTATGAGGGGGTGAGGGTGGGTGCTGAGGACGGGAATGTCACTTTATATTAAATCAGTTCGGCCAGACCATGTGGATCGTAGTGACACGTCAGCTCAACATGGTGTCTTAAAACTGCGGTTAAATATAATTTCTGAAGCAACATAAGAGAGACACATAAATGCACCATGATTAGTTATAAACGCTGAGGTTTCCCATGAGTTATATGGTCTAGTGACCTGACTACTGGGTTCAAGTCGAAATAGTAAATACAGCAAGACTGACCTACTTTACTGGGTTACATAACATATGGAAGTGAGGCTTTGGATTTCATGGATTATAGTTTCAAGGACAGGTTTCAATGAGAGCCCCTGCCTGGAGTCTCTTCTGCAATAATAAACTTATAATAAACTTAACTCATGTAGCCTCATGAATACTTTCATGTAAATTGTTTCCTTAAATATTAGCTATGAAGCAGTGCTTTCACACAGAGACTCTTATGGCACACACAGTCTCTTTGGTGTTTGTGTCGGATGTGTCACACACCTCTGATCAGTATTTGCCAAAGGCATGTGATTCCTGACATATGTGATTCTTTTGCTCCTCTCAGAATTACACCCTCTGCCTTCTATTCCAGCTGCTCGTAACTCATGGACAGGGTCATGCAACGGAAAGCTTGGTAACAAAGCTGTGATTAGTCTGTGAGGAAACACGAGGAGTTACCTAATCTCTGAGAGAACTCATAGAACTTTTTGAGTTTGCCCACAAGGGGAACAACTGCAGCCCAAGCCTGGTCCTGCAACGCCTCATCACTGGGGTTCTGGATTGCCTGAGGACAGAAATAAATAATAGAAATAAATGGAGTTACCTTCATAAATGGGCCTTACAAACGCTCCAGTGTTAGTACAAAGTTTATCAGGTGCAGTGCTGGAAGATGTTAAATCAATATAAAAATCTACTCAAGCTTCAAACCATATGTATTTATAGTTGAAATAATCTCATAAATATACATGGTGTTCTTTTCTTTGACATTTCTTTTAATTAGACCTGCCTCGTGCTAACTATAATTAATGGTTTTGCCAATAAAAAAAAAAGAAAAAGAATGCAGTGTGAAATAAAAGAGAAAATAAAAGGCTGGATTCATTTCCATTCACCAGTAGTCATGGCAAAGCTGGCATACTCTGGCAACCCAGTTGGTATAGCAACAATCACCGTGGCAACATGATCATCAGTCACATTGACACTCTTTCTGAATAACGCAAAAGCATGATCAATTGGCAAACTGAATAACACTACATGGGATGCCTGATTGTTTGGAGCATTTCCAGTGTATGTGTCTGTCTACATCCTTCAAATACAAATAGAACAAAAAGCCATGAAATTTAGCAATGATGTATTCATAAAGCCTAGATTTACTTTCAATGGACCTACATAGAGGTGTAGATGTGGGTGGTTAGACTTCTCTTCATTTTGTTTTACAAGTGTTTATCGTTCTAGATGAAAGGTAATTCACCATGTCATTCTCAACTACTGGTTTGAATATTTTTAAAACGAACAAATGTCTGCCATCGAAAAAAGCCCCAGCCTAACACTAAAATACAATATCTGCCAAAAAAAGCACATTATAAATGGTAAGTATGTTTTGCCATTTGATACTTTTTACTAGTTTAACTACAGTATTTGCTAGTATTGTATGTGGTTTTAAACACAGCAATAAACAAACAATCATTCAATATATCTAACCCATTAAAATACTGCTTATTTTTATTTATTTTAAACTCAGCCAAAATTAAGACAGGGATGCACCAATACCACTAAGTATCAGTATGTACCCAAATGGAAGTATTTGTATGTCACATATTTTAATGTGGGTACTTGCTGATACCGAGTACAGTACCAACATTAACAGAACATTTGGGAAAACCCCACATTACCAATAAATGCACCCGTTACTATGTTGCTAGTGTGTGAATACCAGTACTGCTTTCCACCTGGAATGACTTTCTGTGGTGTAAAATACTGATATAATAAAAAATAGCTGAAGGCCTAAATGTCTTGCAATAGTCTACTGACACTGTTCTTCACAAAGTCGAGCAGTTTTGGAAATGCTTTGTTTTTTTTAGTTTTTAGTGTAAGGAAAATGCATATCTTTGCACAATTGTATTTAATGAAAAAGCCATAACAGGCCATAGCCATGACTATTACCCAGCTGATCATTCTAATGAACAGTAAAGACATTTTGTTGGACATGAAATTGCCTCCTTTCCCTCCGGGGCTTTTTAGGCTCCTTCAGTACCATGGCAACTGCTTATAAACAACAACAGTGGTGTACTGTAAGAGTACCTTTAGATTATTTTTTTTTCATTAAAAAAAAAGATCGTTCTTATTATATAGTGAAAAAATCTACACATCCATAAAGAACAACATTTATTTGTCATCACTGTCCACGTTTAAAAGGCAAGACTGTTTACAAAAATGGCAGATTTGGTAGTACTGTTTGGTAGTGGGAGTTCCACACTTCATCCCTCATCGTAGTAGTCAACATGGACACCCACTTTGACACAACAAGAGAGGAGAAGACATTTTCATTTGTGCAGTCCGGCTTTGCCTTAAAGTGCCATTGGTGTTTTGGAACAGTTTTTTTATGTACACTCTGAGCTCAGTATCGGATTATCAGTGAATCACAAGTTAAAACGTTTATCTTCTTTGCAACATCCATATGTTTTTATTTTCAAGCATTTGCCATTCAGGTTTAGTAATAAGCAAATGCAAAATTTGAATGAGTATGTGTACCTCTCTTATCTCTTTCCCAGCTCCATTATAGGCCTGAAGTTCATCAAGAACTGCTCGAGCATCTATTAGGACCACGTCCACTTGCTTCCATGTCTCTCTCTCTGCATCCGTGGGCTGTGCATCTAAAAGACAAAATAAAAAAAAGTAAAAATTAAAAAAAAAAAAAAAACTTACTTATAAAGTGTAGTATACCTAAAAATATGAGAAATACAGGGTGTCATATTGTATGACATGTTTTTCATTCACTTTCATTCCCAAATTACTGTTTAAATGGCTTTAGTACATGACAGCTTATGTACTGTATAGGCATGTTAAAATGACTGTATTAATGCCATTTTATTCTGGACAGATCTGTGAACATCTATTAAACAGGACAAACTAAAAAGAATAAACATATCTATATAAATAAAAGAAATGATTTGTCTGTACAGCAGTTACCAACAACAGTTTTTTTTTTTTTTTTACAATACAAAATGTAATGAATTTTTCATAACACATTAGACCACGTTTACAGCAACATACAGCATACCGGGCTGCACCCGCCCCTACTTCGGACACTCGGACCACATTACTCTGTTTATGTATCCCGCCTACAGGCAAAGACTGAAACAAACAAATCCCATCACCAAACAAATCAAACTTTGGACGCCAGAGACTGAAAGCATCCTACAGGATTGTTTTTCTCAGACAGACTGGGATGTGTTTAAAGCTGCTGCCACTCTGGAGGACTCTTCTGTCAGTATACAAGACTATGCTGAGTATGTTACTGGGTATTTTAGCACCTGTGTTGATAACATCGTGCCCAACATACAAGTCAGGAAGTTCCCCAACCAGAAACCCTGGATAAACAATCAGGTACCCCACATGTTTCGTGCCCTTTTCCTTGCATTTAAATCATGCAATGTGACAGAGTACAAAGCTGCAAAATATGGACTGAGGAAAGCCATAACAGCAGCAAAAAGGCAGTACAGATAGAAGCTGGAAGGCTTCCACTTCTGACTCTGGGAGGATGTGGCTAGGCCTACAGCACATCACGGATTACAGGACCACCACCACCACTACCATCAGCTCCATAGATAGCCTGCCAGATGATCTCAACATCTTCTACACACGCTTTGAGACCTCCAACAGCAGCAGAGAAAGGATGCTCACACACACCCAGACCACCGAACCCCTCTGCCCGCTCCCAAAAGTCTTATCAGGTCAGGTATACAAAGCGTTGAGGCAGGGCCGGACAACATCCCTGGGCGGGCCCCAAGAGCTTGTGCCAACAAGCTGACTGATGTTTTCACCTCCATCTTTAACCTTTCCCTAAATCAGTGCACTGTTCCCACCTGCTTCAAAAACACAACGATCCCTAAGAAGAACCCGTCCACCTGTCTCAATGACTATAGACCAGTAGGGCTAACGCCAATCATGATAAAGTGTTTTGAGAGAGTGGTGCTGGCCCACATTCAGAGCAGCATACTGGACACTGTGGACCCCTACAATATGCCTACCGGCCCAACAGGTCAACCTCAGATGCGATAGCTGCTGCCATCCATCATTCCCTCTCTCACCTGGAAAATAAAGACTCTTACATCAGGTTGCTTTTTGTAGAAGTGTGAGTTACAGTTCTGCTTTTAACACGGTCATCCCAAATAAACTCACCCACAAGCTGTCTACACTTGGCCTGCACCCTACACTCTGTGACTGGCTTCTAGACTTTCTGACTGGCAGGCCCCAGTCTGTCAGGATTCGAAATCGGACCTCAGCCAGTATCACCACAAACACAGGCACCCCACAGGGATGTGTCCTCAGCCCTATCCTCTACACCCTGTTCACCCACGACTGTGTCACCTTTTACAGAGACAACACCATCCTGAAGTTTGCAGACGACATCGCAGTGATAGGACGCATCACTGGTAGGGACGAAGCAGCCTACAGAATGGATCCGGCATCCGGGATCTCAAAGTGGAGAGGGTAAGCTTCAAATATCTAGGTGTACACATCAGTGACGACCTTTCTTGGACACTAAACATCACAAAGCTGGTTAAGAGGGCTCAGCAGGGGCTGTACTTCCTTAGGAGGCTGAGGAAGTTTGGAATGTCTCCTAAGGTCCTCACAAACTTCTAAAGCTGTACGATCAAGAGCATCTTGACAAACTGCATCACCGTGTGGTACGACAGTACAACTGCGATGGACCGCAAACACCTGCAGAAAGTGATGAAGACTGCTGAAAAGATTACAAGGACTTCGCTGGAGGTAGGCCGAAGGTACAGAAGTGTGAGATGCAGAACATACAGGCTAAAGAACTCATTCTTTTCCACTGCCATCAGACTCCAGGAGACAGGAGTGTGCAAGCAAGTTTCCAACTACTTGACACTACGTCTGTTTTTACAGTGTTTATATTTTTGTTATTTATTTCATACTTTTGCATATTTTCCATATTCCTTAATTATATGTTGATGTATATCTTTTTTTACATATACCTATTCTTTTGTATAACCATATTTATTTATTTTTATTTTTTATTCTACTTTTATGCTTATTTTTCTACGTTTTAGCGGCATTCATTAGGGGGACAGCCAAGGAAGAATTTCATTGTACAGGGGGGAACATGTTTCTTTACTGTGTATATGACAATAAAACTTGAAACTTAAATTTAATGATCCTAACATTATAAAAGTAAAGCATCACCAACCATCACCCCAAAGATTGTCTTCTGGGTCATTTTTGAGCTGGTAGATAGAAAATCATTTACACACCACAAAGACACACACACAAATATTTTGGAGTCAAATTCTTCATTGTGCAGAATATATGAATATCACTATGTTGCATAAAAGTTTTAAGACTTCTCATCATTTCCCTTTTTGCACACTTCAGTTACATTCAAAGGCTACATCCTGTAAATGATATATGTATTAACACACACATATATAGAGTACCTTTGCCACTAATAATAAAAATAATAATAATAATTTACTTTGGTAAAAAAAAAAAAAAAAAAAAAGTTATGGCATGTTTACTGTAATTTAAAATGAGTGGTGTTCACTGAGGTGGCTTTTGGATCCCCAAATTGCCCGGAGTATGTGAATGAGAGTGTGAGTGCGAGTGTGTGTGCATTGGCACCCTGTCCAGGATTCCTGCCTCGTGCTCTAAGTCTACTGGGATAGGCTCCAGGCCCCTGCGACCATGTATACATAAATAAAGCAGTATACATGATGAGTGAGTGAGAATGGTGTTTACTGATTAATGCAGTCTTTCTTTACTGTAAAAAGGAAAAACACAAAAGATGTTTTTGATGTTTTTCTATGAGTGATGGCTGATTCAAAAATCCAATGAAGCTGATTTTATGTTAGAGGTTTAACGAAGGTGGGTCATTTTTGACTCTTAATACTATACAGCATCTGAAGACCAAACAAGGGTTAAGCAGACTACTGCCCCTGCAATTTCTGAACGGAAGTAGAGTGCAAGAGGACCTTTACAGCTCGTTACATTACCTAACGTGGAGCAAACACGCACAGAAAGAATATATTTATTTGAACAAGACAGAAACTACTTTCTGGATCAACATTTTCCCATTGAAGGATTATCAAAGGTTATGTCTCATTTCAGATTGTTTGAGTAAAACTGATCTGGCCAGATCAGGCGAGTCTGTTCCGAATGAGGTGTCTACATGATGCATTTTTATTCTGATTGGACTATTATTCCAATGACCAGTGAACAGTGGGCTGGAATGTCGCAACGTGCCAAATCGAATACGTGTACAGAGTACCATGCTAATGTTTCAAACACATCTTACATCACTTTTCTGTGTTGATCTTTAAATGCAGGGGAAACCATTAACATACACAGACACAAAAACATACACTACTGCAGACTTTCCTTGCTGATTAAATCTGAATTAAAAAAGTCACTGTGGCAACTGCGAGGTTCATATGTGGATTCATATTTGGTATATAAATACATCATATTGGGAGATCACCATATCATATTTTATTGAATTAGTAATCAGAGCATCATTAAACCCTATAATCTGCTCATATAACCTGAAAAGTGACTGATATTTCATAATGATGACAGAGTTCTTGACATTCTTTGCTTAGATTAGACTGAAATGACAGGAAGAGGGCACAATACCGGCTTTCTAATGCAGTTATTCTACATTTCTGAAGCACCGCCGAAGTGAACATTGTGCACTCTCCCACTGTAGCACAGCTGATGCACCTCATAGAGAACTTGTTAATTAGCTGATGAATCAGAGAATTGAGCACTAAACGCTGCAGTGCGTCGACCCAGCAGGAAACACGTGTGCTGTAATCAGACCTCCACAGATGAGCTTGGGCTCATTTATGCAGCAGTAAAGCAAACTGTGGAATTTTAAACACTGGAAAATTCAGGCCCTCATCTAAGGAGCAATCACAACCACCACTTTGAACTTCGGTGGGCTTTAAATGCTGAAACATTTTTTTGAGAACCTCAAGCCTCTCACTACGCACACTTATGAAGTTGATGCTAAATTTACATGTGCACATATGGTAGCAAGCAACCAAGCTGAGAGACATTCAATTCTCTAATTTAAGAGTGAATATAATATGCGATCATTGTTTATTCAGGAAATTGTTCTTGATTGCAGACCATTTTGACTCCAAACAATATGCCATAGTGAAAACAGTGATTTGAAAAAGACACACTGTAGAAATTTAAACTGGAGGTAATGAGTATAGATTGTCAGGTAGGAATGCATAGACTAATGTGTGGTACCATGAATTATTTTTTTGTTGTTAAGTTATATGATGTTTATGTTGGCTATACTGTACATTCACCAGCCACTTCCTTAGGAACACCTTGTTTGTACTGGGTTGGTCCCACGTTTTCCTTTAGAACTGCATTAATTTTTAATGGCACAGAATCAACAAGGTGCTGGAAACTTTTTGCTGGAGATTTTGGTCCATACTGACATGACAGCAAAAGGCAATTGCTTCAAATTGGTGGGTGTGCTGTACATCCATGATGCCAATTTCCTGTTCCATTACATCCCAAAAGTGCTCTACTGGATTGAGGTCTGGTGACTGAAGAGGTTATTTGAGTACAGTGAACTAATTGCCATGTTCAAGAGAATAGTTTAAAATGATGTTAACTTTGTGACATGGTGCATTATCCGGTGGTCATAAAGGGATGGAGATGGTCAGAAACAAAACCCAGGTAGGCTGTTGCATTAAAATGATGCTCAATCGATCATAATGGTTTGCCATTTTGTACTCAAAGTGTACCAAGAAAGTTTTGCATTCAGAGTTGCTCTTCAGCATAACTCAGATGTAACGAGTTGTCGCTTGAGTTATTGTTGCTTTTCGATAAACTATAATCTGGCCATTCACCTCTCAACTCTGGCATTAATGAAGCATTTTCACCCAGAGAATTTCTGTTCACTGGATACTTATTCTTTCAGAACATTCTCTGTAAACATTAGAGATAGTTGTGAGTAAAAATTAAAGTAGAAGCTTTGGAAATACTCAGTCCAGCCGATGTGGCAACAATAACAATAACCAAGTCTACTAACCAAATTCACTGAAATCACCTGTTCCTCCCCATTCTGATGCTTAGTTTGAACTTCAGCAGATAACCCGGACTTTTTTACTTGCTGAAATCCATCGAGTTATGTCATGTCACTGGCTGTTTAGATGCTTGTGTAACAAGCAGCTGAACAGGTTTACCTAATAAAGTGGCCAGCGAGTGTAATTGAAGTATAATTATTTGAATTAGTTGACATTTAAAAAGAAAATAATATATATTTTACACTGAAATGCAGATAACTAACTGCCTGTTTGCTTTAGGAAGATGAAATGTAACATCTCACAGCTCACTAAATCAACTCTGAATTCTGGCTGCAATGTTTATCGATACAAGTCGTTCATTTATGTATTTCCCAAATTAAACTATTTCATATTTATTTTTGGATATAATTGAACATACAGTAAAGAAATGGTGGATTGCCATTGGATGCTTGAGGTACATGAATAAATACAAAATCTCACTTTCAAAATCGAGGAAGAAGTTGGGCTCTTCATCAAGGTCTGTGCACGTCAAAACTTTTAACAGGTTCCCCATGACAGGTACCTAAAGAGAGAAGGAGAGAAGATTTAAATGACTGAACTGAAGGTATGCATGTGACTGAACAATATTTGTAGGAATACAGATACAGATTAGGAAAAGAAAGTCAGACTGATTAGTAGATAGAGAGCTTCTTGAGTCTCACATTTAAAATGTGGCACCTTATTTGCTTTCTGTCTTTTTCTCTCACCAAGTGGTACCAGGACCCAGATGTGACTCTCTCCCACCCATCCCCTCTTTGCCCCTCTCCAGACAGACTGTGTGGTTTTCCTGCACAAGAACACCCTACCAGATGTCATCACCAACTGCAAGCCTTGCCACACACCCACACACTGCATGTGAGTTACGGGAATCCCTGTGCTGTGGTGCCTCATGCCAACCGTGCGTGTCTGCTTACAGCTAAACTCAGTTCCCTGTAGAGGGGCCTCAAGCTCTCAGTGTCAAAATGTTAGGAAATAACAACACAATATACTGTCTTCGCAGAAAGCAGTGCTCTAAATAGCTTTATTTCTTTAACCGCCTGGGAAAAGCACACAGGGTTAAGAGCGTTGTGGTTAAAACCTAATTCGGGGGTCACATCAGAAGCAAACATGCCTTGCAGTTATCCAAGATAAGCCACATTGCCTTACTCCGACTTCAAAAACATTCAGGATGTGTAAAGCGAAAAGCAGCCTGGTACTTACCTGAGTGCACTGACCCTACATTCATTACTAAGCAACAAAATAAAAGGTAGACATTCACTGCTATGTGCATCATGCTCTGATTTTAGTGACAATGGCAGACATAAAGCAACTTCGATTTTCTCAATTCAATGCAAAATAGATATGACAGTAAAATTACATATTCAACAATTGTCAGGAATAATTCCAGACCAATTCAGTGCCATGTGGTCCACAATTTCTTTAAATCACTCACAATTTTATAGTTTGTAAAATTCATTTACAAATAGAAATACTAAAAGAGTCTGTGGTTTCATCTTATCTTGTCATCTGTTGCCTCTCGTTATATGTGTATAGAGATATTACTAACAGAAATAAAGCTCTGATGGAAGTAAAAGTTGTTGTTGATGCCTTTAGTGATTGTACATAGCCAGTCTGGTACAGTAACTTAGCTTTGTTAAACTGGCATTGCATCTAATATAACCAGGAAACAGGAACAGGATAGTGTAGATTCTATATTGCATACCGTCTAGACAATAAATATGGTGCTTAGATAAAAAAAAATATATGTTGGCAGTAAATACTTCTCTTAATTACTGTCCATTATCAGTTTTTTAATTGCTGATTTTGCTGACAAATGATTTCATGCTTAATATGAAGAGCTGCATACTGCATATAGAATTGCAAGACTGTGACTGTAAGGCTTTATCTAACAACCGAACAAATAGCAAGCATTGAGAAAGTTCAAACTCGGTGCTAGCTACAAATTCAAGTCCAGGAATTTGAAGTATTCTACAGTTGGTGCATTTCGTTGGTTGATTCTTAGAAAGCATGCACCTGAGAGAGAACATTTTCCCAGGCTATCCTCTCCTCTGATGGGCGGTAAGAACCTGTGCATTGCTGAGTACAAGTTCATGCAGCCCTCTGGAAATTCTCTCACACATGCCACACTTTATCAATGACAGATCACAGAGAATTCGCCCTCCCCCACCACAAGTGAGGCCAGTAAGAGAGAAAAACACAGGTGGTAAATCACTTTGAATGTAGAAGAGGAAAAAGATAGCATGAGAGGCAGGAAAACAGAAACAAAACTGATGACACTCAGCACTCAAACTGTTCCCACAATTTTACCACACTAACAGTGAGAGTGTTACATAATAAACAGGATGAGCATCTCAGAGATTTTCTCTAAAACAGCAAATGCATTTTTATTTCCTCCTTATTGAGTACAATGGTAAATACTTAGCTAATGGCTAAAGATACTGTATTAGTAAAGTAAATTCCATATATGGTAAAACATTCTATGGCTCGCTGGAAGTCTTTTGTTTCCCTGGAATTTAACTGGAACATGTTAATGACTTTTTGTTCTTTGATTTAACAGATGTACGTGTCTGTGCTGTTAATAAACCTGACAGAACTTTGACAATTCTTGTGTGCGAGTGACTGCATTTTTCCTGATATGCATGTATTATTTCCTTAAATGTGAAATGTAATATATAGTTTATCTGTGTGAACTACATTTTAAAATGCCATTAAATTCAGTGCAAAACATTCTTGTTTTAGAATTCAAACTATTCAAACTGGGACTTGGCTTCACTTACAGCTTGTCTTGCCATGGGTGGTAATGCAGGACCAAAGTAGGACATAACACTGTTAGCTACTCACACACACACACACACACACACACACACACACACACACACACACACACACATGAATACACACACACACATGAATACACACTCGCAAATACACACACACACACTCGCAAATACACACACACACACTTGCAAATACACACACAAATACACACACACACACACACACACACAAATACACACACACACAAATACACACACACACAAATACACAAATACACACACACACACAAATACACACACACACAAATACACACACAAATACACACACAAATACACACACACACACACACACAAATACACACACACACAAATACACAAATACACACACACACACAAATACACACACACACACAAATACACACACACACAAATACACACACACACAAATACACACACACACAAATACACACACACA
>JAOTRS010000026.1:8215410-8228964 GCA_028565755.1 Dinotopterus cunningtoni
GGCAGTCTAGCTTTTTGGTTTGTTTGTTTGTGTGTGTGTGTGTGTGTGTGTGTGTGTGTGTGTGTGTGTGTGTGTGTGTGTGTGTGTGTCTGGGAACGATTTAGACATCATTAGAGAAGGCTCCCAATAAACCAAATTACTGGGTGAAAATTCAATTTTATCAGGGCAGAGGGGCAGAGCAAACAAAAAAAAATAAAAAATCAGTGCACCATTTAATGTGCTCCATCCTCACTTCAGGGATCTAAATACGCATTTAGCTTAACCCTCAGTACTCAGTTCCTCAGCTGCTGAACTCATGCTGTAATTAAACAGCTTGTGTGTCCTAGATGAACCCCAAGTCTCAGACAGCCAGAGGAAGAAACTATGAAAAAGAAAGCTAGCTAGGACTCGCCCATTAAACCAGCCTATAAGCCGTTATTCCAGTGCCTCAGGTGAGGAGAGATGGAGGCCATATGTATTACTGACCTGACTGGGTCTGATACTTGCGGTTCTCTGTCCAACACTCGTTGGTGCAGTGATGGTGAATGATTTAAGTCCCACATGCTATTTTTAGGTCCTGAATGTAAATCTATTACACGAGCTTTTCGGCTAAATGACCCTAGTGTCACTTGAAAATCATTAAAGATATAATTTATCTCATTTTAATTAAATACAGAATTTAACTAAATATGTGCTCAAAATTTTATATAACGAGCTAATTTCCTGCAGAGATGTTTAAAAAGAAGTGCCTGTACCTCAGATGGAACACGGCCACTTCATTAGGTATACCTCTTCGAATTCTATTCAATGCGTTTAGACATGTAGACATCGTCAAGACGACCTGCTAAAGCTCAAACCAAGCATCAGAATGGGAAAGAACGGTGATTTGAGTGACTATGAAAGTCTTGGTTGCTGGTGCCAGATGGACTAGACTGAGCTTTTCCAAAAATTGCTGATCTGCTGGGATTTCTACCGACAAATATCTCTTGGGTTTATTGTTCTGAAAAAAAATATAAAAAGTCCAGTGAGGGGCATTTCTCAGGGCAAACTCACTTTCCAAATCACCTGCAATCATAATCACAGTATATAAGGACTTTCTTGCTAAGTATAAGCTTCGTGTCTCTGAGCCAGGTTTTATTAAACCTCTTTTGTACAACAGACTTTGATTCTCTTGCAGATCGTTTGACCCTTGTCTGTCCACTGACTCATGGGTTCGCTCTACAGACTTTCCAGATTACAGATCTTTCCGTCTAAAGATGTGTTCATAAAAACCCATCAAACTGCACTTTTATCCTTATCTCTTTCCATGTTAGTCATAATATTTAATTCCATTCAGAATTGCCTTCATTTTTGGCTGAAATTTTGACAGAAGAGTCAACTCTTTTCATAAAGTCTTCTTCAGCACATTTCAAAGACCTCCTGTGGGGTTAAGGTCAGGACTCAGTGGTGACCAATTCTTGTATGAAAATGATTCCTCATGCTATCAGAGCCAGTCTTTCACAATTTGAGCCTGATGGATCTTGGCATTGGCCTCCTGGAATATGCTTGTAAATGCCATGGGTCATCAGGAAAGCAAAGAAAAAAATCCATAGATGGGATGGGTCATTCTGTACAAACCTACAGTAGGTCATTCTGTACATTCAGATCATTAACTGACTTCATGTTATTGCTAAATAACTTTGCTGAGTCTAGACCTGAACAAATGAAGCCACCCCAGATCATAACTCTGCCTCCAGAGGCTTGTACACTGGCCAACCATATTTCTTCACATTTCTTGCAAAGTTGACAGTTTACCACCATCCTTCTAGGTTTTAATAAGGTGTTCTCAATCCAATACACAAAATCATCAAATTAGTTGTTTTCTTTTCTTTGTTTTCTTCACGGGCCAGTAGTTTGGCTCTTCTACACTTTCCAAAAGGGTTTTTCAAGAAATGAGAAGCTGTTCAGCTAGGGTTAAAAGAATTGTAAAGAGACACAGATTAGTCACTGCAGTGAGTATCCAAACAAAGTATTTGCTTATTGACATCCTTTGACAGGCGATGTCTCACAGATGCCCACAGTACGGAGCTATCTTGATCTTGACTGGGCATCTTGATGTCTATACAAGATGCCCACAGTACGGAGCTACAACAGATCTCGGTGGCAGCATAAAATTATAGGCTCATTAATATTCATATTCTGGCACATGTGTATTGTTCTTCAGCCATGTCTAGGTCATCAAAAATATTTAGACACAAAAGGACACATAGTATGTAATTCTTGATTACACAGACACGCCCGTGAATGAATCTTTCACTGAAGAGAGACAGCTCACAGAGGACCAGGGACTGATGCCTGGTGAAGGCAGGAATTGTCAAAAAAATTAATCTGGTTAAGGGTACATTTGGTGTACCAGAAACCTTCTCTAATTAGGTTTAAGAATGACAGTCATGCACAAAAAAAAAAAAAAAAAATCAATGCTTTAAACTGTTAATAGGTCAGGCTACTGGAGCAAACCACTGAGTGTGATGCTCGTGTCTCTATTTATATCTGTGTGGAACACCGTATCTAATAATCTCAAACGACGAACTCGTTTTTAATCGCTTCACTATATTTTTAATAAGGGTGTCCTTAAAACTTTTCAAACCTTAAAACAATTATTACATGTTTTACATCCTTAAAAAAATCTCATCATTCTCCAGCTTGGTGCCACTGTTTTAGGTCTTGAAAGCTGTTCTCAAGACCTAAAACATATCCACTCACTCACTCACTGTTTATACCGCTTTATCCTGTATTCAGGGGGGCCTGGAGTCTATCCCAGAAGACTTGGGCGGGGTACACCCTGGACAGGGTGCCAATTCATACACTCTCATTTACACACTACAGGCAATTTGGGAACGTCAATTAGCCTAATCTGCATGTCTTTGGACTGTGGGAGAAAACCGGAGTACACAGAGGAAACCCAAGCACGGGGAGAACATGCAAACTCCATGCACACTGAGACAGGAATCGAGCCTGGACCCTGAAGGTGCAAGGCGACAGCGCTGACCACTACACTACTGTGCCGCCGAGTTAAACTCCAGGTAGGGGGAAAAAAAAAAAAAACTAATTATGGCAGATATTAAAATTCAAACCATCTAAAATCCTGACTTTAATAATGCATGGGTTAAATAAAAAAAGATGTTTTAATCATTTAATGCCGAATATACACCACATTCCCACGTAATTAAAAATAAATTTGTTTTTTAATGTTCTGGGAAACAGACTGTTTTGCTGTTTGAAAAAGCTATTTTTCCAGTGGTAACAGGCCATCTTACCAAATATCAATTAAGTGGCTTGAATGCATTCTGGTACAGTTTGCAACATGAAAAACCAGATGAGACTGAATACACCCAAATGTAAGAGGTGTAATTTAGTGCAAATGTAATTTGGAAGAAGACAAGCAATTCACTAAATGCTTAGAATGCACTAAATACACTAAAATAAGAAATAAGCCCAAATGTGTGCATCATAAAAGGGTTAGTGAAGAGTTTGGCACTTAGCACAAAATTAGACACAAGTTCTATTTTACCCACTGAGGCTGTAATGTGGCTGTGTGAGTGTTTGGTGTTAGTAGGTTACAGTGTGATTTGTGTCAGCAGTGAGGAAGTCTGAGCCCAAGGCCCTTGTCACCGGTACTGTTTACCACCCTTTCCAGTGCACCCATCCACGATGCCACACTCCATCTCGTTAGCGTGGCAATGAGGTCATGCTAAGGAGAACTCGCATGCAGATGCCATCTGTACTACCCTTGATCCAAATCACACACACAAAACACTTCTATGCACAAGTTTTAAGTTAAGATTAATATGTAACTGAGAAGATTGTGGCAGCCAGGTGTGGTCGAGCATCACCTGCAGACGCTGGCCACATGTAACACGTAATGCTTTCCACATGTGGCTCGTTATCAAGTTAATTTATCAGTATTTATTTATATTGGTGGAAAGAGAGAACTGTGCCAAGAGAGCAATATCGCTGTGCGAGTGTGTCTTTGTGCATAAGAGTGAGTGAGAATTGAGTCACTGAATTGAATTGCAAGATCACACCAAAAGGAGGAGTGCTGTTGTACTGAATATCAGCACTGATGTGATTCGGGTGTAGGCGTACGTGTAGTGCCGAAGATATCACAAAACTTTATATTTCCACTTTAGAATATGAGCTTAATTCAAGACGCCATAATGTTAATTTCGTCTGCTGCCCATCTTTCACTATCTGCGCTACAGGGAATGTCACATTTATCTTACAAGGTTTATTGTTTTAAAGGTTGGGTCAGCATGGTGGAAGTCAACATGAGTGGGTTTCATGTTAAAAGGACTGCCTATAAGAGAAGTCCCCTCCCCTTTTAATATAAATATTTCAAAATGATTCTGACTGTACTTTTAAGTGTTTTTCATTAAACTCATTAAAGACACAATAATAAATTTATAAAAAAAATAATAAAAAAGGACAAACCAAGTCAGTATTTGCTGTGTCTATAAGCTGTTTTGGGTAAAAACCTCATTTCATAGTGATCTTGAAGGACACTGTCTCTCTGCGCAAGCTCTCACTGACCAAGACGCAACCATGGGCGAGATTTTGGTGCTTGGCACACCATCAACACCCCCCTCCCCACTTGAGAGATTGCGTGCTGGGGCAGAGTAGCTATTGAGGGATTGAGGTATACGTGGGGGATCATCTGAGGCCGTGTGGTGCTTACGAATTCACTCCTGTCCTCCGATTGGTCAAAGCTGAACTCTCCTCCGTTGCGCTGTATCCATGGTGCTGAAAAAAAGTCTGAACCTTTGCTGAAGAGCCAATGAGGCTGCAGCTTGGGAGGTGGAGGACGAGAAAATAGTACAACTTAAAAGCCTGAGCATGAATGCATGAATGGCGATGAGGTAATGCGCCAAAAACTTTGACCTGATACAACAGCGCCATAGTGACAAGCGGAGATGGAACCTGGAGTTCAGAATATTCTACATTCCTGCTCGATTAAGAGATTAGCCCTCACATACTGTAGGCTGCCCATGTGAACTGACCTACTTACTGAATTGAGGTCAAGAACAGAAGATAAAGATAAAGATAAAAACAAAAACGCATTTCCTCTAATTGCTTTGTATGTAAGTTTAATGATTTTGCTTTTGTGAAAAAAAATTTGTGAAAATGTTGCATTCTATTCATACAAGTACTCAGCAAATCAACCACACAAACTGAACATCCTCACACCCACAGCCTTACACACAACAGCAGTGTTCAACACCCCTAAATAAAGTTGTTAGAAGACACACACACGCGCGCATGCATGGAATAAATGAGGGGGTTGCTGGCGTTCTGTTGCAGCATTGCAGCATGGAGTCCACGTGTCCCAACGAACTACGCTAGATCTCTGGTGCCAGAAAGGCACGTTTTCTCTCCCCTCCCTTTTTTTCCTCTGTCACATGGGTACAGACGTAAATGGAGTGAAAGGGAGAGAGAGGGAGAGAGAGATGGGGGGAGAGAATACACGCTTACATATTATTGATATTTTGAGTCTGAGCACTACAGCACAGATATTCACTGAACATTAAGTAATGAAAGGATAATTAAAGCAGTGCTTTTCCATTCCAATGCACTGCGTTATTCTGAATATAAAGTATGATAAATCCTACTGCCGAATAAAAATAAATGATTACCAACGCAGTCTTGTGCTGGTGAACAAATCACATGTTTGTACCCATGACACCATTTAATTTAAAAGCTCTCATTTACATAAGCATAATGTAACGCTCGCTTTTCGCATTTCTGCTGTTTAGATGCCTATGAAGTGTGCCTCTATCCTTCTTCATTCTGATCATTTAAAAGACTGACTGAATGATTTACATTTTAAACTCGCACATTTGCATGTATTCATTAAGCCAACACAAAGTGGCTCATGAGACGGAATCCAATCCAAGCACGGCGCTGTTGAAAGAGCTGACAGTGATAAAAGTACCACCAAAGTCAAGTTTACAGCAGCTAACCAGAAGTAAGTGTGAAATGGTTGTATGACGATGAGAAAGAGGGAGAGAGAGTCCCAGCTGTATTGCTCATTGCCCACCCACCATACTATCAAAAGCTCTTGTGGTGTACTTGGTCATATTGTTAATATAAAAATTAAAAAGATTCATAATTCAGTAATATCACATGAGAGGCAGTGAACAGAACACAACACGACCTCAAGTGACCTCAATATTGCTTTTATATAACAGTTCTACAAACGTCATTTATTATCAACAGATTTTTATTTGTTTGCTTATTTAACCAGTTATTTTGCTTAGTGAACATATATTCTTCCGTGACTGGTGGAACTAGGGTTGAGCGGACTGCCGAGAGTTAGTCCACGAGAGTTATTTTTTTTAATAGTTAGTGTATTAAAAGTTTATATTTGTGTCTCTCCACTTATTCCACTTTAGAATAGTTTCAGGGTTGAATCCAAAATAGCCTAAAATGGAAAGCTAGTGCGCTATGTGTACAATCCCTTGTTTCACACACCAAGAAGTGCCCTTGATCAGGGGTTAATGATTATTGGAACACCGGTGAAGTGTTGGCGTGATGCATACAATATAGTTAAACATCCCAGTGCTGTTGTATTCTATATCACCACTCATGGAATACCTCTAGTCCAAATAAGTTGCTTGGTCATAACTAATAATTATATAAGACTATATACTGCCTAGTGAGTCACTGCTTCTTCAGACTCTTCAGATCACTGGCTTTTAACCAGATCTATATGCACCTTGTTCCAGAAGCCAACATTGAAGAAATCATTTTACTTACCTGGCAGCAGCAAGGCCCACAGGATGCATTTTAGGTATTTAAAGATGTCTTAAAGACGTATTTGATGTATTTGCTTATAGGTCTGTGTGAGATCATCAGTGAGATCATCATATTATCCAGCCAGAGCTTCTGAAATGATTGCGCTCCTACATTATTTACTTTCCTTAATGCCATGTGATTAATAAGTAATGCCGACTGGATAACATACTGTACAGTAAGTACCATAAATGTTGCCCATAGTTCATGCAAGGAATCATGGGAGCAGGAATAAGGGGGATTGCATTTGTATAATACCGTTCATGTCAGAACAACAGAAAAGAACTGACACATTTTATTGTTTATCCAGGCACCTTATAAGAGAGGTGTAAGGGTAGCTTTTGGTGGGGGAATTTATTATTTTATATAAAAAACAAATCTGTCCAAGATCCTGTCAAAGTTACTTTACATGGAAAGTATTTAAATACCTAAAAGAAAAAGAAAAAACCTCTGCACATACAGGAACTTGTTTACACTGAAATCTCCAGGATCATCAGATTAACTGTCTAGAAAGTACTCTTAAAGAAAGAATGTGATGGCATTTAAACAATCACCATATGTCTTATGATACCCTGCCTTAAAACATACGCGTGTAACAAACACATTGATTCAGGATAATCAAAGGGATGTACTGTATTCTTCACTGTCACTATTCAATGCTAAGAGCTGCAGGAGTGACTGCTTATGAAAGAATTTTTTTTATTTCATGCACCAATGGAGTTACAAAAAGAAAGTGCCAACATAGAAAAATGAAGGTGATGACGACAAAAGTAATGTCTTTGGACATTCTGTAAATCTTGCTAATGGCTTAATCAATAAGCTGACCAAGCAGTCATCTTTTATTATACTTACATTATACAGTATTTGTTCTGCCATCACCTGATATTATAGCTCACTTTAAAGTAGGTGATGCATAACTGTCTGATTAATGTACAAGTTTATAGTTACTGCCGAGATGTACATTATCTCCTCACTCAGTGCCCTTAACTGAACTCTGAACATGGCCTATTTTGATCGTGTCAGTCAAACCCCACGATCCCCGCCTGCCTCTTTGGCCGGAACAGATTCCCCAGTTGTACCTCTATGAGAATGTGGTCTAATAATACACAGAATTGCCCTTAAATTAGAATCTCGCTTTGCAAAGATTAAGTACTTTACTGTGTTGCTACAGAGTAATGGCCAAAAGTACTGGGACAAAAGTGAAATTCCATGTTTTTCTCTTCTTTTTTTATGCTTGATTGCTTCCTCAAGATACAAAAGATGGTTTCTTGACTGCTGCTGCTTTCTTCAACATGGTCTAACAGATTTCTGTGAAATGTGGAGATGACCCAGTCCATGGCTCGGGAGGCTGAGTACAATTGTCACATAGCCAGTTTTTCAGTTAATTAGCACCACTCTTTAGCTAGATACAGTGGGCTAGAACTAATCAGTAAATCACATGTTTTGTGCACAGTGAGAACTATAATTTATGACAAATATGTTGTCTTAATACTTTTGGCCACCACTATAGCTACTTAAAAACAGCTTTGGTAAAACATTCGCTCTTATGTCTGCAATATTTTTTACAGCTAGATTTAATTTTAAGATTTTATTAGTCACATATTTTAATATTCATCGAGTTCTTAAATTCTCATTCTAGTAAATATTAGAATTTTCTTAGTACAGAAAAACGTGTTGTAATTCTTGACTATGGTAATCAGACTTGCACTACAGATGAGGTGGAAGGAGATAAGGATAAAAAACAGTAATATTTCTTTAAGCATTAGCTGATTAATTTAAGCATTAGCTGATTGATTAAGTTTGTTAGTAGAAAAACAATTCCTTGGGCCCAATGCCTTCGGCACTACAGTATCTTGGTCTCTCAGTTTATTCTTACTGTACATCATTGTTAAATTAAAGTATATAGTAAACATAATTCCCGTAACAGTTATTCTCTACATAGATATGCCTGGCTTATGTGTCTGCTACAGTTTGCAAACATGACCTGGGTATTAATGACGTACTTATGCATGCATGTGTGTGTGTGTATGGGAGTGTGTGAATATGCACATCTCTCACTCTACTGTGTTACTGTGTCCTCAGCTGCAGCAGCAGCGCAGGCAGTTACTACCTGGGGTGAATCTCCTGGGGTGCACTGGTGAATTATTAGCATTAGCCTGGACACCATAATACTCACCCCATCAAAAAGGCAGAAAATGGAGGGTTTGACCCTTCAACTGGCACACGCCACATTCATGAACCACATGGAAGAGGGTTAATGGGTGAGTGCATGTTTTTTATTTATAGCTCCGTTCAGATGGAATAACAAGCTGTTACACTGTGTGAAAAGAGCTGAAGTAAAACAAAACAATAATAATAACATATAAAAAGAAAAAATACTATATTTAATCAGAAAAAAAAACGCAGTTCTTTTGATTTCTGACAGGCAAAAAAAAAAAAATTCAAAGCCATGAACCTTATTTAAAAATCAATCATAATTCCAATTACCTTAGTCAAATCACTTGTGTTACCTGTTTAAATATTATCTAACAATTATTCATTTTTATTACTGCAGGTCAGATCTGCAGACATGAGGCGATGGGATCTAACAGAGCAGTTTTGGTTAATCCCCTTCTTCAATAGCACCTCTTAGTCTTCACGGTACCATTCATGATCAAAGCATGAAACCATAGCAACAAAATAGAACAAGCCAAAACATGGCACCTTCAACTGATGGACTGGGGAAGAATTTTAAGTCAAACCTGCACAAGGCCTACAAAGTCTATTTGATCATCAAACACTCTTCACATACATTCTGCCCTTACCCGTTTGCATTTCAAAACCACCCTGATCCTCATAATCTTTAAAAAATGCTAACTTTAATAATGATGAGTAGAAGAAAACGGAGACACAGGACTGTAGCTTAGAAATGGTGGGACTGAGACACTCTGACCTTAGAGGCATCTTCTCCTGCATATAAGACTTCAGAACTGAAGGAGAAAAAGATAAGCATGCGTAGCAAGAGTACGGTGTAGTTTAGTGCAGGACCGTCGTACAGAAGTCAACAAACACAAAGACACACCCTTTACTATTCTTGTGAAGACCTACCATCGTTATTAATGGAGCAAATTAATAAAATGTTCGTACCGAGTCCCAACCTTAACCTAACAAAGCCTCTTTCTACTTTTTTTTTTAAATCAACAAAACAGCTTTTAAATAAAACAATAGTTTTCCTCATGATGAATAGTCATGTCTCAGCATAGGATATACACACCTGCTCCTTGTGAGAACATTCTGTCCTCACGGAGTTGTAAAAATGATCCCCTCCCCACCCCCAAACACACATAGCATACTTATAGTACACTTACAGTAACATCAGTATCACTAGACTAAAGCCTACTTTTACACCCTACGCTCATCTAAACTCTTCTTGCTTACATTTTTTTGGGGCACCAGTTATAAATTAGCACTGAGGGTCTCATTCATGTATTTGTACCATGAGCACATTTGGCTACAAAGACAGCTGAACACATTCACACCTATGTCTAAATATGTCTAAAAGTAAAAATAGCACGGGTCACTCCACTAGCCTAAACCCTCAGTGACATTTCGACCGTGACTCGCTCGCCTTCTTTACTTAGACACCATACAGATACAAATCATACGAAGAGGGCCTGGTGTAAACTCAGATTAATGGTGTTAATCTGGGGAAGAGTTGAGATTTTTGCGCTAAGGGTGGGGCAAAGGCACTTGGGTTTGGGTGGTGTGTTTGGGATGCAGAAGACTTGCGCTAAGAGGATTGGGATGATTTGTAAAGGCATATAGCACCCTCTGCTGAGCGTTCAGAGATTAAAGTATGAAAGGTGCCACTCCTTGTCTCAAGGTTTGGCTCTGCAAATATTTCCGAGTTTCGAGGGCAAAGAAAATGTGAGCAGAGTCATGTTAATGATTAGCTTTCTTGTGGTTTTGGTTACTTTTGGTCATGCTTTCTGATTGTCCCTACTCAACTCAATGTTGATTTGGATGAGAAAGACAAGGCCTGAACAAAAGTTACAAAAACAAATCTTTGCTCTGACAGTACTGTATTATTCCTAATGATTTGGCATATTAATTAAGAGTGGAGTGGTAGAGTGCAGTGTCCAAGCAGGAGTACAAATCTGTGTTTGCCACTAACATATAACTATCCAGGGAAATGTGCTTAGGAAAATTTTATCCCGGATACACAGTGTGTGGTCGGGTAAGAAGAGTAGACCATCACTGGATGACACATTCCTAAATTAAAAGGAAACTAACCCACTTAATGTTTAAATAATCCTTCCCCTCCTTTCAGCGCGTACATCCACATATGCCACTGCAAGCATTTTACATGAGTCACCAGACCCAAGTCAAATCTGTATCATGCCTTTGAGATTCCTCACACAACCACACTAGACACCAAATAATATGGCTCATGGACATACTGTACACACTGCCTTAAACCGTCAGTCCTTTTAAGGTCATTTACAATAAATACTTAAAAAAAAAACCTCTGTAATAAAAAAAAGTCAAAAAGCTCCTTATTTCCACAGAGATGCTGAATTCACAAATGCAACTGGTTATGAGTTACTGATTAGTTTCCTAGAACAGCACGGCTCTGAATGTAGTGCCAGCCGCGGTGCAAATAAAAGGTTTACATTAATGTGTAATACTCAATCAATTCTATAGTAATGCTAATACACTCGGACATGTGAGTGGTGGACTTAACAGTATGGTTTACACTACTCATTACTCTCAAGCTAAGAGTAAACTGATTAAAAAACGAAAAATAAAGAACAAAATATAATAATTGCTGATGTCTTAAAATTTTCATTAAGGCAACGGTTATTTAATGTAGTTGGAAAGACTTTGTTAGAAATGTTGCAATATACAGTAGTAACCAAGAGGGACGGCACGGTGGTGTAGTGGTTAGCACTGTCGCTTTGCACCTCCAGGATTAGGGTTTGATTCCCGGCCAGGCTCGATTCCCGTCTCTGTGTGCATGGAGTTTGCATGTTCTCCCCGTGCTTGGTGGGTTTCCTCCGGGTACTCTAGTTTCCTCCCACAGTCCAAAAACATGCAGATTAGGCTAACTGGCGTTCCCAAATTGCCCGTAGTGTGTGAATGAGTGAGTGTGTGTGTGTGCCCTTTGATGGATTGGCACCCTGTCCAGAGTGTACCCCGCCTCGTGCCCTAAGTCTCCTGAGTTAGGCTCCAGGCCCCCGCGACTCTGAATACAGAATAAAGCGGTATAGACAATAAGTGAGTGAGTGAGTGAGTAACCAAGAGTAATTTGATTTGCAGATGTTGCATAATATTAAGTACCAGGGATGAGGATCACGGTATTATCACGACACCAAGGTGCTGATTCGGTATCACTATTTTATATATACTGTACATACATACATACATACATACATACATACATACATACACACACATATACATGCATATATCCCAATTCAATAATAATCTTTTTTTCAGATTTCGTTACACGTCTGAACATACTCAGCAAATTATTTGCTCCCACACACAGGATGCTGCAAACAGGAACGGCAACATTTTACCACGTCAAATACAAACATATCTTAATTAAAAAGATGATTTAAAAAAATCTATTTTGGAGTCAGTGTGGCAATACATGAATTGCCTCACAAAAGATTTGAGATACATCACTGAACTGATTTTTCCCCATCTCTGTTAAATGCAGTAAATAACTATGAATTAATTAGAAGTATGACAAACAGTTTGACTGCAAAATGAGATAACTCCATTTTTGCAATTTTAAGAGAAACACGTTTTTCAAACAGAGCAAGAAGCACTGCAAACTAATAGATAGTATTTGTTTTCTTTGAGTCACAGTGGTCTTAAAAAGCACAAACTGGCTCCCGAGTGGCTCTCAACGGTGCGTGAAAAGATGCGGTTGGTACAGTAGCTTCACGTGGCTCTGAGGAAACACGCGCTAGCCTTCACCCTCCCTGGTACAGTAGGTGGTTGTAGCCTTGATGTGTGAGTGCTGGTGGGAATTTATTCCGACTAAATTTAGGAGAAAATCTGGAAAAATCTTGAGTAAGCCCTGCAAACAAAGCTTGCATATCTTAACAGTGTTGTAATGTTACATCTCTGCTTATTTTGAAACCGTGGGTGTATCATGGATCCCAAATGCACCAAATTTCCACGAGTGATGGGCACAAGAGGGGGAAAAAGAGATGTATTTGGAAATTAATTTCATTTTAAAAATGAAACAGAAGTTTTAAGCTGTTACTATACAGTATAACAGCTTTGTTTAGGCGTTTGCACGACATCCTAATTGCTAAATGTATTGTCATGGGATCTTATATTTAGCGAGATGTTAAGTGATGAACACTTCTACTCCATCGATGCTGGGGTGACTGAAATGGCAGTAAAGGAGTTGAAACAGCCCATTTGTCTTTAACATTTTCTGAAAAAAATCCCTTTAGTTCACTCGCTGCAGCCGTTGTTTAACTGATCATGTGACAGAAAGAAGTGATGTGATTGGCCTGCTAGAAAACGTTTTGTTTTTGATCATGTTATGTTTTGTTAAAATAATAAAAAAAATTATAAAAATAAAATAAATGTTATATAGTCACTTTTCAGCTGAAACATTTGGTTTAATAAATTGCCAAAATTAGTAAAAGTTAAAAAACACTGCATTTTGCTATCAAGCTGTTGATATGATAAAAGTCTTTAAATCTGTATTAGAAGTCCTGTGTTATGGCATCATGATGAATT
>JAOTRS010000026.1:8242882-8260004 GCA_028565755.1 Dinotopterus cunningtoni
ACACACACATCACATACATACACACACACACACCCACACATCACATTGATAAACATAAACTGCAATATGTGACTATTGAATATACCATTGTGTATTCGAACATATTTATCTAGGCTAACAGCAAATACTTGGACAAATGATTTCATTAAAAAAATGTTTGCCACCATTTATAACTCAAAAATGTATCAATTAAAAATTAACAAATACTTAAATTAACAACTGACTCTTTACAAATTCCAGATGCCACAACTGACTTTATTGTTTTTTGTTTTAAACTATTTTCCATTAATCTATTTTTTCTTTTGAGATGGTAAAATTTTGAATCCGAATATTTATAATACTGTGACGTGAACAGAATCGCAATACAAATTAAATCGGGACCTGGGTATCGTGATAATATTGTATCAGGGGTCCCTTGATAAATTTCCACCACTATTAATTGAATGACTAGATCACAAAGTAAGCAAAAGCTCCAGTATAAATTTCTAATCCCTTTTTTGTTTTTATTAGACGTAATATATTCTGTGTACTGATTTTATTTTGGTCCAAATATCTAAGGAACTGCAAAATTCTAGTAAGGTTTTGAGACAAAGATTAGGACAAGATCATGCTGTTTAACTGAGGCTGTCTAGTTACAGCAGGAGTCTCTCACACACACACACACAAATTTATCTTTAATGTATGTATGTGTATATATTGTGTGTATGACTGAACAAAAAAGCAAATAGTTGGATAATTACTGTTAGTTATTTAACCCTAACTGATGCAGTGAGCAGTTTCTCATTTCTTAAACAACCAGAGCTGAAGACATATCCTGTGGTTGTGGCAAAGATGTTACTCTTTGTTTCAGAAGTGTCAAATTATTGGCCTAAATCAAGAGAAGAAAACAACTAAGGAGAACATCTTTAGTGCTACAGTAAGTTAAGAACTAAACACATTGTTAAAACCTGGGAGGATAGTAGTGAACCATCATCTTAGAGAAAGAAAGGTGGCATGCGAAGAAACATCCTGAAAAAGCAACAGTAGAACTCATAGCTACAGTATGTTTAATAATGAAAGTAAGAAGGGATTTCAAGGGATTGGAACTAAACAGCTGTGTAGCTTTATGAATACCAATTATTAGTGAGGCTATTTGAAGAAAAAAAAAAAGGTTTTAATTTGCAAGGGAGCATAAAGAATGGACTGTGGATCATTGGAAAAAGGTCATGTGATCTGATGAGTCCAGATTTACAGTAATGGGTAAGAAGAGAGGCAGATTAAGTAATGCACCCATAATTTCTAGTTTCTACAGTACCACTACAACTAACTACCACTGTTGGGGCAGTGTTATGGTCTGGGGTTGCTTCTGTTGGTCAGGTCTAGGCTTTACACAGCAATACAATTCTCCCATCATCAATACAAGATTTGAGAAAAATTATTGCGACTAGATGGAAATAAAAGGTGTGACATTGCATAGGCTTATCGAAATAATGCCTTTCAAAGCAAAAGGCAGTCGAACGATATACAAGAGTGTGTGACTTTTTTGTGGCCGGGCAGTGTTCATTAGAGTACTTTGACATCACAGCCACAGTGAGCTCTACTAATCCTGCTTTGAACTTCTGTCGTCAGGAGCAACTCAGGGTTCATGTGCAGTGCACCAACACTGGTGACTTGGGTTGAATCAAAGGCTGCCAAAAATAAAGTTGTCTCCAGAATCAAATAACATCTTTTACATGTGCTGCAATAGAACCCCTCAGCTCAGAGCCAACTTGTTATCCAAAGGTGTCTTGCCATTTTGCCAAGGGTGCAAACACAACACGCTACTGTACTGTATATCAAAACCGTGGTGTTTGATTATGCTAAATACCACTTCTTGTCAGGCAAGCACTACATGATCTATTATTCCTGGTGGTGATGATAAATTAAATCTAGATAGCTAGCCAAATTAGCTAGTTAAATTATACTAAATCCTACACAAACTTGAATTTAACGTTTCCGCACTTGTGCAATGAATGGGTAAAAATATGTATGCATGTTCATTCTGTGTTATTCAAGTACAGTGCTCCTACTTTAGCTAATAATATAAGTGAGTTGCTTTTAAGGGATTTCAATGTTTTTGTCAGTATTAAGAAATGCTAAAATTCTTGTCAGTGGAAATCACACAGGCTACAATAAAAAAAATGTAAAGAAAAGAAAGTAATCTTTTCCTTTTTAATCAGCAGGATATTGTGAGTTCAATCAACATGAATGTTGAGCAACATCCTTAGACTTTCAGCTCTGTTTAAAAATGTAAGTCTGCCTTTTCTTAAAAGCAAAATGTAAGTGAATATTCAACACTAAAAGCACTGGAAATTCTACATATTGATCCAAAGATCCACTGTTTCATGGTTACTTCAGTGGTTCTGTCCTAACATGTGGCTTTTATTTCAATATGGTCATCATTAATATTAACAGCGATGGCAAAAACCTACATGCTGAAAGCCTGTCAAAACATGCTAGTCTACAGAAGGTGAAACAGCAGACATGATCATTCCACCCCGCAGTAGCCTTGCACTATGGCATGATGGTGCAACGAAGCCTCGTACCATGGCGTGATGCCCAGGGTTTCTATGATGCCACCTGATGTAGCAGGAATGAAATGCAAGCATTCAGCATCCTCCCACTCGCACAGATGGGATGCCTTACAGAACAAATGGCCATGCTGGGAGCAGTAGTCGATTTGGCTATGCTGCACACACATGCTGACACATAACATCTCATAACCACTAGCACAAGGACTTCCTGTATGCTTTCAGCTTCCACTTTCAAAGCCTTACCTTATCATACCATAAAAGGGGAAGACAGCTCAGCAAATAACGTGGCGGTGAGGATCGAACTAATAAAGCGACCGTCAATTCTGAACCGTTTATTTAGTTTCTGAAATGTAAAAAAAATAAAATAAATAAAAAATTCACAAAATGACGGCCGAATATAATTTCTGATTTCCGACTGATCTAAAGGGAATTATGTTTTTACTCATACAGTGATCATTCATTTAATGGATGTATTTCATGAAAGGAAGTAAAAACAAATCTTATATCATAGAAAACAAATCTTATATCATAGAAGCAATCTTAATCAACCACCGTGTTATATTATGATTCACTATATTTCCTAGGTTCCTATTTAGCTCTCTTGAAAAGCAGAATGTAAAAAAAAGTGAGGAGTTCTAAAGATCTTTATTATTATTATTATTATTATTACTGTATTGTTTACATCTCAATAACTGATCCTTTGAAAACAAAAATCAGGAGTCCCTATTGGTACATTGCATGATGTCTTACAATAAAAGCTATTTTACTTCCTAACCTCCCTGACATGATCTGGATTGTCTGATCCTACAGTAAGTTCAAACTCAAACCTCGCAACAGTAACAGTCTGTTTACTTTAGTTACCGTTATGTACACTGTTCAGGACAAAATAACCTTATATGAGCCTTCGAGGTAGAAAGCGCTTCTAGTGTGGATGTGCACCAGAGCAGAGCTGTAAAAAGCCCACAGGTTACCCGCAGGGTTGTTCACAAGTTCCCCATGCCTTATCAATCAGCGGGACCGACCTCATTCACACGCTGCTTCATTCACTGGAGCTGCCTCGCCTTATCAACTCTTCCCTCTGTTTATCCACAAAACACAACACAGCGAACCAGAGTAAAACAACGAATATGAAAATTGAACATACCTTTATCGTGTAAATGCGGTAGAAACCTTCAGAAGCCCTGTTCCGACGCCTAACTCCCGGGAAGAGTGATTTACTTTACTCTCTCTCTCTCTCTCTCTCTCGCGCGCGCTGTCTAACTGCTATTTCCGGGTTGGTGAAACGTCACCGCGCTGTTCGTCCTCGAACAGGTTCAAAAGCGACGCGGCGTTAAACAAGCACGACAGTAAAAACCTCCCTCTTTCTCTCCCCTATCACACACTGACTATAAGTGTTTACAGTAAATAAGGTCTCGTGCCGAATATCTCCTCATGTTTCCTGCTACCAGCGTTCATAGCACTGCGACAGATGAGGGTTTTACTACCCCCTGTGGCTCACACGGGCAACTGCGCGGACACCAGCCACACCTGATCCGTCCCGTTATTTAGGGCAGTGTTTCCCAAGCGTGCTTACGGACAGCGCATGCGCCGCACAGGGTCACAGTCAACTCCTAACCCTTTAACACACCCCATTTGGACTGGATGAAGGCTTGTCAACGAGCCAGGTCTTTTAGATATACAGTACTAGCAGCTTCGTGGATGTTGGATCAGTCCAACGCTATCCGTTTCACCCAAATGAGGATGGGTTCCCTGTTGAGTCTGGTTCCTCTCAAGGTTTCTTCCTATTACCATCGTCGTCCTCGGCTTGCTCATCACGTTCACATCTCGTACAAACTTAATAATTCATTTGATTGTGTAAAGCTGCTTTGCGACAATCTCAGTTGTTAAAAGCGCTATACAAATAAAATTGAATTGAATTAAATTGAATCACTCGCTCACTCGAGTGAGGGGGGGAGGGACCTGGAGCCTATTCAAGGTATCCCAAGCCGGGTACACCCTAGACGGGGTGCTAATCTATCACAGGGCACACACATACGTACACACTCCCACACACTACGGGCAATTCGGGAACACCAATTAGCCTAATATGCATGTCATTGGAATATTGGAGGAAACTGGAGTACCCGGAGGAATCCCACCAAGCATGGGGAAAAGATGCAAACTCCATGCACCCAGAGGCGGGAACCGAACCCTGGAGCCACCATGAATGTAGCATTCAATATGATATACTGAAGTAGCTCAAATACCGTAGTATAAGCTAAACCACAGGTTGCCAGCACATTTTAGTGTCTGCCCACCTTCACTGACCCACCCAGAAAGGACTTTTAACTAATTAACTACATCACTTCAGTTATGAGCAGAGATGTTGATATGTGCAGGCAAGGGGTGCTTCATGACCAAGGTTGAAAACCTACATATAAAAATTCATCTATCCATCCAGAAACCTTTATAGTCCAACTAGGGACTGTGGAGGCCAATGGTGATTACCACTGTAGGATATATTCCTATTCACACACTACAAGCAACTGGCCTAATCTGCATGTCTTTGGACTGTTTAAGATCACCAGAGTAGCTGGAGGAAACCCACCAAGCACAGGGAGAACATTCAATCTCCATGCACACAGACCCCAAGGTGGGAATCAAACCCGGACACTGGAGGTGCAAGGCTCCCACAGTCAAAAGAAATGCAGATTAGGCTAATTGGTGTTCCTAAATTGTCCACAGTGTGTGTACTGCAATATCCAGGGTATACACAGCCTTCTACCCAAATCTCCAGTCCCCCCACGACCCTGTGTCAGGATAAGCCATATAGAAGTTGAATGAATGTATGAATAAAGCATCATAAGTTTAATACACCATTTTACAGGTTGCCAACTAGGTCTAACTGGTCTAACACCCAATTCAAATCAATAAAAACTCCTAATTATTTGATTAGATCAAATATTTTAAAAGAGTACACACAAATTTACCAAGGCTGTGGTCTGGTGGACTATTAATACAAGTTAAGTAATACTATAGTTTTTTAAACAGACTTTTTAAAATGTGTTCTAAAAGATGTAATTAAAGCAAGCAATCATAGTTGGGTGTGTCTCTTCTCACAGGCTTGCAAATCAACCTAGAGGCATGCACACCTGAGATGCATTATAGTGCTCTATTTAAGTGAATCATGAGGGTTGCTCTGTTTAAAACCTTTGGTGTACCTCAAGCAACATTAAACTTCCAAGAACTAAACAGCCTAATTGCCAGTGAGAATTCATCTCTAATATGGGGAAAGAGAAGATCCATATCAACCTTGTCATCATTGGTCATGTTGACAGTGGGAAATCAACCACTACTGGCCATCTTGTTTATAAATGTGGTGGTGTTGACCCAAGAACTCTGGAGAAGTATGAGAAGGCTGCAGCCCAGGTTGGTGTCTGTATGTTGGTTATATGCTTGGTCATATTTGTTTAAAATCTTTTTCTCTAGATGACTAAACTTGCTAATTTCTTTTTTTTTATCCCCCAGATGGGGAAGGGTTCTTTCAAGTATGCATGGATTCTGGATAAACTTAAGGCTGAAAGAGAACGTGGCATTACCATTGATATTTCCTTGTTAAAGTTCAATACTCAGAAGTATGTGTTCACAATAATTGATGCACCTGGTCACCGTGACTTCATTAAGAACATGATTACAGGAACCTCACAGGTAATTAGTTTACAATCCCAAGAATGTTTTAGAATGCAAACATTATTTACACATTTAAGTGATGTGCTGTTAACTGTTTGCAGGCTGATGCTGCTCTGCTGGTTGTCTCTGCAGCAAAGGGTGAGTTTGAGGCAGGTGTATCCCGGAATGGTCAGACAAGGGAGCATGTCTTGCTTGCCTACACGCTAGGAGTCAAGCAGCTTGTGGTCTGTGTCAACAAAATGGACCTCACTGAACCACCTTTTAGCCAGAAACGTTATGAGGAGGTAGTGAAAAATGTAACTGTTTTTATCAAGAAGATTGGTTACGACCCTACTGCTGTACCCTTTGTTCCCCTGTCTGGTTGGGGTGGTGACAACATGCTTGCACCTTCACAGAAGGTAAGCTTGTTATTCTACAGTACTTAATAAAGCTTCTCAAACATGGTCTTTGTTGCACAGACTTGTGGATAACGGTGGATTAAACCCTTTTCTACTAGATGTCTTGGTTTAAAGGTTGGAAAATGAAGAGAAAAGATGGCTTTTCAAGTGGGAAGACACTGTTAGAAGTGCTGGACTCCTTGTATCCACCAGTGCGCACTGCCAACAAACCACTACGTCTACCACTTCAGGATGTGTATAAAATTGGAGGTTGTTTGATCACTTTCTTTGCACTGAAAATGCTTATGTTGGCCATAGTTTTGTAGTGATTTATTCACCCTTGCTCTTTTTACTAGGAGTTGGAACAGTTCCTGTGGGCAAAATTGAAACCGGAATTCTGAAGCCTGGGATGGTTCTGACCTTCTCACCAGCTAAGCTGACTGCAGAGGTTAAATCTATTGAGATGCATCATCAGGGGCTGCAGACAGCCTTGCCTGGTCACAATGTGGGCTTCAACATCAAGAATGTGGCAGTCAAGAACTTAAGACGCGGAGATGTAGCCGGTAATGCCCAGCAAGACCCGCCATCTGATGTCGACAGTTTCATTGCCCAGGTAACTTCGAGATGTTCAAGAGACATCTAGATAATCAGCTCTGACCTGGAATTGTAGTCACCTGAACTGGATCAGACCTGCCCTTAAACATTGACTAACCATTATAATGTCCTTGCATTCAGGCTTAAGCACATGATCTACATTTTTTTTTTTGTTCTAATATTTTCATCTCATTTCTTAGACATTCAAGGATAATGTGGTCAATGAGTGGTACCTAATGTATGCCCTTTCCACAGGTGATTATACTTAATCATCCTGGCAAAATAAAGACTGGTTATTCTCCAGTGTTGGACTGCCATACCACCCATGTCACTTGTAGCTTTGCAGAGCTGCAGGAGAAGCTGGATCGTCGCACAGGGAAGAAACTGGAAGACTTGCCTCCTTTCTTGGTCTCTGGAGATGCTGCCACAGTCAAACTTGTTCCCATCAAACCCCTCTGCGTAGAGAGCTTCTTTAGCTATCCACCTTTAGGTAAAGTCTGGTTATTGTGCAGTCATTCTTTAGTTGTGTACATCTGGTTGAAGCACGTATGATTTCAGAGTGCATGTTTTTTTGTTTTTTTTTTTGGGTAAAAAAAAAAAGTCTTGGAATAGGGGCATTACTGTCAGGTTTGTAGAATTCCCTCTTTGTTCCTTTCAGGGCGGTTTGCTGCAAGAGACCTGAAGCAGACTGTTGCTGTTGGGGTGATTAAGTCTGTGGAGAAGGTGAACCAAGCAAGAAGGACTGCACAAAAAGTTCAAGTATCAAAATGAGTTGATCACTTAGATATATTTTTTTTTTTTTTAACACCTGTTTACCAGCGGTCTGGTATGTAAAAACCATAAGAGGTTAAAATTGAGTTTGTTTTTTGCACAAATTATGTTGAGTTGCAAAGGAAGCTCCTGCTTTTAGTTAAGATGGCCAAGGAAGCTTTTTGTCATAAATAATGTAACTGGAGCACCATTACTGAGGAATTTTGTTGCTAGACTGCAAAATAAATGATTTGTGTGCATTTCTGGTTTGCTTTTGTGTCCATCTTCCTATCTTTTTTTTAATCAAGGCTGTGGGGTGAACTTCCACATGTGACCTCTTTAAAATGTGTTTTCTGAAACTGACAAATTAGTTTAAAAGCATTCCTGGGGACTTCATGAGAATGGCAAGGTGGTTATTTTAAAGGAAAAAAAAAATCCACGCAAAGAATGCGGTGGCATTAAAAAGCTCCCTGTGCAAAGATGGAGTAAATTGTCTTCATATGTGGCAACTCTTGTGGTAATGGAAGAGAACAGCATGCATGTTAAGCCTTTCATTTGAAATGCCATTTTATTTAGTCTTTTAAAATATTACATTTTAACTTCTCACTTTAAAGCTTGCTGAGTGGCAAGAAGTTTTACTTTAGAGCTAGAGCCATTTTATTCAATTTACAATAACCTGAGTATACCACTAACATCTTGCTGTAACAGTGCATGGCAAGTTGCTCAGGATGAAGGTGGTGCTTCATTAGATGGCCATTGCAATGTTTTATAACTCCTTACACTCTTCAGTACAGAATGCTTTAAGTATAATACCTTCAATGTGCATTGATTTGGGGGGAGAAGATATTTATGGAGCAAAAACCAATGATACAATAAAAGTGAACATTAAAACATCATTGCAAATATCCTTTAGAGCAGAAGGGTGAGCTCCAGCTCATCAGATGTGGCTTCTAATACTGAGGACACAATTTAAAAATGATAGGTACAGTATATGCAGCTTACAGGTTCATGTCACAAAATCAAGAGGGAATAAGTGAAAATTACAAGCCATGATTCTCTCACTAGATGTGCTATAGTGGTATGTTGGAGATGAAAAGTTAAAAATAAGCAAGCCTGAACACAGTCATTGTAGCTACAGCCCATAACCAAGTGTGCCATTTTAGTTACAATACAATGATCAGTCTGCATTAAAACTTTACACATCACAATCTGTACAGCACAGGTCCTGGTATAGACAACTGACAGGCAGAAGACGATCATACGTGTTTTACTTTCTTGGCACACTAACACAGGTTTGCATATTTACACACAATATTAATTCCTGTGTATGTGTTTGTGCAGCCAGTATGAGTATGTACAGTTATCATATACAAAAGCACTAAAAAATAGCTGAAAAAGGATATGACTAAGTGCTGGGTGCAGTTTCAGCTGTGCTGAACAGGAATGGAAACACTGGTGATGCCAAATACTCATCATTCACACTGCACCTCTATGTTGGGGAGGAAGTTAATAAGAGGTTTCTGCATCTTTTTGTGGCACATCATATTTTAAACACCCATGGAGGTTCCAACAGCTATTTACAAATTTCTCTTCATAGGAGATCAGCAAGGTGGGAAGGGTTATGGAACTCAGCTCAGTATCTGCTGTCAGTCAGACAGGATATGAACAAAGGACATTGGGAAAACACCTTTTCTCTCTGGCTGTCCTTCTATATGTCCAATCTAAGGAAAGAAAGAAGACAAAATATCAGTCATTTAAATTATCCTATTTAAGGACACACCGCTATGAAAACCACTTCAGTGTGCCACAGTACAGTTGATGAATGATGAATTCTTAACAGACCAACAGAAGCTGGTTTTATAAAATCAAATAGATTGTGTATAGTCTCTTGTATTTGGGGATTTGGCCATTAAACCCCAAAAGCATTTCTTATTTCCTAAACAACCATGTCAGAAGACATATCCTGTTGTCATGAAAAAGATGTTATGCTGTTTCAGAAAAGTCAAATTATTTGGCCTGCATAAAGAAAAGAAAACAAATAAGGAGATTGCTGAAACTACTAAAATTGGGTTAACATTCTGAACGAGCATGATGGAAGATCATTTAAAGGCTTAGTGAAATCAAATAATGAAAAACAACAGTATAACTCATGGCTATGTTTTTCAGGGATTGGGGCTGAAAAGCTGGGTAGCCTTATGAAAACCACTTATCAGCGAGGCTATTTGAAAGAAAGGCTTTAATGTGAGACAATAAAGAATGGAGTTTGAAGCATTAGAAAAAGGTCATGTAGTCTGATGAATCCAGATTTACCCTGTTTTAGAGTGATTGGTTCATTGGGATAAAAAAAGAAATGGATGAAGTAATGTTACTATGAAAATGACAATTTTCACACATGGGTTGGCCACCTTAAGAATTGAGAATCCTTGGGAGGTCATCAGACTTTCCCATCATCAATACAGGATCTATCTAAATAAATACAACTCTGGACGGAAATAAATGTTGTGACACTGCATAAACTTTTCAAAACAATGCCATGTCTGTAATTAAAGCAAAAGGCATTCCAACAAAATATACTGTAATAGTTTGTGACTTTTTTGGCCCGACTGTGTGTGTGCGCGCCCTTGAATGATTATGCTAAGAAAGCTGTGGTTACATTGTTCAAGTAAAAGCAGTTGTTCTCCATTCATATTTTTCCTTAAAAAATTTTCCTTAAGTGTAAAAAAAATAAAATGTGGAAAACTTGAAAGAGTTTATACAGCACCATATAAACCCAGGAATCCCTTGCACCTCCATAAGAAGCAAACAGACTGAAGCATCCTAGACAGTATAATAAAGTGTTGCCCAAAATTTTTACACCAACTTTTACACCACCTGTGCACACCCTCCTTTTCATACAAGGACTCTTATTTGTCTTAAATTAGTTTGCCATTAATATAAAGTGACTGGATTTCAGAAATTCATTTTATATTTGTGTGTGTAGCTCATACTGTTGAAGTAGTTAGTAAAAAGGTAATCCATTAAAAACTACTAATTGTGTCTTTCAAAATGTAACAGCAAATACTTTACTTATTACTTCCTGGAAAAGTAATCGCACTACATTACGTTTCATCCAAATTCCCTAGACCCTCCTTTTATCAACTTATAGAATATTAGATGGATAGAAAGAATGACTGGTAATATTTTTTAGATTGCTTTTGCCGCCCAAATATAAATTTGCAAAAAAAAAATTTAAGACCAAAAATATTTATCATTTAAGAAGTTTTACTCACCCACCACTCTTGATCCTCCTCCCCTGTTACCACAATGACTTCGCCCTCTGCAAACGTTAGCTCATCATCATTATCTGCCTGACAGTCATAGATGGTCTTCACTCGCCGCAGTTTAATCTTACCCTGCATTCAAATTAAGAAAAATATTATTATGCATACTTCTTATACGGTTATGGATCTATATCATGAGCTGCCTGTTTGTTTTCTTTTTAGAACAGTATGCCCTCCACCGGTCTTGAATAAATTTAGACTTTCACCTAGACATTTTAACTTACACTTCTGAAATTGTTTTAGTGCCTTAAAGCTAAGGCACATAACAATAGACACCTTGACTTGTTGCTACAAGACTTTTAAAATCTTCAGTAACTCACTGTGCTAAATTTCCTAGGAAGTGGTATTGGAGTTTCTGGGCCAGACGCCAGGCTTCCATTGGTGTCTTCAGTAGAGTGAGTGAGCGGAGGTAAGGTTTCATCTTGTTGATTAGTCACTGGCATGTCAAAGTGCTCAGGTTTGTGAGCCACGTCTACAGGAGGGGACTTATGCACAGGTTCAGGTATTCCATATTTGGGATTTGAAAAATCTGGAAGTAGTGGTTTGGGTGGGAGGTCTTTGAGTTGAGGTTTGGGTGGTAAGTCTCCTGGCTGAGGTTTGGGGGGCAGGTCAAAGAGCTGCGGCTTTGGGGGTAGTTCACCAGGTTTAGGGGGTAATTCTGAGATATTGGGTTTAGGATGGAGGTCCCCTGGCTGAGGTTTATCAGGTAAAGAGAATTTCTGTGGAGTGTCGAACCCTGGAGGAGACTTTTGAAACAACCCTGGCTCTGGAGACTGGCTGGGTTTCTCCACTGATGGGTGGTGAATTGTTTCAGTCTTACGCAGGACAACTAAGGACACAAGCAGAATGTATCAGTTTTCACCAAATATACAGTAATAGCTACCTGCAAAGTGCCCTGTTCCCTGCCTTTAAACTTTTCAAGTCAGAAATAAAGTAACTTACACTTCTGAGGTAGTGTGGGAAGAACCCTTGGGCCAAGTGTAGCTTTAGTGGTACTTGACGCTGTGCTGAGGAAGTCAAAACAACCCAACTGAGTGACTGGTACAAAATTAATTACAACCAAATGAATGGCTTATTGTGTGTTCTATTCAACACATGACTTTAATACACTGAGTCACTTTATAAATATGAAATTAACTGTAAAATCTTATAATATATGGTGCCTAAGAGCCAATTTTATTACAGAATTAATATCAAAATCAAAGAAATATCTTTGACCAAAGCAAGTTATTTATAATTACAACGACACAATACAGTTTTTCTGTCACGGTTAAAAGTACATGTGAAATCAAATGAATGCATGATGTGATAAGGACTAAAACAAGTTTCTACCTGTCCACATGGCCATAGCTGCTTTGCATGTCTAAACAATCGCTGGTGACAAGAAAGTTACTTAACTACATTTGACCTAAATAACAAAGCACAAATACATCTTTACTGGCTTGTGTGACCTTTCCAATGCAAATTAACTGTGTTCATGTTCCACCTGCACCACAAAGGCTTTACCAGTTCAGCTGACTGAATGTTTCATAGGAATTACATACTCTAGGGTTTAAAAGCATAAAACTCAAGATGAAACTCAATTCAATTAAGTTTTCTGTTTCTGTAGATAGACTGCTGGAGGATGCCATCAATAATTTTAATGCTAACTGGAGAAAAAAATGTAATTACTTAAGACTTGTTTCAGGGTGACTCTCCTTTCCCAAGCCAAATTAAATACAGAATTTAACATTCTGGTTGAGGCCCTTGTATAGTCTATTTACCTCTGTTGTTGTAGTATGCCTTCAAATCGATTTGTTATGGGTGACATTTTATTGATTGGAGGAGGTGTAGAGTCGCTTCCTAAAAGCACAGTGTACATGTCAACATAATGCATACATACATAAGTACATAGCTACATACATACATTTTTACTTATCTCAAAGACACAACAAAACATTATTAATAAAGATAAAAAGGTCTGGTTTATACTTCTGCATTGATGCATATTTGCACACTTACAATGTTTCACAAGGCACATGCAGTAACACTCTAGTCTGCTTTCCTACCAGTGTATACAGTGCTGTGTTGCTGTGCTGACTGGTTGGCGGTGAGGTCTGTTCGGCATCATACCCAAAAACATTATGCTTTTTCTGGCTTCAGATTTAGACTGTTTAAAATATATCTCAAGGTTAAGCCATTCCATTTTCACAAATAGCTTCCACTGTTGTAGGTGAAAGCAATATATTGAAATATATAACTTGTAAAAAAAAGGTGCATTCAAAAGGTTATTTTTTCAAGACTATCATCACATATTGTAATTGGGTTTATTTACAGAAAACCAATTATTATTTGTGGCATTTGTAGGGATTAAAGTAAAGTTAAAAGGGTAATAGAACTTGAGTTTAAAAGGTGAGGACACTTGCAGCAGGATGTTGAATTTTTAACTACAGATTAAAACTAGAGACAATTCCTGGACAAACTGTGAAGTTGGGGTTCATGGGTAAATTGGTTTTCCTGGTGAAAACAGCTTATTTGTAGGCCATACGGTTTCTGAGATAGGGCCATTTACCTATCCTGGATCTGTGAGTGTGTGTATGTGTGTATATGTGAGTGTGAGGAGAGGGGGCAAAGTTTGGCCCAGTTTTCTTACATGTCTCCCGCTGCATGACAGACTCACACACAGATTATGTAAATTATCCACTGGCCTAACTGGAAAAGTGAGTATGCTGCTTTTTGCCCAGACATCTCAGCAACCATTAGTTCTAGAATTACTTTCTTTTTCGCATACGCATAACAATGGTGGATATTAATTTTAACAATATTTAAATAGGAAAATGTTTGGATACCTTGTGTTTGATATTTACATCTGCATTGTGTGCTAGTATGTTTGGGACCGGCACTAAACATGAACTAAAACCCTATTGTAGCTTTGCGATAGCTTTGGGGCATTGGTTAGGAATCAAACATGAGGCTTCCGCGTTGCAGACAAGAAGTGTACCGCTGAGCCACCAACAACCAATGTTTCTGATCCAAATGTATTAAAATCATTGTAAGGTCAAATTGGCATTTTTTGCACACAGTAAAACGGGGGAGGGGTACAACACTGTGGTTCAGATCAAACTGATTTCTTGTGCAGGTTACAGCTCACTTTAGGCACGGGATACATGAATACAAAGTACAAGGCTTTATTACTGGCTGCAGCTGTCATTACACATAATCTTTGAGAAATCACCCAATAAAAAGTTTAAAACAATGAAAAAAAAAAAAACCTCTTATTTAGCCTCTATTTTAAATAAAATGCACTTTTTGTAAATTTTCATGTGGTTCTTCCATATAGTATGAAGACTTCATCTTGTCCAAGTGTCACTGCATGAGGACCCCAACATGCTCAGAGACAAGCAAATGCAGAAGTATAATTCAGTCCAAAAATTGCAAGCGATGCTCACTGGTCAAAGAGATATGGTCACATCTAATGTTCTATATAACATATATACAGTGGATATAAAATTATCAGGATGTTGGGATCTAAAAAAAAATAATTAAAAAACAAAATAATGTAATTTTTCCACCATTAATGTATTTTAGCAACCAACAACCAGCTCAAGAAATGTTATAGGATGAAATAAAAAAGATAAGCATGGACAGGATCTCACTGGCAAAATGTTTTTATCAGACGAAAAGTTTCCAAAACATCAGATATAACATGGCATTCCATGGAAGCCATCATCAGCAAGTGGACAAAATGGTGCACCACAGTAATATTACTTTCCTCCAAAACTGACAAAAGGACAAGACAAAAAAATGCCTCAAAAAAGGCTTCCCACACACGAACAGCATCATTAATAGAATATCTGGTTACACTAATAAAAGGTGATACTCCCTTCAGGTGACATCATCATCTGGTATTCTTTACATAATCAGTATTTAGGGTAGGATGGCTGAGCGCAAAAACACTATCAAGAACATCACACACACACGGTAAAGAGTGGTGGTTTCATCAGGCTGCTTCTAAGCATCTAGATGTAGATACAGTAGCAGAAATTTCAGAAAGCTGAAATTCTAATATATTGTCTCGTACTCATTTTCTGATGGCAAACCAAAATATATACAGTCTATAGCAAAAAACAAAAGCACTGACTTCATCATTACAACATTTTTAGAAGGAACAGTACATTAAAAGGTGGAAAAACCCAACATGAATACTTTGCATATCCACTGTATCTTCTATTAAATCATTTTAAAAAGAATTTTGCATTTTGTTTTGTTTAACTTGTAGTCTATGACCACGCCTGACCTTTGCAGTTACAGAAAATCCTTCACATCATGCAAAGTACTGAAAGTAAGATGAGCAGGGGGATCAAGTAAAAACTAGGATTGTTAGTCTGAGCCTTCCATTAGCAGCTTTGTGCTTTGAAAAGGTTGTTAGTCATTTGAAGAACGAAAGAGTATGTAAATCTTCTTTTTTTGATAGCTTCTATGTCTTTAATGTTGACATAGTACTCAAATATCATACAAAAATAAAAGTGCCAAATCTGTACTTAATACTGATATAATGTTTGAAACAAAGAGATGAGACAGTGAAATCACCTACACCACAATCAAACAATCGGACATGAACAAAGTCATGAAGAACAATATGTATTGAATTAACCAGGGTCCCATTCCTCATATCCGGTTCATCCAAGATAAATCAATATGGTCAATTAACAACTCGTGAATTATTTGAATTAAAACCCGACTCATATGGAATAAATATGTGCACAATTTTATGCTTCCAATTGTTAGCTAATAATGCTGCATTACGTCAGTTTGTAAAACTACATATTTGTATTTTCATAAATCGAATGAAAATGAAATCTTACAAATATTTTGTGTTCTTTCTCAGTTTGAAAGTGTTCAAATTAAGTTTTAATTATTGTTTGGATGATACATTGGATGTACTGTACATTCCTTACTCAAATTATGTTTGTGAAAAAGTAAATAAAATTTTCTTGGCAGGTTAATAAAGTTATATAAGGAATAAGAAAGGCTAGGGGCTATTACGCTGGGGAATTTAAATGTTAATTTTAGGTGCTACAAAAACCTTACACAGTCACCTTGGATCATCTACAGTACAGTGCATGACATTATAAGCCAGGCAAGAGAAATGGAGCCCGTGGTTTTAGTTTGAGTGGTGAGCATAGACCCACAAGAGCGCACCTTTACACACTGATGAGTGTAAGAGTGGGGTTGGGGGGTCTGACAGTGTGCGTTTGTGACCAGGGGGAAGGGGTAGGGGTCTCCTCTTGGATAGTGCAGAGCTGCTGTCGGAAGGGGTCTGGGAGCCAGGGGAGAGTGGCGGGGATGAAGGTGGCAGGGCTGGAATGAGGGTAAAGAAACACACAAGAACACAAAAAACAAAAACACAATGTCATGCAATGAGATAATGGCAACAGAAATTACTGATATATTTCATTATTCTGATAATTTAAAAGAGGAGAATGAGTAGATATGATGTAGATGAATTGTCAAAGGAAACAGAAGTCATGGTCATGCTCAGCTACAGTACGGCTGCACAATTTATTGTATTTTAATTAACATTTATGTTGCATTCAATTTTTTATTTTTTTGGCATACGAAAATAGCATGATGGAATAATATTGGCCTAATATTAGTTTTTATTGATTCTAGTGTATTAAAACGTGATTCTCCATTCTCCATTGTGTTAAGATTTAGCATTTGACAGATTCAAACAATTTATCTGAATAAGGAGCAGCATTTCATCAACACAGCACTCTTGAATTCTTAAATCTCATTGTTCAGAAGATGCTGAATAATTTTCGGTCAGCAATTATGACCATGATTCCAAATGTCATGCAAATCAAAAGACCTTATTGTT
>JAOTRS010000026.1:8312368-8327407 GCA_028565755.1 Dinotopterus cunningtoni
TGCATTCTCTATTATGTCTGAGGAAATTAATGATCCATATTAAAACATATTCTAGGATTCTAAATTTGATTATGCAAATCATAATTTGCCTCAGACATAATAGAGAATGCAGTTATTTGCAATAAAAAAAGGAAAAGGACAAAGAAAACAGTATCTGAAATCATTTGCAATCTTTGATTATTAACTCTTATCATGAAGTCCAAAGGGCTGTCACTGATGCAAGCCATCATTAGTCTGAAATCAAATCAAAACAGGCACAGGAAAACCTTCCGGGAGCTATGTGGACCTGTGTTAACAGTCGAGGGAAATAAATACATAGGGTTTACCACAAGATGCAAATCACTGGAAAGCCTCAAAAGCAGGAAGACCAGATAAGAGTTTTCCAAAACCATCTTAAAAATAAAAATTTAAACACACAAACAAACTTGTATGAGTATGATGAGAAGTGAGAAGAGAAGAGCATTGATAATGATTGGAACTGCTTAAGATCAGAAATGCATAAGTAAAAAAGAAAAATCATGTCCCTTCAGTTCTATGTTTTTATTTATCTATATGTTATAATAATCCTAGTGACAAAAATACAACAGATTTCAGGATGTAAGGATTTTTCCAATAAAGTATACAATTAGAAATCCTGTGGGGAAAAATGTATTAAACCCTATAATTCAGTAACATGTACTGTAGAACCAGCTTTAGCAGCAATTTACAAAAAAAAAACAACGTTCTCTGTAAGAGTGTCTCAGTCTCATACATTGTTTTAAAAACTTTTGGCCTCTTCTACTTTACAACAATGATTTGGTTCATTAATTTTTCTGGATGTTCATTTATGCACAACTTTCTTAAGAACCCATTACATCATTTCAGTGAGGTTAAGATCTGGACTTTGATTTGGCCATTCTAACACCTGGATATTTTTTTGTTCTGTAGGATTTCTAATGTAGATTTGCTGGTTGTGCTTGGGATTATTGTACTGTTACCTGACCCAATTTTGGCTCAGTTAGAACTGCTGGACTGATGCTCTTACATTTGTCTAAATATATTGTGGTATAAAGTGCAGTTCATTATTGTCTCATTGACTACAGGACCTCTGTCCTTGTCCTAGAACCTGTTGCTACAAAACAAACCAAAATATTGGTCTCAACCACCAGACCTGACACTTGTCTGTCAGAAATGCGAAACATTTTACCTAATGGAAGGGAACCTTACTGTATGTTTCTTATTAACCTTATGTTCAAAACCACCTGACACTTTGTTTTGTTGTTGCCACTGTACACTCCGCTTTAGAAAATTCTCGCTCTTTGCTCTCTTTGCTCTCTTTGCATGACTTTAACAATAAAATCAACTAGGTTTTAAGTTCCCGTTGTGCCACTAGAGTGGCTCCGGCCCTTTGGGGCATGGTACTGCAGGGCCTCTGGGGTGCACTGTGGTGTGTGGCACCAGAAGGTTGGCAGCAGATCCTTTTGGTGCTGTGGGTTGTGTGGTAGCGCCAGTGGGTTCATTGGCTTTTCTGTCCAGAAAAGCCAGATTGAACCTGATGGGCTGGCCTTAGGTCCCCACAATTATGGGTGAGCCTTGTGTGCGCCTGATCCTGTTGCCAGTTTGCTGGTGTATATGTTGGTGAGCAATGTTGTTCAGCTACCTGTGAGTGGTCATAATGTTACAGTATATTACACATGCCTGGCAAAAAAAAGTCTCTATTTTAAAGGGTCAAATTTTTGGGCTGCTTCAAAGGAGATTTAAAATTCCTGGAACTGGGTTTAGAACTCTTGAACACACTAACAAAACTTGGACGATAGTGCTGAACCATCAACTTGGACCACTTTTGGTAGGTTCTGACCACTGCAGACCGACAGCATCTCACAGACGCTGCAGTTTTGGAGTTGCTCTGATCCAATCATCTAGCCATCACAGTTTGACTTTTGTCAAAGACACCCAAATCCTTAAGCGTGCCCATTTTCTGCTTCTAACATATCAACTTTAGGGACAAAATGTTCACTTGTTGCCTAATATATCCCACCCACTTCCAGATGCCACTGGAACAAGATATTGTAACTGTAGCTACCGTGACAAGGGCCAAATTGTAATGGGTCAGAGCAACTCCAAAACTGCAACCTTGTATCTCAGTCCCAGTCTTCAGAGGTCAGGACATACCAAAAGTGGTCCAAAGATAGAAAGACAGTCAACCAGTAACAGGGTCATGGGCTGCCCAGTGTAGTACAATCCAAAAGAAGAGCTACAGTAGCTCAAATTGTTGAAAACATTAATGCTGGTTCCCATAGAAAGGAATCAAAACACAGAGCATCACTGTTTTGGTGGCAAAAGGGGGAACCTATCCAGTATTAGATGGCTGATCAGTGTATACACATACAGTAAAAGACTTTTAATGGTGAGAATTATTCATTGCAATCCAAACCACAAAACTAGTTCTTATTTCTCACTTATTAAGCATTTTTTAATTCTTACTTGAGATCAGGACTAATTTATCTACCGTTGAGTTACACACTTCAATATGACACTTCAAATGTGTCATATGTGATAAATTCTCCACCTGACTCATTTAGAGTGAAGCAGTAAGTGACATCCATGACTGTACATGTTATCCATGTTAGTAAAACATGCTGCATATGAAGTCATGCCTAATCCTCATCTCCCAGCTGGCTCTGGAGCTAAACATTAGGCACTTTGTAACAAACATTTATAGATTTTCATCTGCAATGCGCGCTTAAATAACTAAGTTAGAAGCCTGCCATTGGTTTGGAAATGTGTGCAAAAAGTTGCCTCTATGATTATGAGAGCTAATATACAAGTCATAGGTTATATTTCACAAAAACTTCTATAATATTTAATAGTACCCTGGCTTAAGCGCTAAATTAACTGAATTAAATTATTGTAGGCGGCAGAGTGGCTTAGTGGATAGCACTGACATTCAATTCCCGCCTCTGTGTGCATGGAGTTTGTATGTTCTCCCTGTGCTTGGTGGGTTTCCTCCGGGTGCTCCGGTTTCCTCCCACAGTCCAAAGACATGCAGAATAGGCTGTTTGGCGTTCCCAAAATGCCCATAGGGTGTGAATGAGCATTTGAGTGTGAGTGTATGTATGTGTGCCCTGTAATGGTTTGGCATCCTGTCCAGGGTGTACCCCGCCTTGTGCCCTGGGTCTCCTGGGATAGGCTCCAGGTCCCCCGTGACCTTGTATACAGGATAAAGCAGTATAGACAATGAGTGAGTGCATGAGTAAATTGTTTTAATTGAGAGATCTACACAGCAGCACTTTAGATGCAATATGTTTAACATCCTAAAAAGTAGGAACACCCAGTTACAGTTTCATGCAAAACCTTAATGGGATATTTGCCTCCACCTATCTGCAGCACTTTAAAAACCCTTTTAAATAAAAAAAAAAAACACAGCCATTCCACTGATTAAACATGATGCTTAAAATCCCTTTAAAATCAGTGTTGATTTTTTTTTTTTTAATAAAATCAATTCAGTTTATTTATATGACGCTTTTAAAAAATAGTCATCGTCGCAAAGCAGCTTAACAGAATCACTTTCAATTAATGGATTATAAAATATAATATTTTAAAAATTATATTTAGCTATGTGATACTTGATTTGAAAAAGACTATTTTTGACTTTTTTTTTTTTTCAATTAACCTGCTAATTACTAAAATGAAGGAATTATATAGAAAAAGTCTGTAATGCAACCACAGGGGGGCACAATTCAGTCTCTTCTTGTGCCAGTCCCAAGTCTGAATAAATGCAGAAAGTTGTGGCAGGAAGGGGCATACGGCGTAAAACATTTGCTAAATCAATCATGCGAATCATTACAGTAACATGATTTCCATACCAGATCAGTCGCCCGAGTGCTGTTGACCTACAGGGTGCCGGTGGAAATTGGGCTACTGTTGGTCGAAAAAGGAGAAGAGGAGGGCATGTTCGTAGGCAGAGAGAGAAGAGGAAAGGCAAGAGTTTAGACGTGACAGTAGGGACTTTGAACGCTGGGACTATGACAGGGAAGGCAAGAGAATCGGTTGACATGATACAGAGAAGGAAGTTGGATATACTGTGCGTCCAGGAGACCAGGTGGAAAGCTTAGGAGTAGTCTTCAAGTCTTTTTTATTATGGGGTGGATAATAAAAAAAATAATGGAGTAGGATTTATCCTAAAAAAAAGACTCTGTAAGGAATTTTCTGGAGGTGAAAAGAGCATCAGGTACGGTGATGAGTCTGAAGCTGAAAATTGAAGGTGTGATGTTTAATGTTGTTACTGGTTATGCCCCACAGGTAGGATGTGAGTAAGAAGAGAAGGAGAAATTCTGGAGTGAGTTAGATGAAGTGATGCAGAGCATCCCCAGAGGTGAGAGAGTGGTGATTGGTGCAGATTTCAATGGACATGTTGGGAAAGTGAACAGAGGTGATGAGAATGTGATGGGTCTTCAGGACAGGAATGCAGAAGGACAGATGGTGGTGGACTTTGCAAAGAGGATGGAAATGGCAGCAGTGAATACTTTCTTACAGAAGAGGCATGAGTATTGATGGAGAAGTACAGATAATGTAATAGGAAGTTGAATTGTGCCTTTGTAGATTTAGAGAAAGCGTATGACAGGGGGGTGAGAGAGGAGCCGTGGTATGGTATGAGGAAGTCTGGAGTGGCAGAGACGTATGTTAGAGTGTGTCAGAGAGGCCAGATTGAGGTGGTTTGGACATGTTCAGAGGAGAGATTGTGAATATTTGGGTAGAAGGATGCTTAGGTTGGAACTGCCAGGCAGGAGGTCTAGAGGAAGACCAAAGAGGAGATTTATGGATGCAGTGAGAGAGGACATGAAGTTAGTTGGTGTGAGAGAAAGGGAACAGCCGAAAGACAAAGAAGAATATAGAAAAAGTCTGTAATACAATAGGCTTTATTTTACATTAAAAATGTACATTTAACCTTAAATTGTAGCAGTTTGTGTCTGGACTTTGAATTAATTGAAATTTCGAAACTAAGTGCAAAACTACAGCACACAGAGTTAGTAATTATGAAACCTGTTTCAACCTATTTTAATTTATTTAACTATGGATCGATATATTTAAATATATTCCAAATGGCTCCCATTTCCCAGTTTTATGGAAGAACTGGAACAATCTGTTTAATGTCATGGATGTGACAACATTGTCAATTTTCTTTTTTTTTTGTGCTCCATAAAATGATCAAAGCCCTTCATGACAGTATTACACTGTGGTACAGTGTTATTTTCTGCCTTGAGAAAAAAAATAGTGTTCAACTTGTTCAAACAAAACTTTGCAGTTAGGTGTAGCTGTTAAGTTGTTTCATTGTGCATCTTGGTGCAAGCGTTTCCATTGTCCAGTGTACAGTAGTAAAGCAAAAGATCCACTTAAAGGGTGAGAGTTAAATAACCGTTCTTAAATACAGCAATCAAAGAAACAATGTTTCTACTTCATTCATTTAAAAGTGTTCTCTAAAAGCATGTTGTACATACAGTAATAAAAAAGTACAGGAATGTATGCAGTGACTTCATCTACAAAATAAACAACAGAAAAAATATTTTGCTGAATAAAGATTTACAACAGTAACAAATTTAAAAGAGACGGACACAAATCAATAATTTGTCACCCGTTGGTGGTCATTGTTGATTTCAGTTCAGGCACAAGTAAATTATTTAAAAGAAAAAAAGTTATTTAAAAGAAAAAAAAAACATTATAACATCGGGCTATGCATCTAGGTTATAAATGTTGCGCTAACAATATTTATTCTATATTTTGATATGACACTGATTTACTAATGCAGAAGTTTAAAAAAATTAACAACAATACAAAATGAGTAACAAACTAACTTTTATGACTTAACTATAACTAGTGTAGCTCAATTGATAAGGGGGTGTCTAATTTTTTAAAAGATATACAGCACATCCGTAAATTAAATTCATAACTTGTTTTTAAATAAATAGTCTTTTCCTGTAGCTGCAGATATTCACCAAATGACCTCAGATCAAGGAATGTAACCAAGCAGCATAAATTCTCTGATCTCTTTTTTCTCAGTCAGACATTTCTTCCATCAAATCTGTAGGAAAAAAAACACAAAAGAAAAAGATTTGAAATTAGAGGTCTACGAAATAGTCGCTTTCAAGACTTTTCATATAATATTAATTATACAATAATTTGTTCGGACCAAGCAATCTAATTGGATGAGAGGCATTCCAGGAGTGGTGATAATGTATGGCAACAGCATGGGCTGGGCCGTTCAACTATAAACTATAAACCAAGTTGTTCTACAACTGTTAATTACACTAATTGTCAGACTCCAGCATGGGTGAAAGTACGTCTGTACGGTGCACCATTCTGAGGAAAGAGAGCTCCATATTTTCAACATGCACTTTCAGCAAGAAAACACATCTGATAACATTGGGTCATCTTAAAAAAACACTGTGACACTCAGAGGACAGGGCTATCCGCACCTTCCGCTTGCGTGAGCTCACAGACGCCCCTGATTGGCTGTAGAGCCATAAGTAATGTGGGAGCACTAAGTACCTCTCATCCCTCCCCTCTGAGAGAGCTCGGCCAATCAGCTCCCTCTAGACCTCCGGCTGTGAGAGGTTACAGCATCACCCTGGAACCGAACCAGCAATCTCCGGATGATAGGGCGAGCACTTTACCACTGCGCCACTCGGAGGCACGGCTTTTACCCTGTTTGGGATTCAACCCCAGGACCCACAATTTAGCTGATATTGTAAAGCAGAATAAGTGAAAATATAAAATGAGATTCACAGGATTTTTTTTTATTAACTTTTTTTCCTCCCTTATTTAGTCATGTCCAATTCTTCCCTGTCACTAGGGGCGCTCCCACATTAAGCTAATGCTACAATTCAGTCAGGAGGGCTGAAGACTATCACATGTTTCCTTTAAACCTCCGGCTGCGAGAGGTTACAGCATCACCCGGGAATCCAACTCGATCTTCGTATGATGAGGCGAGTGCTTTACCACTGCGCCACTCAGAGGCCGAGAGTCACAGGATTGTTTACAGGAAAGAATTTAAAAAATTGTCAGTCGCTATATGTTGGTCGCTCACAGTCACAGAGAAATATGTGTTGGCGTAGCCACATTACTGGTTAAATCATTGTTTGAAGTGTTGATAATATATTGTGTTTGTGAAACATATAAACCCGATATCACACTTGAGGGATGTGGTCGTTTGTGAAAGGGATCGGCCCAAGTACCGAAGTAAAAGGCATTAAACTTACTGTGTGGACTCTCTGCATCGACAGACTGCACTGAGCTAAAGGAACAGTTCTGTTTGGGCCTGGCTCCAAGCTCACGCTTCTCTTTCACCTCTTTCGGGTTTGAGTTCTCATCAGTAGCCGCAACCGTAACCTGAATCTTTGCTCTCTCCTCTTCTGTCATGGGTTTAAAGTACCCTCCCTCCTCAGCTACCATCTTCTCCAACTTCTCAATCAGCTGAGGGACTTGCGTGTGCTCTCCAAAAGCATCATTGTTGATGACATGGTATCTCTTTTTGCACTTGTCCAGCACCCACTGCAGTGCACTACCTTGGCGCCGGATGTGTCTCTCGATTGGCATGTTCTTCAGCACCTCGGCCCACGTGAATACCACTATGGTGTGCCTCCACACGGCCTCACCGAACAGCACCAGGTTCTCCTCGATTCTCGCTCTGTCAGGGTCCGTGAACATGCCTACAGGCACGACGAGCAAGAAAGCATGTGGCCCCGGCGGGCACATCGACAGGCTGCGGGTCATCTCCTGTTGATAAGCAGCTGGAGTAGTCTGAGCTGAAAACCAGCCTGGTGTGTCCACGACAGTCAGCTTGCGACCGAGCCGCTCTGCATCACGCTTCACAGAGAATTCAGCTGCTCGCTCCAGCCGAAACTCTTCGTAACCCAGGATAGTGTTTCCGGTCAGGCTTTTCCCAGGCCACCGCCAGCCCAGAAGGATAAGACGCAGCTCGGAGAGATGGTTGGACGCAGGTTTTTTTTTGTCTTCTTCATGATCTAAATTATTAGTTCCTGTAAGGAAAAATACAGAAAAAAAATTTTTTTCATTGTTGCTTGCAAATGAAACTGACATAAACATAACATTGTGTTCACATTGTGAATCTTCTACTGCTACTCTCTTCCATGCCACAGCGGAATAGAAATTAGTGAGAATTAGACATGCTAATGAGTTTATCAGATGTATTTTATACACTTCAGTTGGGTTGTTGTTGGACCAGGTTTTAAAAAAACTATCAAAATATCAAGTCAAAACCAGTGCTCTGGTCAGAGACAATGATGAAGGGCAACATTTTTAGGTGTAACAACAAATTAGGTGTGGCATTAGTAGCAAATTAGTAGCAACAACAACCATGTCATTATGATGTCAATACCTCTGAGCTAAGAATGATTCACCACAGGCTAGGTACGGCTTTTTCAAAATGTACATTACTTTCTACTTTCCGTTCAAATTCTTTCTTCTAGTGGTTTGCATCGCTTTTGTTCCGCAACGTCTCCCATCTGAACTCCCCTGAATCATATTTTACCAACTGCACAGATCTCTGCACAGATGACACAGCTGCATTTAAAATGAAAAATATTATGTAAATATGTTAATTGTGTTATTGTACATCATTACTATAAAATACACAGAAGAACAGACATTGCTAATCAACACTATGTAAAACAACTATTTCCAAAATATGCAATAATCTCTTTTGAACAGTTGATATTGAGATGTACAGTATCTGCTATGTATGCTTTGTAAAGCCTTCATCACGGCTCTAATCTGAGGTGCTGGTTGTTATTTGGTGATTTCTGAGGCTGGTAACTCTAAATGAACTCCTCCTTTGCAGCAGAGTTTTGTCTTGCCTCCCCGGGAAGGTCTTCAGGAGGTCCAGTTTCATCATGGTGCTTGATGTTGTTTGCAAATGCACAATACTGTTACTTGCAAAAACTAGTCCAGAAAGGCTGACAGTCGTGTCTTAAAATAACAGCTGACTGTTATAACTTTTGTTGTTGTTACTTATTTACATAATTCCATATGTCATTTCATAGTTTTGAAATCTCTAGTATTGTTGTGGAATGGAGAAAAAAATAAATCAATAAACAAAAAGTATTGAATTAAAAGGTGTGTCCAAAACCTCTGACTGGTACTGTACTATACTAATACCAACTTGGAATTAAATAAATAATAGATACAGGACCCTATAAGACCTTTCCCCCATTTACAAGACTTTTGATCAATTCTGACATCTGAAAATTAAATCAAATTATCCTGGGTTTATTATTTGTATGCCTTAAAATGTTCACACTACATTTAAAAGGGCCATACAGAAACTCATGTCAGTATTCTCAAATTGCATTTCAATAATTTAAGGCAGTCTGGTGTACATGATCAGGGGCATGTCATTTGCAGTGCTGAGGTCTACCTCCCTTTTGGAGCTACCATGACAAGTAACATGTAAAACCACTATAGAACAGTCGATTTTTGTCTCATCCATCCACAGGAGCCATAACAACAGTTCAGAAAAGTCTAATCTGATCTTCTCTATTTATTCTTTGATCGTTTGATTTTTTTCTTTTGATTGACTTGGTCATACCAATATGCCTACTTCCGACAGGGTGTTCCTGATTTGGGAAAGGGTTTTTTTTGCCCACCAAGGAAAGAAATCATCTGTTATGCACCACAGTTGTTTTTTGTGGCCTTTTGTGCCTTTTGGTCTTCTTGAAAATATCACTCTGATTGATTATTCAGAAAAAAGCAGTCTTTCTTCTGAATAACCAATCAGAGTGATATTTGGGATATTGCTTAAACAACACATACCTTGGTCAAGTCAAGTCAGCTGTCCAATTACTTTTAGTCCCTTAAAAGGGATGGCCACATGTATAAAGTGCTGTAATTCCTACACTGTCCAGCTGATCTGGATGTAGATACTGTACACTCAGATTGAAGCCTGCACTTTAAGCTCATATTGAGGATTTCATTTGAACTCCAACATAGTGTGGCACACCAGGGAAAGCTCAGTGGTAGCTCAGTGGTTAAGATTTTGGACTGCTGATCGGAAGGTTCCAAGTTCAAACCCCAAGTTTAGACCCCACTACCACTATCATGTTGCCACTGCTCACACTCCTCAACTGCTCACACTCACTCATCGTCTATATCTCTTTATCCTGTATACAGGGTCACGGGGACCTGGAGCCTATCCCAGGAGACTTAGGACGCAAGGCGGGGTACACCCTGGACGGGGTGCCAATCCATCACAGGGCACACACACATACAGTATACACAATCACACACTCATTCACACACTACGCCAATTAGAGTAATCTGCATGTCTTTGGACTGTGGGAGGAAAACGGAGTAGACGGAGGAAACCACCAAGCACGGGGAGAACATGCAAACTCCATGCACACAGACCTGAGGAACCTGGAGGTACAAGGCGACAGTGCGAACCACCGAGCCTCCTTAACTGCTCAGATGTGAAATGAGATAAAAATGTAAGTTGCTCTTGGGTGTCTACCAAATTCCATGAATGTTAATGTAATGTAAATGTACACAGCTAAAATATATAACAATAAATTAGTAAAGATTCTAATATTTTTGGTATGGATTGTGTATTATATTAGTGAAAGTCAGCCAAACACTTTCAAGGATCATGTGAGACAGAATTCTTTTACAGATTTATCATAAGATTGGGAAACTACATTCACAGGCGTCATTTCCCATCAGCTAGGAGGAAACTGTGAAGAAATACATTCTCTGATGACATCGGCACAAAAAAATACAAATAAAATAAATAAAATCCCGGCCCGATTTCTAAATAAACCATATGTAAAGGCTAGATATAAAACCTTACCTGGCAGGAGGGCTGTGCCACGCCATAGGGAGATTATATACACTGTAAATGTGTTAGGTTTCTGGATGATGGTAAATATTTAATTCGCTTCAGTAACTCCTAAGTCTGACTTCATGGCCAGAGTAAAAATATCAGATATCTCACCTACTACCTCAAAAAATAAATTATAAAATCTCAAAACAGTGTTTATTAGCCATTTGGGTAAGGTCTGTGTAAAAGTGTCAGAAATGTCAGTGTCGGTGTCAAACAGCGAAGTAAAAAAAGTCTTAGATTTAACACCTACACTGGATTACATTATTAAGGCAGTATCTTTAGCACTTACCATGTAGTTCTGTTGATTTGTTAGACGCCATGATATTGTTCAAGCTCTTTAAGTTAATCGTTTCTTTATTCTGTACAGAAGGATTTCCTGGTTCATTGGTTGACGAAACGTGTAACTATGTAGGCGTGGCTTATCCCTTAACCACGCCTACATGCCGCCGAGAGAACATGAGATGTGTTCGACATCCCGCAGCCTGCGTAGTTCGACTCCGCGCCCTCCGCTTGAATTGCACTGCGCAGGCGCACATTTGTACACACATTCGGACCGTGCAAAATGTTAACAGTCACGTGTCCTTTCACTGCATTACATTATATTAGACAACAGCATCAGTCAGCTACTTGCACTTATATTATGGGCTGCAATGCATTTCTGTTTTTAAATAGCTTATGTTAGCAGTGTTTATCTGAACTGTTTGTCCTTTGTAATATGATTAATATGAGTGTCCATCATAAAGAATTTAAGACCAAATATTAATTAATTCATCCATCTTTTATACCGCTTATCCTGAACAGGTTTACAGGGGCCTGGGGCCTATCCCAGGATGTATTCATCGCAGGGCACACATACACACACACACACACACTAAGGTCAGTTTGGGAATGCCAGTTAGCCTAATATGCATGTCTTTTGACTGTGGGAAGAAACCCCAGAGGAAAGCACAGGGAGAACATGCCAACTCCTTGTGCACAGCCCCAAGGTGGGAATCAAACCCTGACCCTAGAGGTGCAAGACGACAGTGCTAAAAACTAAGCCACCGTGCTGCCCTGACCAAATATTTTCAAAGAAAGAAGATAAAACAAAAAGATCACTGCATTCTTTTCTGGAGAGCATCTTAGAAATCTAATCTCTCTTGGAAATTCCAGGAAACTTCTACATACAGTAACATGTACGTTTAAGGTTGTGGCTTATTTGGTGCAAACTGTTGTCTTTCAGCTGCTCCTGTTGAGGGGTCGTCTCAGCAGACAATCAATCTGCACAACAAATTGGCAGAGGCTTTACAGATGCCCTGTCTGATGCAACCCTCCTATTTTAACTTAACTTGGGACTGGTACTGCATGCAGTGGCTGGGTAGTATGTGAGGCAACCTACCGGGCTCAAACCCAGATCCTCAAATCCTCAAACCAACAAACAACAACCTTAGCTGCCTGAGCTACCACGCCAAATAAATGAAAATCATCTTAGCAAATGTACATATGTTGACTTTAGTAAAATGTATATAATATTTATTAATATGATAGTAGTATATAATAATAGTAATTTGCATCATAATAGGCTTAATAATAATATATTTGAAGGTTTATAATACCATAGATGCAGTAGCATGTAATTAGTGTGTCATTAAGCAATAGACGAAGAATGAACAGGAGTAGTCTGTTTCGAATGAAAGTTATATTTTACATAAAAAAATGAACACACTAATATTTTCTTGGACTGCCTTTAGTGTTTTAGTGTTGGTTTTATTTATTTATTTATTTATTTATTTATTTATTTTGAGCCTATTGAATATGCTCATGACATCAGGGAAGAAAAAACCCATTGACTTGGTCTAGACCTGACCACCTGAAGCAATCCCAAATCATAACACTGCCTTCAGAGGCTTGTACAGTGGGCACTATACATGATGGTGCATCACTTCACGTGCTTCCTGTGTCATGGCATTACCTGTGTCAAGTTGTATGCGTTGTATGTGGACTGGATAGTCCACTGTGGCGATCCCAAACAACAACAACATTTTTTTTTCTGTGAAGCTGATGGTTCATCAGATATTTAACAATGTGGTGGACAATTCTTAGCCCAATTTCAGTCATTTCGGCAATCTCTTTAATTGTTTCTTTGCTTTATGCAAGACAATAAGGTTGTATGTGGTGTACGTGGCTTTTTTTCTATACTAAGCACCTAATGTTTTTGACATTTAATAGCTTTAAATGTAAACAAATAGTGTGCCTGTGCACTTAAGAGTATTAACTCTTAGAAATATTATTTCATGTTCCCCTAACCTAACCTTAGTAACCCTTTACAATACACATTGCCCCAACACTGTCAAATAAGAGTCAAGACTGAACCAGTTGGCCTTGGTGGTGTGCAGATCAGTATCATATTTTTATATAATTAACTATTTCACACAAGACAGGAAGAATACATCATGTCTATGAAACTCTTGTATCTTATTACAGAATTAAGATAAGACAAGATAAATCCTGAGGGAAATAAGCATACAGTATATACAGCAGGGTGGCACGGGTCGTGCCCTAAGTCTCCTGGGATAGGCTCCAGGGTCCCCCTGCGATCCTGAATACAGGGAAAAAGCAGTATAGATGATGAGTGAGTGAGCAAGTGAGTACATTTCTCATCAGCAACAAGATGGTCAACGATACCCTGGCCCTGCAGGTACTTACTGTATTAAAAAGCCCAGTGGCTACAGGTATAAATGACCACCTATAACATTTTTTACAGCAGCGAACCTCAGTCCGTTACTGAATGTGCTCTTTTGATTTGTTAAGAAAACACAGAGTGGGTCAAAGTCATTGTCTATATTTTTTTAAGTGGCCTTTGATTGATTACTGTCTCTAGTGAGTCCTGTCTGATTCCCACAATCGAGTCTGCTTTACTGAGAAGCTTATTAAGCCTATTGGCATCTCCCACATTCAGACCAAAATCACACAGGATACAACAGACTGATAGAACTCATTCAAACATCTCATATATATATATATATATATATAAGATGGATGGTCAGAAAATTAAGCAAAGCTTAGCTGTTTACTTTTTGCCAAAAATGGTATAAAGTTACCAAGTTACAAAGTTGCCAAAACGCAAAAAAGCTGTAATTGCAAATCGGGCTTATTCCACTGAATATGATTTCTTAATGTTATTTAGCCAAAGCATTAACACAATTTCTTCATAAATTATTTGCATTTTGTTTCATTTGAGTTATTAAAGCTTTGCAAATACTGCATGATCTTGGGTTATTTTGATGTGTTGCAATGTTTTGTCATTTCCTTTAAATATACACTCTAAATGACAATAGTTATATTTTGAATTGAGGAGAAATAAATCCTCAATTCAAAATATATCAGCAGTTCATGAGAAATAAAACAAACCTGTTCTCACCAAATACATGCACCTGTAAGAAAGAAAATATAAGAAAGAGATTATTCTGCAGTGGTCAGAGCTGTATATACTGTATATACATAGATCCTTTGTGAAAGAATGGGTCGCTCTCAGGAGCTCAATGAATTCCAGCATGGTACTATTATAGGATGCCACCTCAGCATGGGAACCGATATCAATTTATTTAACAACAGTAATGAAATGTGTCATTAGTTTAAAGTCATGTTTTTATTGGCATACTCATTTAAATAGAAACAGTCCATCAATTTACATAAACCAATCATTATCTCTGCTTTATTTACAAGACTTCTTACCTGTGTTAGTGCTCAGCGTATTGAAGTACGGAAGTAGAAACAGAAAAAAGCAGAGTAATAATATGGAGATCAACTTTTGTAGAAAGACGCCCCTTCCTGTTCTTCCTGGGGCAAGCTTAAGTTGGACCCTTATGGCTTAGTCGATGGCCTCCTTTGTGGACTAGAGCTTGCCTTTTTCACTGCTGTTGTAACCAAAACAAATGTCATCCAAAGACTACTTTATTCAGTGTTTGGGGGTCGCCTGACAAACTGTCTGCGGACCCTAGACCCAAAAAGGACAATCTTGCTTTCATCAGTCCACAAAATATTGCACCATTTCTCTTTAGGCCAGTCAGTGTGTTCTTTAGCGAACTGTAATCTCTTCAGCACATGTCTTTTTTTCAACAATGGGACTTTGCGGGGGCTTCTTGCTGATAGCTTGACTTCACATAGACGTCTTCTAATAGTAACAG
>JAOTRS010000026.1:8379495-8392203 GCA_028565755.1 Dinotopterus cunningtoni
GATGTTGAAAATAAAACAAGAGACAAAGAAATCAACGGACGTCTGGAGTCGTGAGTAACACTGTGTAACAAGAAAGACATGCGTCAGAACTTGTGAATAACATGCACGTACATAAATAGATGATTGGACCTATTAAACCTGTCTAATCCTCCCCAACAATGTGAGGGAGCACTTTCTGGATGCATGGCCGATATTTTAGAATTTAGTAGGGCTATAGACGTTCTCTTAGACCCTTTGTTGACTATGTTTAACTATATCTTTGAAACCAGAAGTCTGCCGCACTCACTCAATATTTCTCTCTATATAGGGTTGCAGGGGCCTGCAATCAATCCCAGGAAACTTAGGGCACGAGGCAGGTTACGCCCTGGACACACACATACACACAGTCAAACACACATCAATTTGGAAAAGCCAATTAGCCTAATCTATGTCTTTGGACTGTGGGAGAAAACCGGAGTACCTGGAGAAAAACTACCAAGCACGGGAAGAATATGCAAATTCCATGTGTGTCAGGAATAAAACATGGACCCTTGAAGTGAAAACTGACAGTACTAACCACTAAGCCACCATGCCGCCGACTGGCAACATATTAGGTGTATATATTTAATTGATGTTCGTATAATTTCTGCTTAGCAAATACTGTGAGTCCTATTAGCAGTTTATTCAAAGCAGCATGTGTGGCTGTCAATTCCCTGAAGGAATCAGAACTTGGATTTGATATATAATTTTTCTCTAATTTAGATTCAAGCAGCCTAAATTGTTAATTCTTTTGACATCTTTTAAATGGCACAAAGGACATAATTAAGCCTCTGAAATATGCCTTATACGTCTCCCAAACGATAGAGGGATTCTCAGCAAGGACTGAGAAACTGAATAGAACGCCATAAATTCTGAGGTAAAGTAAGACAGGAAATAGATGTCGTTCAGAAGAGGGGAATGGAATCTCCAGCATCATGACAGTACCATTTCTTCAGAGAGTGAATAAACCAGATATACAGGTGTATAATCTGATATATTAATACTACCCATCGTACATGACAACATGAAAGCTATTTTTGGCGAGGGAATAAAAAAATAATCAAATTCGAGAGTGACTTTTGTGGGGGGCAGAAAAAAGTAAACTCTAATTTTGTGGGGTGTAGCATCTTACACACATCAGAATATCCAAAATCTTAACCTCTAAAAGTGAGCACTCTGGTATGTTCTGAGGGTGGTGGAGTAATGGGTGGAAGTCTACCAAAAGAGGGCTTGAAATGGCAGGTAAAAAAAAGAATTCTCAGTAGCCAATTCTGTAAACTACATTAAAAGGCCCTCAATAGGAAATCGGGGTAGTAGCCATGGGGCCCAATATATTTTCATGAATGTACTGTAACAGCATGGCCTGAAAGAACACCCTTGACAATCACAGAATGACCCTGTGACCACAGTTGCACATATTATTCAGAAGTTTAAGGTCCACAGGACTGTAGCCAACTTCCCTGAACTTGGCCACAAGAGGAAAATTGAGGACAAATTGAAGAGACGGATAATACAAATGGTAGCCAAGGAGCCCAGAACATCTCCAAAGAGATTAGAGGTGAACTTCAAGGTCAAGGTACATCAAGATTGTTCGATTGGACGTAATGGAAGATGACAGAGGAGGACTCCACTATTGAAAGCAATTGAAAGACTATCAAGGCATTCTGGAGGGAATTGTGCTGCCCAGTGTCAGAAAGCGTAGTTTTCGCTGCAGGTCGTAATGGAAGATGACAGAGGAGGACTCCACTATTGAAAGCAATTGAAAGACTATCAAGGCATTCTGGAGGGAATTGTGCTGCCCAGTGTCAGAAAGCGTAGTTTTCGCTGCAGGTCATGCATCCTCCAACAGCAAAAAACACACAGTTAAAAACACAGAATGGACAAGAATGAAACATCAGACTATTCTAAAGTGGCCTTTTATGAGCCCTGATCTAAATCCTATTGAACATCTGTGAAAAGAGCTGAAACATGCAGTCTGGAGAAAGCACCCTTCAAACCTGAGACAGCCGGAGCAATTTGCTCATAAGGAGTGGCCCAAAATACCTGTCGACAGGTGCAGAAGATTTTCAGAAATGGCTTGTTTGCAGTGATTGCCTCAAAGGATTGTGCAAGAAAACATTAAGTGTACCATCATTTTTGTTCAGGCCAGTTTCATTATTTTCTTTTTTTAAATGCTTCTGTTGAACCACAATTTAAACGCATTGTCTGATTTTTATTAATGAATTTTCAATACTTTTTTAAATTACTTTTGTCAGTTTCAAGTTATTTCAGCAAATGTTGGGTTTTTTTCTTTCTTTAATGGAAGGGTACCAACAATTTTGTCCATGTGTATAAAACTGTGAATTTACACTGATTTTATTTAACTGATGTTATATACTTGACTTTATGATTGACATTATTTCAAAAAGTAAGGGCACCACATCAGCTTATCTTTAAAGTGGCTAACCTGAACTACAGTCATTCCAGATATGAGTGAGTGTCACATGCACAGTTTTTATTGGGGGTGAAAAATCTGCTGAAACCTATTCTGTTGGTCAATGTTTCTGTTCAGTTTTTAAAAGGCAAACAAAGGTCTGAAATTAACATTAATTAATTAATTAATTAGTTCATTTATTTATTTTTGTTTATTTGTTTGTTTATTTGTATTCTTCATCACACTCATGCCCCATGTACAATTTCTTTATCCCAACTGATACAGTTAAACTGAACTTTTAACTGATTCATTTCAGTGTATTTGACTTAGGCCTTACGTTCTCTTCCATCTTGGTAAGATGGTGGTCCAGTTTTTTGTTGTCTGAGCCAGAAGAAAGTGGCGTCACATTAGGCGATTCAAGGGGGTCATGACCTTTGCCTTCAGCCTCCCCAATTAATTCCTCTGTGGCATTCAGGACCTTGAGAACCTCTGTGGTGATGCTGCATAGGGAAGCAGCGGAGTACTTCTATCACATGGACACACACACAAAAAAAATTTTATTTACACAAAACACATTATTTACACATCGATGCATTAATAAATTCATAGCTGTTCACAATATATAACTGTCATGATCATGACATACTATTTTTAAAAACTAAAATGACATTCTTGACAAATGTAGCCCAGGACAATACGCACTGAACAGGAAAGCTCTTCATCATTAAAAGCTTTTGGGACTTTCACTCATTTTTACAAGCACCTGCACAAACATAAAAATGCGCATTAACACTAATTGCTGTTCATGCATAACCTGCAGGCTTCAAGGAGAGCAAAAAGGTTTTTGAAAACAGAAAAGAGAATAAACGAAGCTTTACAGGAGCTCATACACTTTTGGTTATACAGTGGAAGGTGGCACAATGACATCAGTCCCAGGCATAAGTAAAACCATAAGGCCGGTATGTGTGTGAAGAAGCAGTATGTCAACACTGATGCTAACACCCCTCACTGCACAAACATACTGTACATAAATAAGGCACAAATAAATGCTGCCCACATTGTCTAAAGAATATGAATCTGAATGTGAATATTAAGGGGAAGAGTCATCCTGTGCTCCTTTCAACAGTAACCAAGACATCCCAAAACGCATCAAAGTCATGTTAGCTTTGATTAATACAACAAAATCAGTGGTCCATTAAGTAAGTGACTAAGGCAGATGGAGAGTAACATGATATTGATGATCTCTTCAAATGCAAGTGAAAAGACACAGAGTGATATGATGTTACCCAGTGATCAATTAATGGTAGCCTAAAGCTTTGATCCATGGAAGAAGTGAAGCCTTCTCAAAGGAGAAGAGTAGAGTTATGGAAGTAAATGTGCTCATGTGGGTTTGTGTGCTCTGGAGGCACACTTGTGAATAAAAGCGGCATCTCCTTTCAGCTGATATTTTTAAAATCTACATAAAGCCAGAATGAGTGTACCACTTCTGGCTCAGCCACCTGCAGAAAAAAGATGCAGCAAAATATTCAAAAGCACACACATGTAATATAGAACCTATTGGATATATGGCTTTGGATATACGGCCCGAAATCCTAACGATTGTCAAAAACTACAACAATTTCCTCTTCTTTACCAATTCTCCCCTCAAATATATAACTTTTCTCACCAGGTGTGAAAAGAAATTGCTTCTAAAATAAATGCTATTATGTGTATTATTAATCCTGTTAATTTATTTGGTTGTTCATAAGCAATGTTATTTAAAAGTGCCTACATGTATGCACACGTTAGCATCTGAACGGAGGAATCACCTGAAGTCCCTTGCCCCCCTTCGGATAAAGAACCTAGTGCAAACCCCTAAGGGCAGACAATAAGTTACTTATTGAATGATATAGAACAATCATGTGGAAGGGCTTAAGAAACAGGTTACTATTACAAAGCTTCATGCTTCATTCCATTTTTTCAGAAAGCACTTAAATAAATGTACAATTTACTGACGCAATGCAGATGCGCAAATACCAACACATAGAGTTGTTTACAGTTTACAGCATCTCTTAAAAGACAAGCAAACCATACATATGTCATTTTGTAAAAACTGTGAATTTACAGTTTCTACCTGCTCCTTTACCTCAAATCTGCAACTGATGTTTGACTGCCACAGACGATTACATTAAATCATGTGACACTGTTGCAAGTGAGACAATGAGGCATGATACAAAGCTCCTATTAAGCAAGATTCACTAAAACTGCTAGCCACTCCATCACACCAACATGCCGCCAATATTTAATTTTTGCCATCATATACACTCTTTTATTATATTAGGAATTAAGCTAGTGTTCACAGTAGTAGAACTGATGATCGGGGTCACATCTATGATCCTTACACCATGGGCCATTTATACTGGCCCATATGGGCTTATATTCCCACAATAAATTCCACAGACCTGTCTTTCTCTCAGGGAAAGGAGCTCATTGCTGATACTGAGCTTTACTAACAAAAGAAGCAGTGCCTCATTTTGTCCCATTTAACCAGAGGTGGATAGTAATGAGATACATTTACTCCGTTACATTTACTTAAGTAACCTTTTGAAAAAAATGTACTTTTATGAGTAGTTTTACTGCACCATACTTTTACTTGAGTAGATTTGTGAAGAAGAAACGCTACTCTTACTCCGCTACATTCAGCTACACTCGACTCGTTACCTTTCTAACCATTTATTCTACACATTAGATATTCTTTATTTTTGGCAGAGAAATGCAGCCGATGGATCTATATAATTAGCAAATAAGCTAGAGGCTAAAATTTATAAGTTTCTTACATTTGTTCTGCTGGACACACTTTGGCTACTCTACCCACCTCTGCATTTAACTGACCTCATGGAGAACACCTCATCTAGGGACACTCCCTAGTTAGTTTCATCCAAAACCAACCTAACTTTGACAAACTACCCTGCTGGGGCTGTTTATTTATGTGGTGAATACCCTGTTAAAACACTGTTAGACAGTGCTATCTGCTACTGGGGCTGTAGCACAGATGAAGAACCATTTCCCAAGGCATAGGTGGCCTTGGCCAAGTCAGGAAAAGTCTGGCTTCTGACCAGCCTCATCCCCTTGGAATTGTTTTTCTTTCTCTAACTCTAACCCATCCCAATACCCAGCAGGACCACGCTCACAGGTTTGTGTTTCTTTTCTTCTAACATGCCACCTCCCAGTGGAGAGGTATAAAACCAAACTGTTAAGTTTGTAATTAATTAAATAAAGAAGAATTATAGCTTGATGCGTCCGCCGTACCTCAACACGGTTACCAGCTATCCCCCCAAACTGGGTGAGAGGGACAAATACACATGCAAGCATGATGTGTCTGACATTCTCTAGTTTGTTCACAGGATTAACATAGTATTTAAGTTTTTAAGTGCACGCCTTGTGTCAGTACAGATGCCTCCGGGGTTGAGGATTTGAGTTCCCCCTTCTGGTCTGTGTGCAAGGAGTTTGCATGTTTGTTGGGTTTCCTCTGGGTGTTTCAGTTTCCTCCCACAGTCAAAGACATGCAGCTTAAGCTAAGTGGCCTTTCCAAATTGCCCGTAGTGTGTGAGTGAGTATGTGAGTGCTTGTGCCCTGTAATGGAATGGCACCCTGTCCAGGGTATAACCTGCCTTGTGCCCCAAGTCCCCTGGGATAGGCTCCAGGCCTTCAGTGACCCTGAGCAAAAGTAGGGATAATTGGGCTTCTTTAATTTGGTTTAGAATAAAACAGCCTAAATATGTCAGTTAGAAGTGTTAGAGTGCTTGTAGCACAGGAATTCTCTGTTTATGTGATACTCACAAAAAAAACAACTTCTGCTACATTGCATCAGTCAGATGAGGTTCTACCATAGAACATAAACAAGGGCTAAATTAATATAAGGTAAAGACAATGGAAAAGGAGAGGAAGGAGCAAAAGAAAAAAGGGAAGGTAGAACAACAATTCCCATTGTAAAGCAAGAAGCCAAGTGCAAAAACAAAAATACAAGCAATAAAAAATAAAGATAAAAAGTGATCAAAAGAAGAAGGTACAAAATTGTATGAAACACACACACACACACACACACACACACACACACACACACACACACACACACACACAAGAACAAAACAAACACAAGAACAAAACAAAACATACAAAAAGCAGATACAGCACCATCCAGGGTATATAAATGAATAGATGAATGGATGAATGAAGAAAGTTGCAATTTTCTTGGATTCCACTCAGAATTGAATGGACTAAAGAGCAAGCCCTTCTGTCCACATCTGTCAATGTGGACTGTGGAAATTTCTTTACACTGTACAAACATCAAGCTTGTTTAGTTTATTGCTTGAGGCATTGCTTGCACTATAGTTTTTAATAATTTTTATATTTAATATATTTAACACTAAAGGGAATGTTAATGTTTCATGTTAAAGGAAATAAGACTTTTACAGTCACAAACAGTACATAAAAATAAATGTTTAGTCGATGCCTCCAATCGCAAACATACTTTTATTGCCCAATTTAAGTCAGGTAAGTCAGGCTAGTAATGAATATCTCAATATTTCGAAGTGCATTGGAATTCAGTGTTTTTCCTGCTTACCTCTGTTGGAGAAGTTTGCTCTTCTGGGTCAGACAGGTCACTCTGGCTGTGTGCTTCTGCTGTTTTTATAGAGCCTCTCTCTGATTTGCTTCTTTGTATCAACCCTCTGTTTATACTCTCCTCAGTCAAATAACGTCCTTTCTCACTGTGTTCTTCTTCCACACTCTTCTTTCTATTGACACCACCATCAGGAATTATTGTCATCTGCTGAGTTTTGCTGTCTTGTAGGTCGCTTAACATTCTAAACCCACTGACTTGAGTTTCCATGTGTGCCTCTTTTTCTATTGACTTTATATTTTCTGCTTCTTTTTCTGTCTTACATTCATTATCCAGTTGTCTGACTTGCCAACTCCTTTCAACATGCCTTTTTGTCTCTGTCTTTTCTTGTCTGTCCCAGCCTTGATGTTTTTCCACTTGTCTCTCTTCAGCATTTTCTTTTCTTTTCTGGTCCCTCTCTCTCTGCCTCACCACATCACTTTTCTCATACTTACTTTTAATCTGCCTTTCTATCCATCTTTCACCCAGTCTTTCCATTTTCATTTTATTCCATTCCATGTCTATTTTGTAATGACTCTCTTTCTGCGTCTCATTTGTTTTCTCTCTCTGTCTTACCCTATAACTTTCTTCCTCCCTCTCTCCATTGCCTCGCCTATCGATGACTTTTCGGATTGGCTCATCATCTGAAGAGGTCAGTTCCTCCTTACAGATTGGGACAAGTGTTTTAGATAGTTGCGACCTTGAATCATGGGCCAAACTCTCGTTTTTTGATTGGTCTGTCAGTTGACCAGAGAGCACAGGGTTGGAGGCTACTGTGTTCTGGTACACAAATTCAGAGGTCATGGCAGTGGAGGTCACATGGTTGGGTGGGGTCACAGTGTCCATAGATTGATAAATGGGAGGTGGAAGAGGTGATTGAGTCTCCTGATGATCCTGTCCTTTCATCAAGGTGTTGGGCAGAAGAGTCCCATTCTCCTAGATATGCACAAGGAGAAAAGTTAGTTATAGCTTAAATGTGAAGGAATAACCAAAATTCTAACTGCAACATCCCTCAGGTGTTTACCCTAAGCACCTGTGATGTTGGTAGATAATGCATTCTGTTATTTTTTTCTAATTAAAAGTTAAACAGTTATTTTAATAATAAAAAAAAAAGAGATAGAAGCTGAGAAGAAAGAGACAAAGATTCACTAATAGGGCACCTTTAAATTGGTTGTAATACGAAATGCAGTATGTTCTCAGTATGTAAGTATTGGGGAAAGGTTTTTGGTAAGACTAAATTAGGTCGCTGTATTTTAAGCATAATTTTTTACTTTGTTTTGGTATGAAGTACAGTGCACTCCTATAGTGACCACAGTGTCAAGTCAATCATTAACCTGCACTTCCACCTAGTGGTGTGAAAAAGTCAGTCACAATAACCTCCTTGCAGCTATAATTTTTGGCCCAAGTTTTAGAGCTCTTCTCATGCTCTCATGCCTGATTCAGTAAACAGTCTAACTGTACTTTTATCGGTGGCAAAAAAAAATACTAAAGAGACACTGATCAATTGTAATATGAATCAATTATGTTAGAGAAAGATCATCTAAAATGGGTAAAAAGGAGTAAAGCAGAAAATTTAGGGTCAGTGGTGGCTCAGCATTTAAGGCTCTACTACTGGAGATCAGCGGGTTTAAAGATTAAATCCTAGTACTAAAAATGTCACTTTTTTCTCATTGAGTAGAGGTATTAACCCTGAATTGTAAGGTACTCTGAATAAAAGTGTAATCTAAAAAATGGAAAGACAGTTCTGCCATTAAGAACCACTAAAATAATGACAACCTGAAAGCTTACACCTTTTGAATACTGTGTGGCATTTGATACAGAATTGCATAATGGTTACAAAGTATTAGTTATCTCACAGTTAGATACAGTATATGGTTTAAATTGAAACACTTCTATGCATAATGTTGTATGGCTTGAGGATTTGGTAAGATTAAGATTCCAAATTAGCTGCTGAGATTGTGAGAGTCACAATTACACTCCACATTGACAGGTGGCACAGTGGTGTAGTGGTTAACACTGTCGCCTGTTGCACCTGCAGGGTCCGGGTTTGATTCCCAAAGTCCAAAGACCTGCGGATTAGGCTAATTGGCGTTCCCAAATTGTCTGTAGTGTGTGAGTGTGTGTGAGTGTGCCCTGCAATGGACTGGCACCCTGTCCAGGGTGTACCCTGCCTCGTGCCCTAAGTCTCCTGGGATAGGCTCCAGGCCTCTGCGACCCTGAATACAGGATAAAGCGGTATAGACGATGAGTGACTGAGTGAGTGATTCACATTCACATACACACAACACAATATCTACACATACTATTTGAGGACCAGTTCTCTTACCCCCGCACACAGGGAATTTTGCCCACGACTCTGCTCTGCTGACTCACGTTTGTTCCTTTTTCTACGTCGCAACCTTCGTATCTGCTCGGCTTGTTCTTCCCCCTCACTGCTGTCTCCAACCACCTGAGGGTTAAAATTAACATCCAGAGTACCAAGCCTTGGTGAGTGCGACAGCCTAATAGAAGGCCCATAGTGCTCATAGAGCAGGTAGGGTTCAGGTGAAACCTTGTTTCTCTGGGTGACATTTTGAACTAGTTTGTTTGTGTGAGTAGGGGGAGCTGTAGAGTTTTCAGAATCTGAATTTAGAGTCTCTGTGTTGGTGAAGTGACCTGAGGAGGGTGAGGTTAAAGGTGGATAATGCTCAGTGTCTCGCTGAGAATCCGATGATCGCGTTTCTTCTGACAGACGTTGGCGAAACTGCAGGAGTGCAAGCCCCCAGCTATCATGTTCTGCTTCCTCCTCTGTATCTGATCCCATTTCGTCATATGCTGAAACCACCCCAGATTCCTTCTCTAGCACACTGAATACCAAGCTCTTCCGTTTGGTTAGCAAACTCGGCCGGGAATGCTGAGAAGTCTGTAAGGCGATCCAGTTCCCATCTGGAGACTGAAGAACAGAGGAAGCACCTATACACACACACACACACACACACACACACACACACACACAAATTATACACTGCTAAAAAAAAAAATTAAACACATTGAAAAGACATCAGATCTCAATGGGAAAAAAACATGCTGAATATCTATACTGATATGGACTGGTTAATGGTTAATGTGTTGGAAGGATGGCACGTCAAAATGTATCAACCTACAGAGGGCTGAATTCAAAGACACCCTGAAAATCATTTAAAAAATGATGCGGCTATTAGTCCATTTTGTTAAGATTTTGTTGCAGCAACTAAAATGGTACAGTACTGAACAGATTGTATGGCCCCCACATGCTTGTATGCATGCCTGACACACACACACGGAGAGCAGCAAACTCACTGGAGTTGTCCAGACGGTCCACATTTTTCCAGCCCAGAATGGATGCTCTTGACTCTCTGCGCAAAGCTGAATAAATCTCCATATTTGGCCCTTCTGTAGCTTCAGACACCTTGTCTGGGGAATCATCACTAGTCAGGGACAGCGCTGATAGGGATCTCTAAATTAAACAAAAATAAAATTACAAAAAGGAATACAATTACCCAATGCTACTGTCAAACATGGGGGAGAGGGTGTCAGGGCAATTACTTTTTTAATTATTATAAAATTATTATTACAGAAAAAAAAACACAGTTCAAAGCAGATTATTTTAGGCTCAGCAAAGTTTCTGAATCCAAAACCTCTACCATATTCTATGCTCTAGTGTCATGTTAAATATTGTAGGCTAAATTAGGTTAAACCAATGGAATAAATTCCTCGGTTTTACTGCTGATTAAAAAAAAAAAGGTGACTGCGGACGAGGAGGTCCCTGGTTCGGGCCTCGATGCCGCCAGGTCGCCATTGTTGAACCCTCGAAATCAGCCATATACAGTGCATTGGTAAAGTATTCACAGCGCTTGACTTTTTCCACATTTTGTTATGTGACAGCTTTATCGCAAAATTGATTAGGTTTATTCTTTACCTCAAAATTTTTTAATCTTTGCAAAGTAAATAAAACAAAAAAATTTAAGCAATAACATGTACATAAGTTTTCACAGCCTTTTCAATATTTTGTTGAAACACCTTTGGCACTAATTACAGCCACAAGACTTTTTAATTATGATGCTACAAGCTTGGCACACCAATTTTTGGGCAGTTTCTCCCATTCTTTTTTGGAGGACCTCTCATGCTTCATCAGCTTAAATGATGAGCATCGGTGCACAGCCACTTTCAGATCTCTCCAGAGATGTTAAGCTCACAGAGTTGTCCCGTAGCCACTCCTTTGTTATATCTTGGCTGTGTGCTTAGGGTCGTTGTCATGTTGGAATGCTGTTTGCAGGTTTTCATCAAGGATGTCTCTGTACATTCTGCTGCATTTATCCTCAATCCTGACTAGTATCCCAGTTCCTGCCGCTCTAAAACATCCATATTGGCCAGGTGATGAGCGGGGCCTGGTTTCCTTTAGACATGATGGAAGGAGTTCAATCCATTCAGGCCAAGGAGTTCAATCTTTGTTTCATCAGACCATCAGAATTTTGTTTCAGGTGCCTTCTAGGAAACTCCAGGCAGGCTGTCATGTGCCTTTTACTGAGGAGTGACTTACCATACAGGCCTGGTTGGTGGAGTGCTGCAGAGATGGTTGTTCTCCTCGAAGGTTCTCCTCTCTCCACAGAGAGTTACCTGTGGTTACCTCGCTGACTAAGAGCCTTCTTCCCTGAACCCTGGGTTTAGCCGGGCGGCCCACTCTAGGAAAAGTCCTGTGGTTCCAAACTTCTTCCATTTATGGATGATGGAGCCCACTGAGCTTGTTGGGACCTTCAATGCTGTAGAACATTTTCGGTACCCTTCCCCAGAACTGTGCATAGATACAATGCTGTCTCTGAGGTCTACAGACAATTCCTTGGACTTCATGGCTTGGTTTGTGCTCTGACATGCACTGTTACCTGTGGGACCTTACATGGCAGGTGTGTGCCTTTCCAAATCATGTCCAATCACCTGAATTTACCACAGGTGGACTCCACTCAATTTGTAGAAACATCCCAAGGATGATCAATGGAAACAAGATGCACCTGATCTTAATCGTGAGTGTCATGGCAAAGGCTGTGAATACTTATGAACATGTGATTTTTTTAGGCGTCTATTTTTAATAAATTTGCAAAGATTTCAAATAAACCTTTACACATTGTCATTATAGAGTATTGTTTGTAGAAGTTGAAGAAAAATAATGAATTTAATCCATTTTGGAATAAAACTGTAAAATGTGGAAAAAGTCAAGCGCTGTAAATACTTTCCAGATGCAATGATCTGCCTCACTGATGTGTCAAAGTTACTAAACTCAAGACCAGTAGAGGGCACTGGATATGCAGTTTTCTTAAACGTATGCCAATTTAGACGCATTTCATTAGACTATATAACAAGAAAAGTGTAGGAGCAAAATACAAAAGCTCTTTTAAACATGACATTTTGTTTTGTCTGCTGTTATGACAGCGGATGATAAAAAAATACACAACATACAGATATTTAAACACATCACTGATAGCACTGATATTCACTGCAAACCTGCTTTGCTTTACCCATCAATATTTGCATAACAAACTCCATAATGTGTGTCTGTACATTTGTGTGTTAAAGGGAGAGTGACTGTATATATACGTGCATGTTGCTTCTGGGTTTTATATATAAA
>JAOTRS010000026.1:8416967-8430105 GCA_028565755.1 Dinotopterus cunningtoni
GCATGGTTTTGTAGTAGAAGAGTCCAGGTGCTGAATTGGTCTGCCTACAGTCCAGATCTTCCCAATATAGAGAACGTTTGGTGCATCATTAAATGAAAAATACATCAAAGACGACCACGGACTTTTCAGCAGCTGGGAACCTATATCAGGCAAGGATCGGACCAAATTCCAACATCAAAACTCTAGAAACTTATCATCTCAATGCCCATATGTCCTCAAACTGTTTTGAAAGATTCTACCCTATTGTAAACCTGTCCCTGTCCCAACTTTTTTGAGACCTGTAGCAGGCATCAAATTTGAAATGAGCTCATTGTGTACATTATATTGTAAAATTTCTCAGTTTAAACATTTATGTTCTCTATGTTCTATTGTGAATAAAATATTGGCTCATGTGATTTAAAGGTATTTTAGTTTTCATTTTTTTCAAATTTTAAAAAAACGTCCCAATTTTCTTGTCAGGTTGTTTATGATTTGACGGTCGGTGTAGGAGATGGCAACTTCACCCATTCTGTGCAAACTCTGGAGATTACAGTTTGTTCAAATCTCAAATTATTAGCAGTTTCTACAATACACATTCAGACCATTTGGCACATATAATCATATCATATCATTCTTATGCTGATATTTGATGTGAGCATTAACTGAAAGTCTTCATCTGTATCTACAGGAAATTATTTATTGTGCTACTTTGCAAAGATAAGTAAGGGTATCCCATTAAATTAGCTGAAGCATGTATACAACATTATTCACTTAATAGTACCTCTGAAGGATGGAAAATGAGGTTATCAATTCTAAAATCCCCATGTACGAGGGTCACTTGGTCATCAGTGGATGGTAAATTATTGCTGAGCCAATCAGAAAGCTCATCCACAGCTGGAATGCTTTTGTTGGCTGAGGCTCTGTACTGCTTTGTCCAGGTGGACACCTTACAAATAAAATAAAAAATAAAAAAAAGAAGACATGAGACATGAGTAAAAAACATGAGATGTTTATCAAATGATCTGCCCAACAATCTCCATTACATTACCATTTTTACATTTATTATTTATATACAATCATAATGTTTATTTCATATGGTAATTATAAATGAGTTCATAGCCCTCAGTCTTAAAACCCAAGTCCTTGTCCCTCTCTACAAAAAACTATTAGCAACTACTATTTGGTTTAGTGTAGATTTGAGGCCCACTTTATAAAAGATGTGCTTTAGATTCTTACCTGTCTCTTGGCGTAACCTGCCCCTTTCCCAAATCCTACTAGGTCAAGCTTGGTGAGGTCAACAGAGTGAAGTCTGGCTAACACCTCAACTGCAGCAACATACAGAGCACTGCGTTCTGTTGCACTAATGCCTGGTAACCTTGGGTCCCGGAATGTACGGCCCTGTCTCACATACCCAAAGACACATAGACACACACACACACACACACACACACACACACACACACACACAAAAATATGGATTTAAATGTTAAAAAGGTTCTAAATCAGACAGACATTATATTATTAAACCTTTATATCATAGTAGTGTTTTCTTAATTCTAACACAACTGACGTAAAAGTAAAAACTCTGTAAAGTATCAACCATGTCTGTTGGATCAAAACAGCAAAACTGAACACTGAATGGTGTTTTTAGAATAGAACTGAAAATTTATTTTACCATTCTTCTTACTACATGACATTGTTATTCCTGTTTACTAGGAATACTTTGTTTACTTTGTTGGGAACAGACTAATATAGGGTTGAGGTCTGACCTGAACATGCTCCATGATGTAAAACTCTGTGCCAATAACATTTCTGTCTGAACAGTAAAGCAGCGGCTGAGGAACAGGAAAGTCAATGGAGTGCAGGGCTTTCTGCACAGCATACTCTCTGTCCACCTGTTCACATACATGTGCACACAAAACACAAGAACAAAATAATAAAAAACATGGTTATTATTTATTCATTGCACTGCGCCAGAGATAAAACAGCATGTCTTATTTATCTAAATTTAAATTATACATATTCAATTTCAGCCTTGGCCAAAAGTTTTGAGAATGACACAAATATTCATTTTCACAAAGTTTGCTCCTTTAGTGTCTTTAGATATTTTTTCAGATGTTCTCTGTTACTATAATTACAAGCATTTCATAAGTGTCAAAGACTTTTATTGACAGTTACATTAAGTTTATGCAAAAAGTCAATATTTGCAGTGCTGACCCTTCTTTTTTTTAAACCTCTGCAATTTGCAATAGCATGCTGTCAATCAACTTCTGTGCCACATCCTGACTGATGGCAGCCCATTCTTGCATAATCAATGCTTAGAGTATTTGTGGGTTTTTGTTTTTCCACCCGCCTCTTGGCGATTGACCGACCACAAGTTCTAAATGGTCTGGAGAGTTTCCTGGCCATGGACCCAAAATTTCGATGTTTTGTTCCCTGAGCCATTTAGTTAACCATTTTGCCTTATGGCAAAGTGCTCCACCATGCCAGAAAAGGAATTGTTCATTACCAAACTGTTTTTGGATGGCTTGGAGAAGTTACTCAGAGGATGTTTTTGTACCATTTTTTATTCATTGGTGTGTTTTTAGGCAAAATTGTGAGTGAGCCCACTGCCTTGCCTGAGAAGCAACTGCACACATGAATGGTCTCAGGATGGTTTACTTTTGGCATGACACAGAAATGATGGTAGCATCGCATTTCCTTCTCCGGACAAGCTTTTTTCCGGATACCCGAAACAATCAGAAAGGTGATTCATTAGAGAAAATTACTTTACCCCAGTTCTCAGCAGTCCAGTGCCTTTGCAGAACAGCAGTCTGTCCCTGATGTTTTTTCCTGGAGCGGAGTGGTTACTATAACACTGTGACCATGTGTGCGCGCATAAAGCATTTGTGTGTGTGTGTGTGTGTGTGTGTGTGTGTGTGTGTGTGTGTGTGTGTGTGTGTGTGTGTGTGTGATGTCCTACACAGTAGCCGTCCCGTCCTCCCCCTTTCCTCTCTCTGGTCACAATCACTACAGCCACGATTCTTTTCAAAGTTAATGTGCAGGTTAATTTCTTTTATTTTTACTTTTCATTTTGTATTAATTATTTTTATATGAATATTTTTGGGTTGTGGCATGAATCGTCAGTGTTTATATTATTCCTTATGGGGAAATTCGTCTTGATATACAAGCATGCTTCCAGAGTGAATTATGCTCGCAATCCAATGTTCCACTGTAATTATACTTTAGTATACCATAGTAAGATCTAAAAAAAACTGGTGTGGCAGACTTTGTGAAAATTAATATTTGTGTCATTTTCAAAACTTTTGGCCACTGTAGCATTGCTTCATTAATACACTTTCAATCCTAATTTTCTTTGTCACACATGGGCCTAGGACAGTGGTTCTCAACCTTATTCCTGGAGGACCCATGCCCTTCTTAATTTTTTGTTTTCTCCGTTCTACCACACACATTTAGGAATGAGGAGAATTCTGTTAATCAGTTAAATCAGGAGTGCTGGGAGCTGAGAAAGCACTAAAATGTAAAGGGCAGTGGTCCTTTCGGACCAGAGTTGTGCAACACTGTCCTAGGGTATAAAAAGTCATTAACTCTGAATTATTAATACTTAAATTATGCCACTTGGAGAGTAGGGAGAGAGAAATAGGAAGTAAGGGAGCCATTTGGGATTCAGCATTACACTATTTGACAGTTGTGCAACTGTGAGTAAAAGTCCACAAGTCCACGCCACGAATAGATCATGTTAAACAGAAAATACAACAACACAGACACACTAACCTTATGGGCACCAGGGAGCAAAGATCCATGAGGTTTCTTTCTGAGCACAAAGCTCTTTTCTGGACTTTGAATAAGAAATGTTGGGTTGGATTGACCAGACCTTTAACAAGTGAGATAAAGTGCATACAAATTTATAACGCAAGTTTACAGTCAGGAAGTGACATTTACATTATACACTCATGAAAGTGCACACCTGTACTGCCGGACAGAAAGTGGAGTGTTTTCTGAAACACTGTGAAGTCTCCCTGTCAAATATCGGTGCAGGTTCTGTATGTTAAAAGCATGTTGCTGGCGAACAGGTGTCGTCTGATCGTCCATAGCTCCTGCGCTGTGAAGCCAGACACGATACAGTGTGCGTTACAAATCAATGCTTTCGTACCGAATGAAACTACTGTCTGCTGAAGCCAGAGGCGGAGCCTGACGCCATATCAGTACACTCCTAACAAACTAATGATATCCGGACTGTATATCAGAAGGCGGGTGTAGTGAAGTTAGTTCAGCCTGACTTCGGTTTCTAAAAGCCAGTTTAGTTAAACTGAGAATCAGTTGCTATGGCAACATACTCCATGAAGCTAACCAGCTAGCTAACAGGTTTGCTTAAACTTACCATGAGTCTCTCCTCCTCTTCAGACGTGGCGTGTTCTTTCCTTAAAGAGACAGTTCTTAGCACAAGATAGGATACTCTGCAGAAATCTCCGTCGGGAGAGGATATCACACCTCGCTTGAAAGTTTTATAATACCGTATATTAGAAATTTATTTATTTATTTATTTATACTTGAGCTTCACAGCAAACGAGTATTTATCGAGTTCGGAACTAATTCTGTGTTGCACTTTGTTTCACAACGGAAGTTTTTATATGACATCTGTAACTCTGAGCACGTTTCCATCTGGCTTGCATAAATGTGACTCTTATACTAAAACACGCACGTATTGTTAATTGGTTAAGTGCTCCCAAGTCACAAAGCCACAGTACTTACCAAAGGAAGAAATTCCACAGAATTGCTGGCATCAATTTACATAATATATTTATTTTGTATGAAAGTGGATGTGAGGTTATGATGGCATGTGTTATTCTCCACAATATTGTCTCTCAATGCTCATCCAGTTACTGTCCCTGATCCTGATCCTGATCATCCTGCTGATGCTCGAGATGGAAGAGCAGTCAGAGACACTCAGAATTTCTGATTGAGCATCACCTCTCCAGGAACATATAAAGACAACTAGGCTTTTTAACAAAGTCATTTTTATTTTAGCAAAGTCTAAATTCAATACAGTAATTCATAATTTTAGGTTTCAAAAACAGGTAAAAATCATTAACCTGTTGTACCTCAGCAACCTGTAACATCTTACAATACATAGTTGTATTTCTACTATGCTGAACAATATGTTACTAAAGAATGTTCTCCTGTCTAGACTGTTCTGTGTTCTGGCACCTACAGTAGGTGGAGGAATGAACTTACTCTAGATGTCTGTACAGATGCGTCTCCTGCAATCTTTAAACGATGACTTAAGACATATCTGTTTCTTCAATAGTTGGGTTAATCTTCCCCCCACCCAAAAAAAACAAGAACAATTTCCTAACAATGTTTGACTGATGGTATTTAGTTAGTAAGCTAGTAACCTAGTGTAAGGATTTTTCCAATACTGGAAACTTCAAAGCAATTTTCTAAGTCACTCTGGATAAGATCGCCTGCCAGGTGGCTAAATGTAAATTGAAATGTGGATATCTGTGGACCCTCATCCTCATTGTAATTTCCAGCATTGCTCAGTCACAGATAAAAAATTAAAAAAGTAGATCAGATAAAGATTAAGTTTTGTCTTAAATCGACTCCAGCTTGTTAAAATTCACTTAAACCACTTCAGCGCTGTCATTTCAGCATTGAAAATATTAAGAATCCCAGTACAAATACTCATGTTTAGCTTTTCTAATTAATATCTATTGGTGCAGGTGTGTGTTTACATTGAGCAAGTAGCTTATTGGTAGTTCATTTTTAAGTAGATTAGTAAATCCGGCACATCACTGTTCATAACATTGCTTTTACTCAACAATTTGATTTCGCTTATGGTGCAGGTTAAACTTCAGGCAGATATCTAAGTACTGCAAAGGTTTCATTAAATTCTGTCCAGACAGTTTTGTGTTATGCTGTGACATAATCTGGCACATAACTGCACATAACTTCATTATACTCAACATTTGTATTTTTAGTACATAATACTAGTCTCCCAGTTTCAGTATTTTACATGCCCTTACCTCGGACTGCTGGAGTTATGTCTGCTCTACCGACCGGTGTTTTATCTCATAGTGGGGCATCACATTAGTGCTTTTTATTGCCATGGTTTCAGAACATATGAGACAAACTAGTTTTAAACTTTCCTCAGGAAGAATAAACATACATTGATCTGTCCATTCATCTTTGAAGGTTCAGTTTTCATCGTCTATTTGCCTTTATTTCTGCTCTGGCGTGCTTTAGTTCGTGTTTCGTGAGGATTTGGGCGGCTTGTAGGTGCATTACCGCCAATTCTGTGGTTTCCGCATACTCTGTCTATGGCTCTGTTGAGTGGGGTATATAGTCATACCCACCTCAAGGATAAACGAGCTATTTTATTCTTCCAAAATATGGGATCACATATTTATTGTTGCATTTTATTTATATAATTTATACCATAGGCATACTTATTTATTTTTAGTTTATGTTAATAACTAATTAATTTAATTAGTTCTGTTCTGTTTTGATCCACAACATTTGTTGTTTTTAGTGTTGACACTTTTAAATGTACTGTAGCCTGCCATTATGTATATGGTAAACATGCATTATTTCCAAAAAATTATTTTATTTAATTTCCTAATTGCGTTGACTAATAATACTAATTACATAACAAAGGTTAAATACAATTTTGAATTCAATAAAAAATGTCCTGTCATTTTAAATTAAAAATAATTTATACAAATAAACTTCTTTATTTAGGTCCCTGTCGATGTGTTTAGAACCTTTGTTGTTTTAAAAATTCCTTATACATTAAACTGCAACGTCAGCTGTGGTGAAGAAGAAACCCACAGTGAGCACTCTGTTTATTAGTCTAGAAACAGCACCTATGAGTCACACTGGAATGTTAGGCTTCTCTGTAGACAAGGTTAGTCTATGCATGAGCTTCTAAGGCCATGAATAATAAACTTAGAGCTCATTCATTAAAAAGATCCAGCACTGATTGGCTGAATTCAGTAAAAAAAACGTTTCAATTTATTTCTATTAAGATGGTGCTTCCATTTTGACACAAACAGAAAATATTAAATGTCCTGATCATGCATGTAAATAGTCATGCTAAATTTGAACTGGTATGCTGAAAACGAAAAAAAAAGCCGGCAAATTTGTTTCTTAAACTAGTTCATCGTGAAAGAGCAGTAGATTTTTGCGGGTCTCAGAGGAAGCATGTCTTCATTACAAAGTGAATGTGTGTCTGTGTGTGCGTGTAAATCGTTTGAAAAAAAATGGTTTTGATACTCTTCCCAGCAAACCCTAACTCAGCAGATTAGGTGGGTTTTCTTCTAAAATAAATTCTAATTTGGCATTTATCATCACTTTTAATGTTTTAAGGACCAATTTTTACAACAAACATGGCCGCTTTTTTGTTTGAATTGAATGAAGATTTGGTTTGCATTGACAGGCTCCTAGCAAGCGAAAACAAACCATTAAAACAAAACCAACAACTTGAAACGTAGTCACCGTTTCTGTGATTAGTCACCAGTATGCAATATAAAAAAGTGAACAGGAGATAAACTTATTATGAAGTTATTAATTTATTAGGAGCTTTTGTTGTGCCAGGGTCCAGAAAAAAAGCATAAAAAAGAAAAGCAAGTTTATTTCTTGATACATAAAATAACAAAATGATGCAAGAATATTTAAAACATTATAAATATTTAACAGTGAACATGACTCTGGTAACAATACATCCTGAATAATTCTGAATGAACACTGTATTAATTTGTTGTTTGAAGGTTTCTTTTAATTTTTTTTGTGAGAAGTTAGTGCTTTGGTGCGTCACCGTGGCGTTTAAATCCAAAACAATTTCCACGATTTCGAACAAAAAAGTGATCACTTTTACTTTTCACTTGCAACACCCATTCTACCCATCACAAACTTGCTTAGCTAGAAGATGATGTCACTACAGTGCTGACAACATTATCAGCATGAAAGCATAAGTTTTGGAAACTGATGTGTTTGAGTAGATTGTACAGGTGATAGAGCTGAACCCAAATACATTCTAAAGCACTGCCATATCACCCTGTAGATAAAGCAGAAGCAAGAGCTTTCAGTAGGTTTCAGAAATCATAAATATATTTTTATTCCCATAAAAATGCCTCGATTTTGCCGTGATACTGAGGAAACTAGTCTTATTATTTATAGCTGGCTCAGGAATTAAACTATGCTTTCACAAATCAGTAATCATTCTCATTATGTCTTATCTTCTCTTGAGATTTCTCAGACTCATTATTTATCAGTTCTCCTTTATTTAACTTCATGATTAATAACATCATGAGCTTAATCACAGTTTTCTCCAGAAACTCCAAATCCCAGAATCCTCTACCAACATACATACCAACTCCGGGTCTCACCATGCAGCTCATATTCTATGATTAGCTTCTAGAAACATTGGCTGTATGATTTACTATGGCAGGTCGCTGTTTCTTTCAGGATTAGTACATTATCTGTTATATTCCTATTTTATGCATGGATTTTTGGATTGTTTACCCTGCTATACTGTTTGTATTAAAGACCTAAAAAAGATTTTTACTTGGATGTAAAAAATCACAGACAGTCCAAAGGTTTTTTTTTTCTTTTTTTTTTTTGCTTAACCCCTTATTGGCAGATCAAAATAGCCAGTAAGTGGGGTCTATTGCATCATAATTGATATATAATAATTATGTTAAATACACTTTTCTGTACATTTTCACAAAGCCACAAATACCACGTTTAAAATTTTTTTTAGAGATGTACTCAAGCATTTGCCTTTAATAACAGCACATCTCTAATCACAGTAATTAAACTGACACTAAATTTCACTGAATTTCCAAGACACATGAGTGAGAACAGCCTCATGGGCACAGGTCAGTATAGCTACAATGACAGGTACTGTACAGTATGTATTGCCTACCTAATGCACTGTCTGTATCCACACCACTTACAGTATGTCTTTAGCCATATAATAAACAGTGCTAGTAAGCAGCCGTAACTATGAGCAGCCATGAGACATCGAACAACAGCTTTTGCACTGTGAGTGTAGAAATTTAAAGCATCAGCATCTGCTCAGCAATAAAATGTCCTTTCACTCCAATATGTCTGTCTCGAAGGGTACTAAGTGGTAGTAGGACAGGTTGGTGACATATGCCTCTGTGTCATAATCACTCAAGTCCAGTTCCACAGATTGACACTGATTCTCATCCTCGTCATACCTGCATGGGAAAAAATATCGATTTTTAGTAAAGTGAAGTACAGGTAACTATAGCATTTTAACTAATAACATGTATTTTTGTTATAGCTCTTTACACAAGTTATGAGAAACCAATATAAATAAAGCAATACTGGTTAAATGAGTTGAATAATGGATAAACTTGTAATCCTATTGTAACACTTTTTCATAAGGGTAGCTCATTATGTGGAAGGCCCGGTTAGAATGTATGGCTTTGGGAGTTGGAAATGTGATGATCAACAGGTGTTAAAAGACCCAATAATACCAGACAAACACCTGTTCATCATCACATGAAAAAAGTGTTACAATAGGATTACAAGTTTATCCATTATATAACTCATTTAACCAGTAAATATTCAAGTATATTTCTAAGTAAAATGCCATTTCACACTGTAAACTTCAACTCTGAATCTTGTCATCTGCAAAGGTTCTCTGCAGTTATGGGTTGTGTTAATGGTGGTCATGGAGATGGTTATGGTCCTCATAAGTACCAGAACTACACCAAACACAGTCTACATTCTGGGTGATGAGGTGGAGGTGGTGGAGAGCTACAGTACAGATGCTTGAATTCACATTGACAACAGATTAGATTGGAACTGCAGCACAGACACTGTCTACAGGAAATGACAGAGCGGACTCTTCTTGTTGAGGGAACTCAGGTCCTTTACTGTCTGCAGAAAAAAATTGCAGATCTTTTACAACTGTTAAGCATCATAGAGAACACATTACATCCACTCCACCACTTACAGGCTAAACATCCGAGCACTTTCAGTAAGAGAATATGCCTAAAAAAAAAGAAAAAAAAAGAAAAGAATACTCCAGCGCCACTGTGACAAAAAAAACAATTTTGTTTGCTTTTGTCTATTTTTCCTGTTTTATTCAATGCTCTAGTGTAACACATTGAATACAGCTTTCTCCTGACTGAGTGTAATTAGGGCCAGGATAGTTACATGTCAAAGGTTGGCAGGTCAATGTTTCTTTGTACAGGTAAATTTTTCTTTTATTTATTTGGTTTATAATAAATATAGACATAAATACTGGTTTACATAGTATTAATAGTTAGTATGAACTGCCATATGTTTAGGCAGCACTTAGTGGCTTAGTGGTTAGCACTGTCGCCTTGCACCTCCGGGTTCAATTCCCGCTTCGGGGTCTGTGTGCATGGCATTTGCATGTTCTCCCCATGATTGGTGGGTTTCCTCTGGGTACTTTGGTTTCCTTCGACAATCCAAAGACATGCAGATTAGACTAACTGGAGTTCTCAAATTGCCCGTAGTGTGTGTCTGAGTGTGTGCTCTGCGATAAATTGGCACCTTGTCCAGGGTGAATACACTGCTTAAACAGTCAAAAAGATTTAGATGTAATAGATTGCTCATTTAATTTTCACATAGTATATTTCGCAGTACTGCTGCAGTGCAAAATTAAACTTAAATGTGAACTAGTTGTATTCTTAAATGTGAAACAGTTTACTACTCTTATACCCAAAGTATGCTTCAAAGTAACGCAGGGCAGTTATCCAAAAAAAAAATCTAACCTGACATACGGAACTTCTAGTCGACATAATCTTGTCCATATCCAATTCCTCACAAAGGCTCTTTTGGTCTTTTTTGCAATGGTACATTTACTGTACAAGAATACTCCCAGTAAATATTGATATTAGCATACTTACTACATAAAATATACTTGGGAAATAAGCTTGAAGTTTACTTAAGTTTACTTTATAAAATGAACTTTAAGCATACTTGAAGGAAAACAAGGCAATAACAAAATACACAGGAAACATAATCAAAATAAGCAAAGCAGAAACACACTTTATCTGAAACGGAAAATGGTAAGGAAACCAGCATAAACCTGTGCCCCACGACCCCACCAGTGTCCACAGGTAGTTGTAGTCCACAATGGATTCAAAACAAAACAATCAGTAGGGCTATAGGACGCCTATAATTCTGGTTCAACATGCAGGAAACACTGTGTGGTGCCATATGGTGCCGTGGTAAATCCTTTGACCTGTGGTCGAAAGATCAAATATTTCACCCCTGCTCCAGTGAGACTTACAGTGCTGTGGCCTAATCCAGAACAGTTTACACCTAGTATAGCATTTCAATTTATTTTAGAAATGAGTATACCGTATATTTAAAATAAACTGAAAGTATAAAGTTATATTTGATTAATTACATTAATTTATCTAGACCCATATATCTAGCTGCCATTACTTTCCTCAGTGAAACAGAGCTAGCTACTTAGCATCTTACCTGCTTTTAACCATGATGTGACAAACACTACTAAGATTTTTCAGGATTTTGGAAAAGTCTTTTGATGTTTTTACATATGAAAAGAAAGCAGGAAGACAGACAAACATAGACAAACTATACTATATTATATAAACAATATAAGTTACACTGAATCATCTGAATCATGACCCTGCACATTATTCTTACATGGAATCAGCTCAGGAAAGCGCAGTATTAAGTCTAGCTTACTGTCTACTGAATACTACTGAGAGTTTTCTTTTAGCCTCAAAATGCTGAGGCAGATTCAAAGCACATTTAATCAACAAAACTATGGTTATGCCACCAAGTATCTTTAAAGTTACTTGGAACATCAGTGTAACCCTGGACTAACTGCATGGTGTTGAAATAATGAGCAACAGAATCTTCCTCTTTTTGTTAATTAGAAAAGTTTTGTCTGTTTAGTTTAAGTTTCATGTTTATTGAACATAACATATGTAGCACAGATTTTTCGAGGTTCACGGTAGAGTTTAATTCCATGTCTGAGTTTCCTTTTCAGACTTGGTAAACAAAGTGCTGACAACAGCTACTTATTATAAGAGGGGTTTTTTTGTTCAAGTTAAAAATGTTACCGTAGCATGTCTAGAAAAAGTATATATTACAATATCTACACGTCATATCCTAGAAAAGACTTCTTCAGTCATTCAGCAGAAATCTTCAGTCATTTGCAAATATCTGTCCTCAAAAAACTAAACTAGATTACTTGGGTATTGTGATTTTGGGAGGAGAATGGGACACTTACGAATGCTGGGATGAGTCTGTGGAGAATGGTGTGTCCTCATCCTGAGGAAGATTCTCATCAAATACAATGGTCTCTGTATTTGCCAAGCAGAACCCATTTGACCTCATAATCTCTAAGACAAAAAAAACAACATATGTTATATATGTTAACATAAAAAAATAACTGATCCTTGCATGAATAAAAAATGTAAATTATTGTCTGTGTTTTTATTTAATATTGGTAGTGTTTCAGACGTGCTGTGCAGTCTAAAGGGATTTTTTTTTAGATTTTGAATGTCTGTAAAGCTGCTTTGTGACAGTGTCCGCTGTTAGAAATGCTATATAAATAAATTTATTTGAAATGTATGTTATTGTTCTAAACCCAAATACTGTTTCAATTGTTAGGATTCCTAATAACATAAATCTTAAAATTTGAACAGGCTTCTTTCTATACCTGATATCTTGATGGGGCTCCCAAAGCATGGCTGTATCTTGTGGACTTTGTCATTCCTCAGCACTTGATCCAGTGGCGAACGTTCAAAGAATGTTAAAATGACTTCTGACCTGGAAAACTGAAAGTCATAGGAGTATTTAGTTAATAAAAAGAAATGTATTTAAATGTTCCAATAGTATACTTCTTTTGAATTCAATAACAAGTAAATAGGATTGTCATTTTACTGTTCCTGTGCTTACAGAACTCTAGTAAACAAAATAATTTTTTTGAGAGTAATCACAAACCATGAAGACAATGTTGCTTGCTTTTGATAATTTTTTTCAATTTTTTGATAGTTTTATTCAATGCACCAGTGTAACACATTAAAGTTAAATAATACAACCCAAATTCCGGAAAAGTTGGGACATTTAATTTAAATTTAAATAAAATATAAAAACTAGAAGACTTTCAAATCAC
>JAOTRS010000026.1:8451879-8468493 GCA_028565755.1 Dinotopterus cunningtoni
TTTATTCATTATGGAAAAATTTTGGAGGGTAGAGATTTTATGTTTTTAATTAAAATACAAACTTTTTAAACTGAATTAAACTGTGCTAAAGCAGAAACTACAGGAAAAAAGGAGGGATTCAGACTTCTAGTGAGAAACATGATATCCACATCAAGAGGCTAGCTGGTACTGCTAAACTTCACCTGTTGTTTTGATAGTCGTGACTTATTGCTTATTGTGCCTTGCTTGTGTGGTTTATCTACATATGTTAATTTACTGTAGTGGTCATTTTATTGTAACTGTTCAGACACAGAAAATAAGAAAATGGAAAGCATTTGCCTGTTAAGTTCATATGATGGCGCTAATTAGTCATGTGTTTGATACATGTAACCTACTGAATATTGTGATACGACTGTAAATTAAATGTTGCCTGATTGAGTTTGTAATGAATGCTTCTTTTATTTATTATAGAATCTTTGATGCCCAGTAAGTGTCTGGTTATACCTTCGCAAGGGGAGTTAACATAACATAAAGACTGAAAATTATGATATAGTGTGTGTGTGTGTGTGTGTGTGTGTGTGCCAATGCATGCATCGGCTGGATTTTCCCTTACGCACCACTGCTAATTACAGTACTTGGTTAGAACTAACTGTTGTATAAAATCTGTTGAAGGCTTTGTAACCCAGTTCCATTAATTTAAAAAAATCTGTAATTCTTTGCTTATTTCTTATATTTGGCCAGTAATTAAACCCAACTGAAACTGTGACTTTTTTTGGTCAGGCAGGTATAAATCAAAGATTTACTACAGTCTACAAGTACATTTATTATTTAATTCATTAGATTATTTGTTTTACCCTTTGTAATCCATTGTAGGCTAAATAACTACTGCATAATTGCAAGAAACTTGCTCTCTTCTGCAAGGGTAGTCAGGATTGAGCTCATGTCTCCTATGGCCATGTTGGTTGTACCAGGAGACAAGCTGTGAAAAACATCTGAGAGGTGTGGAAACTTCCAAGAGGAAGTCTGTGACAAATTACGAGGAACACTAGGACTTATGACATTAGAAATGCACTGGTCAAGGTTATCATCCAGGATGGAGGAAAATTGGCCAACATTATCCCAAACACTGCCATCTGGGCTACTCTCTACTGTGCTGGTCACCTGATCAGCACCAGGGGACAAAGCATCTTCCAAGGGTCCACATGTTACCCCAGTAGCAATTTTAATTGATTCTTTTCCATACTGCTGAGCTCTAAAACCTGAAGACTTAGTTTGGTCAAAGCACTGCTCGAAAACTTGCTGTTGCTGCGTGGAAGAGCATGAATTTGCTTGAAGCTGATCTTCAACTTCTAGTTTTAGTCCTGAAACTTGATTAGAAAGTGAGCAGTTAGTGTTATTTTTCTTTGAAAAACTTTGGTAGGACTGGGCATTGTGGCTACTGCTGATCTGTTGGTTGGAATATTGTTGTAGTGGAGAGGGGTCTTGATCCACAGGCTGACAAGACATTGAACACTGGGATTTAAGTGAGAGTACAAAAACATGGGATAATCCGGACTTTACTGTTCTTTGTGAGTTTCCACTTTCTTCAACGGGCACTTCAAGACTCTGTCTGGCTTGATGAACAGTATATGGTCGGATAGGGCCCAAGGCATTTTGACACTTTTGCTGACCAAAGTTATATGTGCTTAAGCTTTTCCTCCTTGCACCATTCCAGTTCCATTGTAAAGACTCCTCTGACCTTCTCTGGCTCATTCTGCAAGATAGCTGTTGACTTGAATCTGATCCTTGCCTACACTGAGTTGAGTAATTGTGTCCATTGGTCTGGTCAGATATTTGCTGAACACTACTGTGCTGTTTATGGTATTGCAGGCCTGGAAAGTATGAAGGGGACTCCTGTTCTACAATCATATTTTCAACATGACAAAATGGAAGGCCTACTGAATTAATTTTGTTTGGCTTCTGAGGAGGTGAAGCATCAGTACTTCCTGAGCTTACCTCATTCCACTGGATTGGGAAGCTATCTTTCCTGGTTCTTTGCACTTCTTGTGCCCCATGTTTCTTTGAAGGATTTTGTATATTCTGCACCTCCTCACTATTCTGTGCAAAATGATTTCTGTGAAATTGAGTATTTATCCAATTTTGCTGGCAAAAAAGACCATCCTGGCTCTCAGGAAAAATGTCATCATCCCTACATAAGAAAGCCACATCATGCTCCATGCCTAAAGCTTCAGGTGTTGACTGGTCCATAATGTTAGGAGGGAAAGAAGAAAGCTGGCCACTCTGGATATTGCTCTCTGAGTTGGTGTATTTTTTGTGATGTGCACTTTTACCAACACCACCTGAGACATTATTACCAACCAGAGGATTTAAGTGGTCCATGCTATTCTGGCTGCCAAAACACCATACCTGTGGATTTCCAATGGTATTTTGATCTCTTGGTCTTAGAGGGTTACTCGCTCTTCCATCACTATTGCCTGGGCCTTTCCTTGGATACAATTCCTTCTCTCTGTGCATAAAGTGACCATTTGGTTGATAAGAACTACCATCATTACTGCAACATGGTCTGACAAGTGATGGCAATATAAGTTGGTTCATGCCTTTTACATTCTTTGCCACAGTCATTTGCATTTTATAGCTCACATGTTCCATGTTAGGCAAAGGTGTTGGAGGGGGCCCACCAGTTGCAGCTGCATATGTGGCTTTGAGATGATAATGCTCTGCTGGCGTTAAGTTTAACTTACCTCTTGTTCCCATCCCACCTCCTCCCTCACCTACACTTCCACCACCCCAACTTCCTCCAAGCACTACCCCACCAGAACCACCACCTCCACCACCTTGGCTAGCCTCACTGGAGCGACGTGAGGCATCAGTGGAGATGGGGTCATAGGAGTCAGTAGCACTGATGTTGTGTAGCTGTCTCTGCTGGCTATGCTCAGACTGTGAGGCTTGGCTGGAGCGGCAACTGGAGAAGCAGGGAGAAATGCCAGAAGAACGGCGGCTGCTACTTAGGTAGGCTGAGCTGGTGGCACTGCTACTGCTGTCACAGCGATCCCGTAGGAGGCTCAGCATTGTCAGGTCTGTGCTGGATGGCTCAGGGTATAAAGGAGGCTGAGGCACAGGTGCATCCACACAAGTACCCTTAATAGTACACAAGCCTAAAGTTCATAGAAAAGCACAGCCATGTAAAGAAAATTAGTGATTATCATTATTAATCAGTATCACCTATAACTAAGATCTGTCTCATGTCTTCCTTTCAAATACACCATAAATAAAAACAAATGTCACCATGCATTATAAAGAGTTCATAGGAGAGAGCTCATGGAGTTTCTTAGGAATATTTTTCTCCCCCTGATATTTGATCCATAATCATTTTAATATGACATAGATTAAATAAGGAAGTAAATATATTAAATTAAAATTAATAGACAAAACATGCACATGGTGGACTTACCTTTTACTGTGAGGGAGGGCAGACTGTGGCCTTTAGAGAGTGCTGTAGGTGACAGATGTCCTAGCCTTGATGTCCCTCCATTCACTTGCCTAAGCCTTTCCCTCTTAACCTGTTCCATCCAGTGCAAGCGCGGGCCCAGACTCCTGCGGGGCTGTAGGGCTAGAGTAGCTGCTGTGGCTGTAGCAGTAGAAACAGTATAGACCATGCCAGGGGAATCCTCCTCTTCTCCCTCAATGTCCTTCTTGTCATCCTCCTCTTCAAATTCCTGGTTCTCCACCACCTGCTCCCCCACCAGGCCAATAGTACTCACAGCAAGTTTGAGTCCATGGCTGAGATGGGAGCTGGTGGGGGACTGGTCACTGCTGCATGAAGACTGACCGCCAGTGCTTGGCTGAGACGTCTGAGAGAAAAGATATACATGTATAAATTAAATGTGGCAAGCCCATGACAATAGGCTCTTCAACAATCCATTTTCAATTAGAGTGATGAAAGGCATTTGGCATGGCACATAGAATGGAAAAAAGCCCTAAGCTTTTTCTTAAGCACCTATTACATCTTTTGGTCAGGACTGATTTAAGGATTACTGTACACCTCACACCTCAGAGTTTTTTTTTTTTGGTTTAAACTATCAAACCATGCTGGTTGCCTTAGTTTACTTACAGTTGTTATGGCTTTACTTGTAGCATTAAGATATTGCAATATCCACACTTGCTACTTATAGAATGTATATAAAACCACTTATTTGATAATACATAAGAAGTAAAAAATAAAATTATATGTACATGGAAATGTTTTAGCAGAAAAACCAGTTGCAAAAGTTTCACCTTTTACTTCTCTATGGTTAATTTGCTTTCTTTCACTGAAAAGCTCTGTCAGTCTTTGAAAATTGAAAACTTTTGGCCACTTTTTGGATTGTGACCCTATAGGCATGAGCAGAGCATAAGATGTATGGTATACATTCAGGAAGATTTGCACAATTAATTCTAGTGACCTATTTTCTAAAGGTTTTGATGCTAAACTGTACAATGAAACCACACACAGATGGATGAAATGATTTCTGTTTAATCTGATGAAGTCTATCTTGTGAGAACAATATGATTTATGGCAGGAAGTGCAGAGCTCTGATTCTTAAGGATATCAATGTTTATAGTTCACCAAATCTCACCTGATCACCCACTGTCCTTAGAATGAGGGCAAGTAAAGCATGAAGTATTGGATGAAAAACACATTTAGTTATTATACAGGCCATGCAGTGCAAAGTTGCACAGGTGTAAAATAAGTGACAGGCTGAGTTATAAGAGCAAGCAGTGGAGTAGGGTAAAATATGTCAAACAAAAGATCAGCTCTGAATAAAAAAATGGCATAAAGAGGTCCGAAAAAGAATTTTAAAGCACTTAAAGGTGTGCTTATTTATGTCAGTTTATTTCAGAATCCAAAGTATATAATTATTTCACCAATATGAGCATATGAAGAATATGAATTAAGTGTGAATATGAATTAAGTGTGAAAAGGGGCTCACCATGGGCTTCTCTGTTTTGATTGACAGACCTTCACCTTGTTTTGAGGTAGCATGGTTATACCCTCTTTGGTCAGAAAATGCTTCAAAGGGGCGTTGCGATTTTGACGATCTGCCCTGCCCATTGGCTCCAGGTTCACGGGGATGGGCTGGGGGTCGGGGGTAAATGTCTCCACGTTGTTTCTTAGTGACATGGGCTTCAGGACCATGTACAGTTTTCACATGTTTGCGTAGAGAGCTGGGATCCGTGTAACGCTTGGTGCAGCCAGGTATCTTGCATACATAGGGTTTCTGTGAAAAATTGTAAGAAATTGCAAAAAACATTTTTTTTTTTCATGAATTGAAATGGCAGGGTAAAACCCAATCAGGAGCTGCATATTTTAGGGCTTGTTCTGGGAAACTGCAGCCTGTATATTTTAAAATTGTAAAATGCTCTAGCCATATCCTAACTGGTACGTAAAATAATAATCATAATAATAATAATAATAATAATAATAATGGGTAATTATTTATTTTAATTCACAATGCTATAAATATAAATGATATTTTTATTTAGTAACTGCTTAACAGTTCTACTTGCCTGAGCATGAACAGGCTAAAAGAGGTCAAGTGTATATACCTCATTGGAATGGGTCCGATTCTGATGTTTAGCACGGTCTGATGCGTTTGAGAAGGCCTTGTTGCAGCCCTCATGCTCGCACACATAAGGTTTCTCTCCTGTGTGAGAGCGCAAGTGTGTCTTCAAGTTCTCCAATCTAGAATAGGCCTTGAAACAGCCCTCAAACTGCACTTGGTAACAAAAAAAGGACACCAACAAATCAAGAACTTTACTCGTACTTACTCACTGTAATGTACTGTTGATTTGCTACAAACAAACTGTGATTTGTTACAGTCATAGTCTATTGATTACTGCCATATAAAGTAATACAAAGGCCATTCAAGTCAAACTGGGACCTGTGAATTGTGAATTAAGGCATAAAACCAATTGGCATTTAAAAAAGACATGTTCAATCACAGAACAATCAGAAGACTCATAGTCACAGTATAACCAATAAATAGATAACTCGGGGCCCACTCATGTAAGAGACCCATAAGTGTGAACTGTAAATGCAATCATGCATGAACACCATTTGCACATTACAAGGAATTAGCTGGGAGTTTTTGCCACCTCCCCCATATAGTCCTGACCTCACATTTAATTTCCACATGTTTGGGCTATTTAAGATGCTCCTGGGAGGCCAGTGTTTCAAACATGAAGCAGGCAGTCTGTTTATGTCTCAGATGCACTAGTAAAATTAGTGTAACATTATTGTAGCAGGGGATTATATAGAGAAGGTAGTTTTATAGTAAATTTACTTTTTTCTCTTATAATTTAGTTATTATGAACAGTTTGACTTGAATGCCCCTTGTAATTAAAAAAAAAAGATTTATTGATGCTCTATTAAAGGATTCTTTGTAACAGAACCATAGGCTGGGTAAAGTGTTTTCTCACCGTGCACTTGTGTGGTTTCTCGCCTGTGTGCCTGCGCATATGTACCACCAGCATGTACTGGGCTTTGAAGGGCTTCTGTTCCCGAGAACACTCGTCCCATCGACACACAAACTCCTTCTTCTCCCCATGGATATGGTCATTATTTATATGCTTTGTGAAAGATAAAAGGTTGAAGGTCAATGTTTAGATAAGTGAAGCATTCATAGCCTTAAGAGTATGATGTGTGCTGTGATTCAAATACACAACACATCACTAAGTAAAAAGCTACCTATTACTATGTATACAGGGTGGGTGAAAATTAACCAGGCAATAACATCGGGATAACATTGGCGACCTTATTTCCATGCAGGATGGTGGACCTCATTTTGCTCTTACTGTGCATGATTAGACCAGCATTTTTCAGGACGTTGGCTGAGATGACGTGGACCTCATGAATGGCTTCCAAGAAGTCTAGATCTTACTCCATGTGATTTTATTCTTGTGGGGCTAGGCAGAGGAGGAGGTTCGCACACTGAAGGACTTGGAGGCACGTACTGTATTTAGGAGGTTCTCAGTAATATCTCCTTCAGAAGACATCCTCAGCTGTTTGAGGAAACTGGTTGACGCCACTAGTGCCTATTTTAAAATTTAAAGATTTGCTTTCATTTTCCTATGTAATAAAGTTATTTTATGTATTTTACATTTTTGTATTAGAAATATGGACCCATATTTCTAATACAAATATTAGACTTTATTACCAATCTTTAATGCCTAGTTACTTTTACCCACCCTATATAAAACTATACATTTGATACTGGAGGGAAAATAAAAGAAAAAACATTTTGCTTTGTTTTGGCCTGCTTTCACACAGTCACTGAAAATTTGTCCCCCCTGAAAAATTAATGAGTAAGGTCTTAATTCTGAGGACATTTCTCTCAGGAAGCTGCAAAAGACAATTCCTCATAAAGTATTGCATGATCAAAATGTATATACTGAAGACATTTTGATTGGTGATCAAAAGATGACTATGCTATGATAGATCAGAACATCAGCATTCATAATACATCTACATGTGTTAAACCACTTACAACATTTTTTTAAGTAATAGTAAAAATATTGTAATGTAGCTGACAGGCATAGCCAAACAACAATTTGAAATGTCCTAAAAAAAAGAAAACAAACACTGGTGGGCATAACAACCAGACAGAAAATAGGTTGGCCAATGGAAAAAAATGACAGAGAGACAGTAGATTAATTTTTTTTTAAGCATGGTACTTTGTAAATGTACAAAATGGTAAATTGTGCATCAATATGTACCAAAAAATTTTATTCCTGTAATAGCTACTGACAGAATGTACTGCTAGAGGACACCCATTTAGGTACATAATAGCATTTGAAACTCTCAATTGTCAGTAACATTAGATAAAGGTGTTAGCCAAACAAATGAAAAGATTTCACACAATGTGAAATACAATGCACAGGCACTAATCTATATCATGTTTTACATGTTGGCAAAGCACCATCCCAAAAGTCAGAGCTGGATTATAGTCCTGGAAAGCTTAGGCCATTTCAAGTCAGGAGGCCCATGACACTCCATGATCTTTTACAACCCAATTCCAAAAATGGGACAGAATGGAAATTGAAAATAAAACCAAAAAGGAGTCGTAAAGTTTCTATAAAACTCTACAACACCTTATTATTTGATGATTTACTATGTGAATTTAATTGTTTGTTGAAATATTTTGCACTTATTTCCAATTTGGTGGCTGCAACATCCTCCAAAAATCTTGGGACAGATGGCTGTTTACCAATATATAACACCACTATTTCTATTAATCACACTTTTTAAGCACCTGGTATTGAAGACACCAGTTGGTCAAGTTTAGCTAGCAGGAATTTCCCTCATTCTTCTATTACACAGGTCTTCAGCTGCACAATTGTACTGTGCCTTCATTGCCATATTTTGCACTTCATAATGCACCCCATGTTCTCAACTGGAGCAGACAGGCCAATCTGGCACCCATAATCTGTGTTCATCAACAATGCATGTGAAATCCAAGCAGAATGCGGGTTTGGCTTGTCCTGCTGGAAAATACATGGATGTCTCTGAAAAAGATTGTGTTTAGATGGCAGCATATGTTGCTGAACATATTTTCTGCATTAATGGTGCCCTCACAGATATGCAATCTACCCATGCCTCTGACACTGTCACACCCTTGTACCATGACTGATTGGAGTTCTTGGACCTGATGCTGATAACAGCTTGGATGGACCTTTTCTTTTTTGACCCAGAGAAGACAACAACTCTTATTTCCAAAAACAATTTGAAATATTGACTCATTAAACATGTTTCCAGTGTGTCACTGTCCATCTCAGATGAGACAGAGCCCAAAAAAGTAATCGACTCTTCTGGACAGTATTCATGTATGGCTTTTTTAAGCCTTAAGGTGCATTTGTAAACGCAGCAACAAATGGTGTTAATGGACAAAGGATTACCATAATGTTCCCGAGCCCACCTCATAATATTCACTATAGAAGCATGACAGTTTTAAGACAGGTTATCCTGAAAGTACTGAATAATTTGCTATTGCATTTATGTCTTTCTTTGAAACTCCTTGTATACTATAACATAACTGCTTCACCTGTTTAAGAGCACTTTTCTAATGTTATTTGCATTAATTTGGCCCTCTCCCAACTTTTTTGGGGGGAATTGTTGTACATAGCATATTTCAAATGAGTGCATAGTTATAGCAAACAATTAAACTCACATGAATAAATCATCAAATAATGTGTTGTAGTGTTTTCAATATAGTACAAGATAAACAAACTTTGCAGATAATTTTTTTTTTGCCAATTTCCATACTGTACTGTTTTTTTTTTGGAATTGGGATTGTACACAACCATTCAAGGTCATAGATGGTCTAGGCTAGAGCGGTCTCATTCTTGCCTTTCGCTTTGCAAAATCATCTACCAGTTCTTTAGTATCAAGGTCTTTAACAAGTTAGTGACAATAAGGAAAGACATGACTGGCTTATACTTGTGACTCATAACTCAACTTTTTCTTTTTGAGTATATGTGTGTATGAATGTAAACTGAACTATGGACATCAAAGTCACCGTGTTGGTTCTGCTTTTCCTACTTTTTTGGCCTTTGTTTTATGGTCGTATACCACTAAGCAACATGACGATGCTACTCCAGGAAAAACAGGATATTCCCTGCGAGCTAACAAGGAGAAGACAGGGGAAGCGAGCTGGTGCTCTGTGTCTGGCCAAAAATAAAACGTTACAGACGTTACAAACTCTTCCGTCCTTCTTCATGGGGAATGTGAGATCTCTACCCATCATGCTGTTTACGGAGTTGTGGCTAACCAAGCTAACGCCAGATACGACCTTGGTTCTGAACGGATTTCAACTACTGTGCTCGGACAGAACGATGGAAAATGGTAAAAGAAAGGGAGGAGGACTGGCAGTATTTGTGAATAATAGATGGTGTAAACCTAGTCATATAACTATTAAAGAGCAAATCTGCTGTAAGGTCAATCAGCTGTTAGCTGTTAGCATGAGACCGTACTATCTGCCGAGGCAATTTTATAAAACACTGGATTTATTTTATGCCAACTTCAAGGAGGCTTATACTTCAGCACCCCCCTGAGTGTTTTCCCAATAAGAAAAGAGAAGAAGCAGATTTTTAAATTAGGAAACAAGGAGGAGCTGAAAACTGTACAGAGAGAACTGAGAAAGAAGATCATGGATTTATGCTACAAGAAGAAGATCATAGATGGAAAGGTATGCTACAAGAAGAAGATGGAGGATCAGCTGCAGCAGAATAATGTCAATGTCGGTGTGTGAAAGGGGTTAAAAGCCATCACTGGTCATAAGGAGCCCAGCTCTCAGGCGGAGGGTTTCCAGAAATGGTCTATTAAAGAATCTATTCTTTAACAGATTTGATCAGCTACCCACCCCTGCCCTCACCAGTTCTCCCTGCTGCAACTTCTCTGCTTCCACAGAAAGCTGCTCGAGCCCCACCTCTCTCTGCATGGATCTCAGCTCACAGTCTAACCACAAGTCAGCTAACCTATCTCTCCATCAATCCTCCCCAGCCCCCAATCCAACCATTTCATAGAGCCGCTTACAGAAGCTCAGGTGAAAATGGAGCTCAGAAAGATCAAGGCAAGGAAGGCTGCAGGCCCAGATGGCATCAGCTCCAGGCTCCTTAAGACCTGTGCAGACCAGCTGTAAAGCATATTGTTGTACATGTTTGAGCTAAGCCTGAAGCTGGGGAACATGCCACAGCTGTCAAAGACATCTTAAGTGGTACCAGTACCAAAGACGTCGCACACAAAAGACTTTTGGGATTATCCAAGTTTACACCAAGAATTAGGTTTACTCCAGGTTGCACTGACCTCACACCTGATGAAGATATTTGATGGGGTCAATAGAGGTTGAAGATGGGTAAACACCAGCCTATCAATGGACCAACTCCAGTTTGCCTACCAGCCTGGCATTGGAATGGAAGATTCTCTCATCTTCCTCCTTAATAGGGCTTTTTTCGCACCTGGAAAATGCTGGGAGCTCTGTGAGGGTCATGTTTTTGACTTCTCTAGTGCTTTTAACACCATCCAACCTGCGCTTCTAAAGGTAAGCTGGAGTACATGGACCATCATTTATCTACATGAATACTAGATTACCTCACAAATTGATCACAGTATGTGAGGATTCGAGACTGTGAGTCTGACATGATGTCTGCAACGCTAATAGAGAAATGTCCTCGCTCCATTTCTCTTCACCGTCTACACTGCAGACTTCATGTTCAGCTCAGCAACCTGTCACCTGCAGAAGTTCTCTGATGACTCTGCCATTATCGGCCTGATCACGGAGGATGATGACAGGGAGTACAAAGGACTGATTCAGAAGTTTGTGGACCGGTACCAATGGAACTGCCTCCAGATTAATGCTGGGAAGACCAAAGAACTGGTGGTGGACTTCAAACACACTTCACTATTACCAGTGAACATTCAGGGAAAGGACATTGAGAGAGTGGACTCTTATAAATACCCAAGTGTTTATCTAAACAGCAAACTGGACTGGCCAGACAACACAGGTGCAATTTAAAGAAAATTACATAGCAGACTCTTTCTGCTGAGGAGATCTTTTTTGACTCTGTGGTGGCCTCAGCCATCTTCAAAGTGGTTTGCTGGTGCAGAAGCATCTCAACTGCAGACAGGAAAAGACTGGACAAGCTAATAAAGAAGGCCAGCTCAGTTCTGGGGATTTCCTTGGACACTGTACAGGAGGTGGGAGAAAGAAGGATGGTAACTAAGTGACTAAGCCATATTCATTCCTGGAGAATTACTCTCACCTGTATGAAACAGATTCATCCCTGAGCAGCTCCTTCAGTGACAGAGTGTTGCATCCTAAGTGTCTAAAGAAATGATATTGAAGGTCTTTTTTCCCTGCTGCTATTAGACTGTACAATCAGAGCTGCAATATACTGTTGTTACGATATCTTAAATTTTACAAAACAGTTACAATATCTTAAATATAGCTACATTATCTTATAATATAGTTACAATATCTTAAATTTTTGTGCAATAGAAACTGTGCAATAATACACTGTGCAATATTATATTACCTAGTGCAATTTGATTGAAAAGTGTAACTATTGTATTGTTTTTCTTTTGTATTTATACACTGTACTGTGTATAAGTATTTGTCTTTGATAATGTTTTTTTTCTTTTCTTTTGTATTTAAACACTGTACTGTCACTACTTTATGTTTGCACATTGTTTTTCGTTGCTGTAACATAGACATTTCACCAAATAAAGGTATGTCTTATCTTTAAAAAAAAAAAACAGCCGCTGATGACAGACCGTTGATTTTAATAGTTTTTAGCATGCTACTTAAGAAAAGTGTTTGAGCTGGGCTACCTGAATTTATGTACCAAATGTAATTCATGTAATAGTGGCTGACAGAATATACTCCTAAACCATTTGAGTAATAGAAATGTAAGCAAGACACAGTATCACAATGAATCTTTCCAAGGCCGCCAGCAGTCTGAGGCCCCGGTGCACTGGCCCCACTGGGCCTGTCTATAATCCAGCACTACCAAAAGAAAAAAACCTTTGCTTTTACTCAGTGTGCAGGGCTACACTTTGCTCACAATTCAAGTTGAATTTTAAGACTTTTGCCTCCAAAATTTGAGGGTAGGAATAAGAAGCATGCTCTCAAGCTGAGATCAGTCAAAATGGATTTTGCCAAAATGAAAAAAAGACATCATACAGCAATCAGCTCTGCTTGACTAATTTCATTGGACAAGTGTTCTTATATTTGGTATAACCACACTGGGGCCTTTCACTGTTTGCAAAGGTGATTCTAGGATGTTTTGTGGCCCTAGGGAAAAATTAGCAGGAGAAGATTCATGATCATTATCTTATTAAAGATACGTTTGTCAGTCGTTGTCCTTGCCTATTGAAACGCTGAGCCTCTGACTGTTTATATCACTCTACTTGTCTGAAATGCCAGTTCTATTTTTTTGTTTTTTGTTTTAATAGCAAAACTTTCCTACACTTACTATGGGCTGTCAATCAGTCATTTCATGGGAACATGAAAAGCTCTATCTACTGTGGCTTCTTTGGGAACTGTTTTCACTGATAAAGTATAATGCCAATACAGAGGAAATAAATTACCATACCCCTTGCATGTCCTGCTTGGGGCACCCAGAGCCCCAGGATTCCCAGTTGTGGAAAGTTTTAAACTAGCCAAGTCAAGTACCAGACCTTAACCAAAACACTGCCAAAAAACAAATTACCTTAACATACCATTGAGATTTCTAGGGATTCACTTATGCACAGCTTTGTTAAGGTCCTGCCACAGCATTTCAGTTGGGATGAGGTCTGGTCTTTGACTACCCCATTCCAAAACCTTGATTCTTCTATTTTTTATCTATTCTGATGTAGATTTACTGATGTGCTTTGGATCATTGTCCAGTTACATGACCAGTTTTTAACCAGGACAGATGCCTTTACATATGCCCCTATAATACTTTGGTATAGAGAGGAGTTCATGGTTGACACAATGACTGCAAGGTCAAATCATCACCCTTCAACAAACATGCTTGACAGCGAGTATGAGGTGTTTATGCTCAAATGCTGTTTGGTTTTCCCCAAACATGGCCCTGGGCATTAAGGCCAAATTAAGGCCAAATATTATCTGTCTATAGTACATTTCGCCTGGCAAGCCTTCCAAACCATATTTGTTCAGTCTTCTTCTAATTGTGCTGTCATGGACTTTAACATTTTACATGCTCAGTGAGGTCTGTAGTGTCTAAGATGTGGCTTTTGGGTTTTTTCTATTTCTCTGAGCATTGCATGGTCCGACCTTGAGGTAAATGTGCTAGGACATCCACTCCTGGAAAGATTGGCAACTTGAATACTTTTCACTTGTAAATAATCTTCTTATTTTAAAATGTTGAACTCCAGATTGTTTGGAAATGGTATTATAACCCTTTCCAGATTAATGTGCAGCAACTGTTGTTCTCTAGATCGATAAATAGATATCATAGATATAGGTATCAAATAGATATACTTTATTCATCTCGTAAGGGAGATTATTGTGTTACAGCAGTAGCAGGTTACACAAACGGCAATGAGGGAGGAAATTAATTAATTAATTAATTAATTTAAAAAAACTCTAGGACCATTGCTTATGTCTCTCCCTCTTGGCTTTGTGTTAAGACACATGTAAATGCTCCCAATGCAACCGTCAAATTGCCAAAATCTGCTTTTATTGAGGTCTGCACACCTATGATGATGATGAGTTAATCAAGGGCTTTGGCTGCAACTTACTCTCTTAAATCATGTGGTAGCAGTAAGGGTGTACTTAGTATTGCATGCATGTTTTTCTTTTTGGCTTTTCTATTTAAAAAATAAGGCTTGGTGATGTGTTCATCTAAGGTTGTATTTGCCTAATACTAAGACCTGTATTAGGCAAATGCGAGAATTAATGAGATGATTTTTATACACAAACAAACACAGAATTAAAAGAGGGGCACTAACTTTTACATATGAATGTAAAATACTATTTGTCAGATGCTTTAATGCCACAACATACACATAGTCATGATACACTCCATTATATCCAACTATTAAAATAAAAAAGTAATAGGAAACACAATGCAGTCATTCATACACTTTTTGTGTAAGGTAGCTACATGGGGAATCCATACAAGCAGAACATCGGCCATTTCAGGAGTGCTACTGCTTTGCATTTCATGCCAGAATAAAAGCAACACCATGATCATAGGCAACCTTATTAGCTGACATAACATTGCCCAAAACAAGGGACAAAGAAAAAGAAAAAGAAAGGAAAGCAGAAAAGCAGGGAGACACCAATTCCTTCACATACAAAGCAGGATAGGAACAGATGCAAATGAAAAGGCAAAAATGAGTGAGATGGACTGAAAAAAAAATGAGTGAAAGTGGCTAGTAGAGAAAGAGAGAGGAGGTGCTCATGAAGACAGGTAGAGGAGCTCATCCTCTATTCTTCTTTATGACATGAAGGAAACCAGTGTCACCAGCTTCTTTTTCATCTTTCTAGTATATGCCCAAACTTTCCCAGAGTTTGGATAGTGCTGCAGGAGTGTGTTATTGATTTGTGAGTCAGAAAGAATGACTGTGAGGTGGTGAGCTGTCATTCAAACGTGACCCCTCTTTCACACTTGGCCTTGATTCTGCTTACTGCCAGCGTATTACCCCAGGAAGCCTCTACAAAAACATCATATCTTTATTACAATAACATTAAAAACCCAGAGGCATATCTTGCCATATTCACTCATTTTACATAAAAATATTAATATTGCAGAAACTGCACAGGTAAAGAGACATCCCAAGAAATATTAATTTATTATGGATTTGAGCAGCAAATGAAAATAATCTAAATAATTAGGGAGAGAGAAAGATGACATGAGGGCTTAAGCACAAGACACTTTTACTGGAAAAATAGTTTGTTTGTGTAGGGCTGCTCAGAGCTGTGGGATGTGACATAAGAGATTATGTAAATAAGCTTTAAGAATTTTTTGGACAATCTTAAGCAATGACACAGTTTACCAGATTTAACACAAGAGGATTTACATTTATTATATTTATCACAAAGGCACCCGTGCTTCCTCTACAGTGTGATTTCACATTCCTCCCGACATGTACATTTCAAATGTTATTAGGTAATATGATACATGTCTAGAATATGAGGTGATCAAAATAAGCACAACTATTAAACAAACACTTAACAATTTTGGCATGGACTATGAGACTATTTTCTTATAACATGATCTAATAATAAATGAAACATAACTGCACAAAGACAAAGTCCTTAAAGTTGTAACATTTGCCTGCTATGGATTGGACTTGTTTTATCTAGCACATCTCAGAGATGTTTTAACGGATTAAAATCTGGGGATTTTTGAGGCCAATAAAACACATTTCAAGCTTTGCATTGTGACAATGCATTGTAAGCCATTGGCACCAACTGGTTCATTTTAGCATTTTCATGAGCATCTTATGTAAATATGGCTATTAATCCTGATGTTTTCACTCTATTGCAATGAAATAGAAATACTTTAAAAAAGTATTTAAAAAATACTGCTAATATAAAAGTCATAGGCAATAATATTCTTTATGCTTTCTAGCATTTTTTTCTTAATTATTTTTTTATTTTTTCTTACAAAAATTTGTGATTTCTGATGGCAATCATTCCCCCAAAAAATTCTGACCACATTTATTCCACAAAGGTTTTTTTTTTTTTTTTTTTACAAAGCAGTTTGTGTACAGCTCTGGAAAAAAAAAGAAACCACTGCAATTTACTCCAGAAAACTTCTGGAATGTCATCAAGAGGAAGATGGTCACAAACCAACAAGCTGAGCTGTTTGCTTCTTTGCAAAAAGAGTGGTAATACAATGTGAAAAACTGGTGGAGAGCCAAAACGCATAAAAGCTATAATTGCAAATCGGAGGGATTCCACCAAATACTGATTTCTTAATGTTATTTATTTTCTTTGAGTTATTAAACCTCTGAAATACTGCATGATCTTGGGCTATTTTGATGTTTTGTGATGTTGTCATTTCCTTTAAATATACACTATAACAATAGTTATATTTTGCATTTAGGAGAAATCTTGTCAGCAGTTCACAAAAAATTAAACAAAA
>JAOTRS010000026.1:8505017-8529603 GCA_028565755.1 Dinotopterus cunningtoni
GAAGTCATGCTATTTTGCATTTAGCTGTTATTTACTGTAGTGCAAAAAACATGACAGTGAGAGTGGGAGAGAGAGAGAGAGAGAGAGGGAGGTCTTTGCAGACATAAAACTCCAGATAGCATTTTTTATTATAATTTCTTTTAGAGACAGTGTATTGACAACTCAGCAATGCCCACGGCATGACTGCCATTTAACCCCATCTTTAAAAATGTGAATTTTATTACATGCATTTCACCCATCAATCCAAAAATCCGGCCTATTTTCAGGATAATAGAATTTATGGCACAAAAATCAAGAAACAAAAAGTCAATTTGCTAAGAAGTATATGACACTGCACAGATGCCTATCCCGTTTAACTCTTTTTTACTTATTTTATGCAGCCAGTACATGGATCAAATGCACTGTTTTCAACACTTTCATATACTTTAAACACTTAAATAATAAAAAAAATAATCATAATATTAAAATAAAATTACACTGTCAAATTAAAATACCATGAGCACATACTGTTCATAAACATATAAACTTGAAATCATAAAATTCTTTTGACATACTGTAGAAACAACAATATGAGTACATATAATATTCACTTAATTATATAATCTCACAAATATAATTTTAAATCTTTGTAATATGACTAGTGTAATATGAAATCCAGATATTACATGTGTAATTATTGAATCATAAATGTAATTGCTTAATAAATCATTTTAATATGCTTATTTAATTACTATATTTTAAAGCTTGAAGAGGCCCCTCATTCATTTGTTCTTTCCTCTCTTTATTCTTTTCTGTACTTTGTTATGCCTAACACTACCTACAGCATGATCCTTGCATAATGTTTTCTATCCTCTTAAAGGCTTATAGTAAGGGAAAAATGGCCAACCATTAAGGCTATGAAACCAATGTATTGTCGAAAAAAGGGTGGGGGAGGGGTGGCAGGACTTCAATCTGTTCCAATTTCTCCTTCAGAATTTATCTCACTTCTTTTGAAATCCTGAAATTGCTCAAGAAAAAGCAGTCATTTTCAAAAAGAGGCACGTAACTTTCTTTGCATCTTTCATTCTCTCAATCTTTCTTTTTTGTGCAAAAATTGAAGCAGCTTAATGTCAAATGTGACTAAAGCCAACCTCCCCATATCAAACAAGGCAGCACAAAAATTACTGTGGCAATGATAAGACTGCCAGATAGCTCAGAAAGAGCGAGAGAAGAAGGAGAAGGGGAAAGGGAGAAAAGACGACAGAGGGGAAGTGACTCCACTCAATTATACTGCAAAATTGGTATGAGTGAATATTTTTCATTCAGGTGACTGATGGTATCTTGTGAGCAGCAATACAGATAAATAAGGAAGCTTTCCGTCAACTATAAACATCATTAATCATGAGGCCAGCCACTGCCTGACCGGCTGTCCTCGCACCACAGTGCAAGAACGAGGGATTAAGAGAGAGCGACAGTTGTTTATCACAGAGGAGAAGGGTAAATAGGTGCCTACTGACAAGATTCAAGCTGCTATATTTAATTATTTTATTTGATCTTTTCTATCCTTTCAATCCTTTCCATTATACTTAATTGCTAGACAATGAGAACAACCTCATTACCGTCAAAATCTTCAGAATAAAGGATTGAAATAAATAAATCTAACAAAAGAAGGCCAGAAAAGAAAGTAGCATATTATGTAAAAAGCAAAAAAAAAAAAACTGTATAAAACTCACAGGATTGGGATTAAACTGAGACTTATCAGAAAGAAAAAAAAACACTAAAATTTGCTAGATATCATAGGACTTTGGAGCAATGGACAACAGGTTATGTGGTCTGATGAACAGTCAAGTAGTCATAATTCAAGTTTTAAAAAGGGCATAAATAACAACTCTTGAAGTGTGTATATATTTTTTGGGTCACTCTGTATATATTTGACTGCTTTACAATATTTTAAATAATTCTGATAATAGAAGCAGGCTTTTGGCTGATTAGTTTGATAATTTTAGATACAGTTTAAGCCTACGACCAACGAAATAACAGATTTTTATATTAATGATTAATTAATTGAGAAACCTGTTGTGCCAGTTGGGATTTGGGCTGTTTTTTGATGCTAGCTTCTCCATCAAGATTTTTTCCACCAACAGTATTTTTGTACTTTGGTTGCATATATTTGTGAAAGAAATGTATTTTTGTATTTTGTGTACACTGTTATGTTTAGATAAATAGGTTGAAATAAATGATATATGTAAGTTTATAGACGTTTGGAGAAATAATACTGAGCGTGCTGGAGAATGAGTTCTTCTGGTAACTTTGTCACACGCTCTTTTCTATTTTTTGCAAAATCCTGGAGTCATTTTTTTCTTCTAAACCTTCCTTCTTTAAAGCCATGCAAATATTCTTTTGTAATGTTATTTATCTATTACTTTTACAAGGAATGTTTGGAAATAGTCAATGGATTTGTACATAATAATACAGACATAATAAACATAAATAACAACATATACATTGCCAGGCAAAAAAAAAAAAAGCCTCCTATTAAGAGCCTCCTATTGGATAATTACTGCAGTGATCAATATGGTTAAGCTAACAACAAGTTTTTTAACCCTAACTGATGCAGTGCAGCTTCTCATTACCCAAACAACCATATCAGATAACATATTCTGTGGTTGTGGCAAAAATGGTACCCTGTTTCAGAAGGGTCAAATTATTGTGCTGCATCAAGAAAAGAAACTGAAATTGCAGAAACAACTAAAATTGGGTTAGAACTATAAAATGCATTATTAGAACCTGGAAAGATAAGAGTGAACTATGATCTTTGAAAAAGAAATGTGGTCAGAAAAGCATCCCAAATAAGCATAAATGATGCAAGATCTCACGGCAATTATCAATAGTGAAAGTAAGAACATTTCTACATGCAGTGCGAAGAGAGGGAGTTGGACTTAACAGCTTATCAGTGAGGTTAAACGGGAAATGATATTGGATTAGCGTATCAAAACTATGTCATACCCCTCATCAAAGCACATACTTTTCAGAAAGATCATTACCCCAAATGGAGGTTACTATATATGTTAACTTCATCAGCCATGGTTTGCAACATAAAAATGACAGCAATGAAAAAAATAACGAAAGTAAAAAAAAAACAACAACAAAGTCTTAGAAAAGTCTTTAATTTCCAGGTATTTCAAAGGGTTAAACCTTCCCCTTTTTCCCTCTGATATTGTCCTTTGCTGTGTCAATGTGTGTTTTGAGCCATCATGTTGCTGCATAAGGTTCCTCATAAATACATTAGATGCATTTCTCTGTAAATTGCACGAATGTTTCTGAATTCTGAATACATTTACTACAATCATTATGATTTATATCATTAATACAGATTCCTGAGCCTATTCCTACAACAACCATGCAAGGCCATGCCATGACACTACCTCCACCATGCTTTATCGATCATACCCAGAAAATGTATTTCTCCACTTCGGCTTTCCCATCTTTTAGGTAAAGGTTCAATCTGGCCATCTGATTGTTACAGCTGATGAGTGATTTATATCTTGTGATATTACCTCTATATTTCTTTGGAGTGTGGATTGTAATAACTTCTCCCCTGCCCTGTGGAAGTTGTTGATGTCAGTGGCTGTTGTGTATGAGCTGGTCAAACCTCTTAACTGTTAACCCTGCCTTTTACCTCTTACCCATAACTTTTGATCAAAGTGTATATGTGTAGACTTTAATAGCGTTTTAATCTCACTGCTAGAGTAAAACATGCACTATGCACTATGCACTATATAATAATATGTTTAACTCGCTCAGAAAAGCTTTTTAAATAATTCACAATCTAAGTGTGTTGCATTAGAGCAAGTACTAATACATCAGTAGTTTTACAGGTGGCATGCATAAAACAATGTGCCATGTGTGACAGGTCATTTTTAACTATTACCCTTTATTATTTTCTTTTCCTTATCAACTTGCACACAAGTTTGACCTTTAACATGGTTAAAGCAAACCACTTTGTATGTTTGTCTTTGTGTATTGCACCCACACAGGTAAATTTCCTGCTATTTGTTTTTCTGTAACTCTTTAATATTGAATAGCACACCAGAGCTCTCTTCTGAATGAATTATTCTTTTTCGTAATTGTACTTTCTTTTGGCCTAATAGCACTGCCAGGAAAAAAAAAGTGGGAGAAAGAACACAAAGGACAGTTAATTTGTGATTTCCTCTGCTCATTCGGAGGCAAATTAAGTGTCAAATAGCTAATATAGAGCATATTTCATTTTATGAGCTTTTAATTTAATTCTTTGCGCTCATATCAGGGCTGTTAGCGGCGGTTAGGCACTACGCTAGCGGCCTCTACTCAAACCAAAGGGGTAATAAATAAACATGTTTCAATTAAAGCCTTCCAAAATAATAATATGCGGCTGTGCAAATCAGCAGAGGGCAAGGAAAATGAGATGGTTATAACCATTGGGAGGGTTTTTTTTGAGTGGAGGGGTTTGGGGGTGGTGTTTTTGTAGCCGTTGATACCCACTCACAGCTCAAGGCATGCCGGTTAGATTAATAGCACAGCTGCAAGGTAAAAGCAGCTGTAATTACAGGCTGTAATGAGAGGCAGCATGGGGAAATACTGCAATAATATCCTGCCTGTACTTACGCATATATTTAAGAGCACTATTAACGATTAATTCTGTTCACCTAGGAGAACTTGTGTTAAAACAATTCAATTTTTCTTCCTTAACCTCTACTCCCCAGGCTCCATCAATCCCAAATGCACCTCTGAGCACACACGCACACGCACGCACGCACGCACACACACACACATACACATACACATACACGCACACAGAAACACACAGAGGTGCACACAAACATATAGCTTAAAAAACAGCACTGGATAATTCAGGTTAGGTCCAACAGAAACACAACTGTTAGTTCACCTGAATCCCTATCTCCAGGAATGCATTATTTTTATGACCTCCATCAATAATGTCAAGAAAGGTCTAAGGTTCACAGCAAGTGTCTGACATGCTATTTGACAGACTGTAATACAATTTTTTCTCCTGTTATAGCTCCATTCCTGTCAACTTAGAATAGATACACCATAAAAATACATATAAGTGTCAGCCAGATCACAATTTCAAACAAACTTTTTTTCTATTTTTCCTTTAACGAAGATCAGAGGCAGGAAAACATTTGATGGTCAGCTTGTTGTGGGTCAGTTTCTGTGTAAGAAATGTAACTTTTATTGTTTTAGAACATGTATGCTAGTCCTTTTTGCATTTGCTAGACACTGAAGACAACTGAAAACTTGACACATTTGGTGGCAAACCATCCAATTTAGGTAATCAAATGTATAGCAAGTCAATTCAATTTAAGTGCCTTTTATTTCAACCATGTACAGTACACACTGAAATGAAACTATTTTACCCAGGACCAATGTGATGCATAAAACAACATATAATTACACCAGACTATATATAACTAAAAAGGCTTACAAAACAGGGCTAAATAAAGTGCTTATGTGAAAAAATGCAATGAGTGTGAGCCAGTACAATCACTACACTCACCGCTTTTACAGTTTTACTCATAACATTTTATTTTCTTAAGCACTGATCAGCCATAACATTACGATCATCCGCCTAATATTGAGTACGTACCCCCTTCATTCCTGAGCACGGTACAAATCAATCGTTCCTAATGTGAAAACGCCCTTAGTCTTTTTCCCTTTCTAACACTCCACTTACTGTTCTTGGAGACACTAACCTCCCCTCTGACAAGCTTAAATCCTCTTTCCTCCTCCCTCTACTAAACCCCTTCTCACTAACATTAAACACCTAGACATGGTTTTGTGTGCCCGTCCTCAGCCACAGATATCACTGCTATCCCAAACCTCCAGTCTATGTCCCCTTCCTCTGTGTTCTTCTTTACCCTATCATCCTTCCTAGACCCAGACTCCTTTTCTTCTCTAACATTAGCTGAAGATGGACCTCCTATTCCCTCTCTCCGATGTACTGTGCAGCAATAGAAGAGAATCAAGAACTGCAGAGAGAAGGTGAAAGAAACAACAACTTGACTCCTCAAGTCACAACATCATCCATCCTTCATTTCTTCATTTTTTTTTGTTTCCAGAGGGCTGGACATTCTTGTATTTTTATGTAGTGTTGGGGAATATTTCTCCATGCTTCTTGAAGAACATTTTGTGGCTGCAGTATTTGCCTTGGTACCATTTTTCCATATGTTCGAAGCATGAAGTATATACGTGAGTGGTGTCCATGCACAACCACAGCCTCTATAGCCCCTCTGTAGAAATGGCAAGGCTAGAAGGTGATAGATCGGTTTTTCTCTTAAAGACACTATAGTTTTTTTTTTGTTGCTATAAACCTGCTGTTGATGGACCAATGAAGGTTCTACGGCAGGTGAACAAGAAACCTGGTGCCCTTGTTGATCTTCATGAAAAAGCTGTCGATGTTCAGTGGAGCCTAGTTGTTTTGTGCTCTTCTGAAGTCAACAAGCATCTATTTTGCTTTTATTTTGTTCACCCCGGAATAAGTTATTTGTTGTGCTGGCAGTGTGTTTTGGGTCATTGCTTTGCTGCATGATGAAGTTCGAGTCAATTTGATTGAATGCATTTCTTTGTAAATTGGCAGAGAGAATGATTCTGTAATGTTCCGAAATAATTCTGCTACTACCTTCATGAGTTATATAATTAAAACAGATTAGTCAGACATATCCAGAAGTGCCCATGCATGCCTAAGCCATGACATTACCTCCACCATTGTTGAACAATGACCTTGTATTTTTAGTTCATGAGCAGATGCTCTCTTTCTTGACCCTTTGGCCTTTCTGTCGCTTGGATTAATCTTCGTTTATCTTAGGGCAATCTAAGAAACCTCCCTGTGGAAGTTGTTGGTGATGACACTGGATTTTATTTTTGAGTTTTTCTTTACATATCTCTCATTATTTCTGTCATCAACTGTTGTTGTTTCCTTGGCCAAGCTGTTTAAAGTCTGGTTGTTACAGTGGTTTCTTTATTTAAAAAGATTAAATTATTTGTCACATGTACCTTACAGCACAGGGGCCTTGCTCAAGGGCTCAACAGTGCCAACTTGGTGGTGCTGGGGCTCAAACCCCCAACCTTCCAATCAGTAACCCACGGCTTTAACCATTTGAGCCACCACTGCACTAAAGTGGTCCAGCAGGTTGTATCCAATGGCTTTCAAATTATTGTACTGAATATGCCCAATGGTTGTGCAATTTCTCTGATCAAGGTTACTTCTTACCTCAGCTTTAAAATGGCTTGATTTTCTTCCACACATGGTTCTCTTTTAAAAATGTAACAAAAGCTTACATGCTTTGTACAGGCCTCTGGCAAGACAGCATTTATGGCAACCTGCACAACCTGCTGGATATTTTGATGCAGACATTGCCTGGGAAAGGAAATTTCCTAAGCAAAGAAAAGTAAAGCGCAAAGACCACCATGCTTGGAGGAGTAAATACCCCCTGTCATGCAGAAACAGTGCTGCAAAGGCACTAAGAAGACTCTACAAACAAGGATGGATGAACTGAGGGTTGATGTGCTTTTCCTAACATTTACAGCCCTCACCAAATGCTGTGTTTTGCTTACAGCTCACTATCTCCTCAAATTGCTGCTTATATCATTTTCTAGCCAATCAGAGATGAAACTAAATTCTTTTAACCAATCATAATACAGAAAGAAGCATTTATCTAAAAGCATGCATGTTACTGCATCTCTTAAAGCTATAATAAGAATACTGCTATCAATTGCACATTGAAAATTTTTTAATATTTTTAATGTGATTCAAAGGTACTGAGACTGGCACTGCTGATCAGTCTCAATCTCAGCTGAACCTCCACTTCGTGTACTCTTTCCCTTTCAGTTCAGTTCAGTCCATCCTTTATCTGACACATATAAATTGCTGCACAGAGAAATTCTTTATTATTTACATATCCCAGCTTTGTTAGTAGGCAGGGGTCAGAGCACAGGGTGAGCCATTATACAACCTTGGAGCAGACAGGGTTAAGGGCAACTTAGTGGAGCTAAGTGGGACTTAAACCGCTGACCTTAGGATTAGTAACTGCAAATAGCTTTATTGGCCCATACAGAGATCGAACACACAACCTTGGCGTAATTAGTACCACACTCTAACTAGCTGAGCTAACCAGCCTTTTACACAGAAAAAAGAGAGTTTAGCTTACCAGACTTTTTGTTCCACCAAAAGAACACGGCAAATAACCTTTTAGGGTTCTATAAGTAACTATTTTTTAAGACAATGCTTTGAACTGTGTGCACAAGGCTGAATAACAATTTGTAAGCATAAGAACTTGATATAATCGTTCCGTCTTTTCAGTGTTACAGTAACTATATTCACCCATTTACTTCTTACTGAGAAATATGCACCATGTCAACACATGATATTAACAATAAAAGATCTGATCATTATTCTCTGCCATATTCATTTTCTCCTTATGAAAATAGGCTGATGTATATCTCATACGCTATTAAGCAGATACCGCCTGAGCACTTAAATACAGGTGTGGCAAGTCAAGCGTGCACAGTAGATAACGTAAGAAAGGTACACAACTTCACCTTCAATTTTAGTCACCATCTCCAGCAATTCCTCCCCCCTCTCTTACCTGTTCTGTGACTCTTTCATCATTCCTACTGCTTGATAAACCACAGCAAATTGTGTGCCTGAGTCTTGTTTGAGTTGTGTGTAGGCCATTATCTCCACATAAGCTAGATGCTAAATTATATTTGCCATTTTGTTTGTGCCAACACAGGACATCAATCATGTCCCTAGTTCCTTTCTTTCTCTCACTATTTTTTTCTGGCTGTGTTTCTTTTTACACTGCTCTTTAGCCCATGGGGTAAGAGTGTGGAGATGACATAAAAAATTCATTACTCTTAACAGCATTACTGCATTGGAGAGATATGACTGTAGAATATTGGTTGGGGAGAGAGGGAGAAATAGAGAGACAGAAGAAGAAAATATAATGATAAAGAATATTAAATATGGACCATGCATTAAATGCTGTCCCAAACATTTTGTACAGTAAAATAATGAATCTGAAAGCTAATATAGAAACAATTAGACTAACTTTTTAGAAATGACTATATTTCTAAAAATATATATATTGGCCCGAATACTTACAGCAATGTGAAAAAGTCTTGAGCGACACCTCATTTATTCATGTTAAATTTAATTATATTCATGTTAAATTAAATCCAGTTATTTGTTTTTGTAACAACCTCAACAGCAACCTTATTATCCCTCTCGTCTGTTCCAACCACTTAGCGTTCAGGATCACCAGTATACTAATCATAGTATCATCTCCTAATATCATGGTATTTCTGAAACAGTAGCCTGATTATCTGTGTCATCACAGGAAGAATCAGGTGTCTGTTTCACACTGGTTCACGGTGTCATGGATTCTCCAGTGACGGGCGTGCGCCCAAATCTTTTTTCGCTCCTCTCTCACTTCAGGAAACTCATTTGGCACATGGCCTTCCCTCTAGCAGCTGAGTAAAGGGGCGGGGCCGCTAAACCTGGCAAGGCTGGCGTGAGATCATCAGCTAAGTACATTGGGCATTGTCCGCTCTTTAAAAAAGACGCATGAAGTTCAGTTCAGGGGTTCAGAAGTCAGGAGAAACAGTTATGCACCTCTTGGACTTTGAATGTGTGCGGGTTGCACACCGCTGCTCAGCAGCCTGCCAAAGGGTCAACCACTGGAGGATACCCCTCTGCACTTTCGCTTTAGTTTTCTGGCCAGTCATTGCATTTTAGTCGCCAAAAAAAAAAACCCTGGAAACACCACAGACGCAGAAGGAAATGGCTACGATGCCTGAGATTCGATGCCTCAATTCCCCCTTGTTCTTATTTTTCTAAAAAAATGCCCTTTTTACGTAAGTCTTCCCCTCGTGTTTGCAGTGCGCCCTGAATCAAAAATCTAAGAACGCCTTAATAATGCCTTTTATGCTTGAATGATTCATAGGTCACTCGTTTAACAAACATAAAACCATTCCTCAGAAAATGGTTAGGTACCAGTCTTTCCTGAAAATGCAAGCAAAAATCTTCTAGAAGTCTAGAGAACGATTTCTCAAGACTACATTAAAAGTACAAGAAAGTCTGGTTCTGTGGGGTGTTTCAAGACCTTTGCCCTGTACTGTATGTCCATATTCAAATACCATTCTGGCGTGATTGATTTGGGGGCTCAAAAGTGTACGTTTGCCTTAACACAAATTTCTTTCAACCTGCTTAGCGCAGTGAACTGGGGCGAGACGCAGGTCTGGGAGCTTCTTAACCTTCAAGCACAATGCTGTGTTTGATAAATGATGTTAATGTGCACAACTAGCAAAAGTATCTCAGCACTCAGCAATGTGATGACTAGTATTCCTAAAGAATTTGTTACGTCACACCATCGTTGAATCTGCACGCTCCTTAAATGCATCGACTGAGGCAGCTTAACACCATATTTGTGGGTTCTTTAGGTGAATTAACAAACATGAGGGAGAGCGGCATACTGAGAGGGTCTTCTTATTGCATTCTTGTTTCTGTGTGAAAATGCCTCCAGACAACCCTGAAAAGATTCAGTACAAAATGGGAGTGGCAACTGTGGTGCCAAAGCAATTTGGCAGCTTCTAACCCATGCCACCAATGAGACAACTGCAAATAAATAACCTGTTCTCTAAAGCTCTGTAATTGTTTTTAATTAGGAAAGACAGGAATTGAACAGCAGCTGAACAAAAGTCTAGATATATCTTTTAGACAGATTAGTGCTTGCCCCTCCAGGGTCCGGGTTCGATTCCCAGCCAGGTTTGCTTCCCACCTCTGCGTGCATTGAGTTTGCATGTTCTTTCCGTGTTTGTGGGTTTCCTCCGGGTACTCTGGTTTCTTCCCACAGTCCAAAGACATGCAGATTAGGCTAACTGTTGTTATTAAATTGCCTGTAGTGTGTAAATAAATGTGTGAGTCTATGTGTGTGTGTATGTGTGTGTGCCCTGCGATGGATTGGCATCCGTCCAGGGTGTACCCTGCCTTGTGCCCTAAGTCTGCAGGGATAAGCTCCAGGCCCCCTCAACTTTTTATACAGAATAAAGCGGTATAGACCTGCGTTGTGATCGTGATGAGTGCGATAAGTGAGCGATCGTGTGTGTGTGTGTGTGTGTGTGTGTGTGTGTGTGTGTGTGTGTGTAGGTGTTATCCTCCTCCTCCTCCTGTTTACTCTATATACTTCTGACCTCAAGTATATCTCGGAGTCATGTCAAATGCAGAAGTTCTCTGATGTCATTGTGGGATATGGACAGGAGTCTTGTGAAGGATTTTGTGACCTGGTTCAGGTCAAATCATCTCCAGGTGAACAGCTCTAAGACCAAGGAGATGGTGATATATGTTCATCTGACTGGGCAAACACTACTAACGATCACCACCAAAGGGAATGGTGAGGACTTACAAATACTGTACCTACTGTAGTAAGAAGACTGTACTTGTGCAAAAAGGTCAGAGCCTGATGTTGTTTCTGAAGAAACCCTCTTAACATCTGCAAAAAGCTCCTACAGATGCTTTACGATGCCACATTATTGAACAGGGTTGTTAGTAGAGCGGAATCTGTGGTTGGATTTGAACTGGACTTTCTGGAGCTAATTCTTGAAAAGAGGACCTTAAACAAATTTTATGTCTATCATGTCCATCACTCCAACTTCTGCATGTCAAGCAGAAGAGCATATTCACTGGCAGACTTATATCACAAAGCTGCTCTCCTGACAGACTCAGAGAATTCTTTGGTCCCATGGCCATATTCTGTTTCAACACCTCTTCATGGTGCTTGGGGATGTGATTGAGAATCTTGGTTGTGATCGTCCCTCAGCTACTACTTAATCTTAGTTATTCATGAAGAGAGCTGGAATGAGACCACACATGTGCACGATAGTGCATTAGTATTGCGTTCATAAATGAGAGCGCTCAAACGTTGCGAAACATTATGGGTTTACAAACACTCTGGTCATTGAATGCAGCCCCACTGGGCTATCTCGTGCATTCCTGTTCTCTCTTGCACTGTCCATGGTGGATTTGCTTGGATAGTCATTAAATTTAACATTTAAAGTGTTTAATTTTGTTCCTTTTTTTCCTAAACTTGTTCGGTACCTTGCTAACTAACACACATGATGTATCTAGGACTTTTTCTCAATCCCTACTCATCCAAAAACAGCCTCTACATCGAATGTGGCATTCTCAGGCATTATCAGGCATTACTAGTATTATCATTATCAGCTAATGCCAGCAAAGCAGGCTTGGTTCGTTTACATATTTTACTGTAGGTCCGTAACCAAAGCTGCCAACTTTCACGCATTGAGGATGAGACTTATGCAATCACTCATCTTCACATATGCTCACACCATACTTCCAATTTCTCACACATTCATATAAAAAATTGTCTGTGTTAGACGCAAACAAAATCTTTGAGCTCCAGCCTCTTTCTGATAAGTCAGCTATAAATGGCTTTTGTTTTAAAGTCAAACCACTTGCCCTCAGTAAATGTATTCTGATACAGCCAGATGTATTCTAGCTGGAGCGCACCAGCATGATGCTCCGAGGCTTTTTTCTCTTCATGTGAAAAGAAATTATATTTGTGTAATCCAGTTGAAATTAACGTCCATTTACGGCTGGGTGAAAGCATCAATCAAACACAAAGGAAAGGATAATATTTGGAACAGTCATAATAGAACAAAACAGTAATATAATAAAATAAATCACATTTAAATGCATTTATAGACTGCAGCAAAGTTGCACATCAGTTAAATAGCATTAAAAGAGTTTAAAAGAGTAAGTGATGGTAGTAACATACTGTATGTCAGTATGTTCAGTGACATTAGTATATTTGCATTAGGTTTAATCATGTAGCACTTTTTATATTCATAAGAACACTCAAAGGTGAGTAAGAGAAAATTACGTGTGCACAAGAGACAGGAACAGAGAGTTCCATAATAATACATGCAGCACAATCCCACCTTATATTTGGCGTCTTTTCTCCCTTCCTTTTCCTCTCCAATGCTCTTATTTTCAGAAACTCTCTCTAAACTATTCTGAAAAAGTTGCCAGCTCTGTGCACCAGAGTTAGTTTGAAAGCGGACCGAGACCCACATTTTCAAGCGATCTTGGTTCACTTGCTTGGTGCACACCGAAGTGCTGAGTCACACTTGTTAAAGTGGCCCGCACTAACAAAGCACCTGCACCAGAGTTCGTTTAATATAAACCAAACCACATTTCAAATAATCTGCTAATCTGTCTATTATATTTTGGATTGTATATTTTCTTAAAAGTTTATTTCCAATTATGATACATTTTATTTTAGTACATTTCACGCAGCACGGATGAAAAGTATGTTCACACGTAAAGCATATGTTACTAAGGCTGACAATTACTATGATAGAGGTGCAAAAATAATGCTTGGAAAACTGAGAAAGGCTGCATCATCCCTAAAGACTGAACTAGTACTTAAAAACATTATGACTATAACTTGTCCTTAAAATCTAATTGCATTTTACAATGTTTATAAGTTTTATTATTTTCAGGTAAGTTAAAGTCATTAAAGTGCAAGTGCTGAATCTTAGCGGTGCGGAGAGTCAATGAGCTGGCAAAATTATCTTATAGTGGACAAAAAGACTGGCTAGGAGTGCAAAAGTTATTAGAACCCATGCACAAAACATCACATTTAGATCAACTGGCTTCCATAAGGGCTCTAAGTAGATTATATAGTGTTGTATAGTGTTGATGTGTGTGTGTGTGTGTGTGTGTGTGTGTGTGTGTGTGTGTGTGTGTGTGTGTGTGTGTGTGTTTTATTGTAACTCACACATGAAGCGGCGGCAGTGGAGAGGGCTCATAGATGTAACGTCCTTGTGTGTGTCTGTCATCAATGGGTACAGGAGGGTGGAACGCAGGGAAGAACTGAGCTGGGGCTGAAGAAGTAAACAAGAATCAGAGTCCAATTCATAGCAAATCTCATACTACCACACATTTAACTTCACAAACATACAATTAACACTGAAGTCTGCAAACTTCAGCCAAATACCCTTCTGTGAATATCTGACAGGCATTGTACCTTTGGGTAAATTGTTTCATGCACCCATTTAACACAGGGCTTAATGCTTTAGTTATGCAGTATGTGACCAAATGCTACATGGGCTAGTAATATTTTGCACACCTGACCTTAACACCCAGATGTGTTCTTTGAACATTTACATTTTTTAATAATGGCTTGCTGTCATAATAATAAACTTCACTGTTCTGTAAAGGTAGTGTATGCCATACATACTGAGTACTCACCAGCAATATGTACTAAGTATGCTGGTGTTCTCTTTCTTTTTAGGACATTTTCAAACAATAAAAAAAATATTTTGTCACAGCAAGAGGAGGAAATAATTGTGATTTAATCAGAACAACCCTTTTATGGCATGGTTTCCATATATGGTTGTACTGTATATATACACTATATTGCCAAAAGTACTTGCTTGCCTGCCTCCACATGCATATTTTTTATATTTCCAATTCTTAGTCTATAGGGTTTAATATGATGTTGGCCCACCCTTTGTAGCTATAACAGCTTTAATTCTTCTGTGAAGTCTTTCCACAAGGTTTAGGAGTGCGCAGTCATGTTCGAACAGTCATGTTTATAGGTATTTTTGACCATTCTTCCAGAAGCGAATTTGTGATGTCAGACACTGATGTTGCACGAGAAGGCCTGGCTTGGCTCTAATTCATTCCAAAGGTGTTCTATCGGGTTGTGGTCAGGACTTAGGCCAAGTCAAGTACTTCCACACCAAACTCGCCATGTCTTTATGGACCTTGCTTCGTGCACTAGTGCACAGTTATGTTGAAACTATTGTGGGGTTGTTTTCAGGAGTTGGGCTCAGCCCCTTACTTCCAGTGAAAAGAACTCTTAATGCTTCAGCATATCAAGACATTTTGGACAATTTCATGCTCCCAACTTTGTGGAAACAATTTGGGGATAGTTCAAACATGACTGCACACCAGAGCACAAACCAAGGTTTATAAAGACATAAATGAGCGATGGTGGTGTGGAAGAACTTGACTAAACCCAATACAACACCTTTGGAATGCACTAGAGCGGACACTATGAGCCAGGCCTTTTCATCCAACAACAGTGTCTGACCTCAGAAATGCGCTTCTAGAAGAATGCTCAAATTCCCATAAACACACACCTAAACCTTGTGGAAAGCTTTCCCAGAAGAGTTGAAGCTATTATAGCTTTAATATGACTCAAAATCATATTAAATCTTGTGGATTAAGAATTGGATGTTAATCAATATGATTGTTCAAGGCAGGTGACTGAATACTTTTGGAAATACAGTGTATATATTACATGAGCACCACAGACACACAGACATGAGGGGAGTTCTTATGTTGAACATTGAAAAAGGTTTTTTATTAAATGATTAAAGGGAGGTTTAGGTAAAGGATGGGAAAATGATGGCAAAGAGAAATAAAAAATTATGTGAAAAAAAGTGAAAGTATGGGAAAGGAGCAGTTTCCAGGCATGATGGCATGAAGCTGGTGAGCAGTGACAGTGGCAGGCTGGAAAGGTGGGCATGGGTGGTAGCAGTCACTAGCTCATCAGTAGCACGTTCACGCTGTGTGTCAAGGGGCTGATCACTTCTTGTTGTTGTGAGGCGGCAGGCTGAAAGGTGGAGAGCTGACATGGCCAGCATCTAAGATGTAGTAGACAGTCTTTGTCAGTGGCGGTGGCATATCCATAATCTGAAGAAGCTGATGGCCTCCGAGTGGCGCAGTGGTAAAGTGCTCGCCCTATCATCCGGAGATCGCTGGTTCGATTCCAAGGTGATGCTGTAACCTCTCGCAGCCGGAGGTCTAGAGAGAGCTGATTGGCCGAGCTCTCTCAGAGGGGCGGGATGAGAGGTACTTCGTGCATTAATCAATCAGGGGCGTCTGTGAGCTCGTGCAAGTGAATGGAGCGGATAGTGTTGTCCTCCAAGTGTGTTACGCCGCCCCCAACAGTGCGTGAGCGAGCAGTTCGAAAAGATGCGGTCGCCTGGCGATTCGGAGGAAACACGTGATAGTCTTCTGCCCTCCCGACTGAGTGGTAGTAGTCGCCTTAATGTGGGAGCCCCCTAGTGACAGGGAGGAATTGGACATGACTAAATTAGGGAGAAAATCTGGAAAAAAATAAAAAATAAATAATTAAAGAAAAAAAAAAAGCAAAGAAGCTGACACGGCTGTCGCATTCCTGTGACTTCGGCGGCAGACCAAGATAGAAAGGACTGAGATTGAGGCCATGGCAAGCTGGTGAGGTGGGCATGAAACGGAGGCTGCCATTGCAAACTCAATGGCAGCATGTCCTCGTTGAAAGCCAGAAAGCTGGTCACAGTTCAGTAGCGGCAATTAAAAGCGAAAGAGACGATGTGGCCATCGCAGTCCAGTAGCGGCAGCAGCAACCTGGAATCGAAGGCATTGTAGCCAATCATCGGCAGCAGCGGCATATTTGAAACTCTAAACAATCCTGGAGCAAGGATCGTAAAACCCCATCACTGGAGGATCGGGTATACTCAGGATAGCTCAGCCATATTGTCATAATTCAAATAAAGTTGACTTATTCAATTCAAATAAATTTGACTTAATCTAGTGATCATTTTTTGTGATTGTTTAACCAAATTCCTGCTTGTTCACAGTATCCCATGGGAACAAAATGGCAACAATGTCCTCTACCCTTGATGGTGTGTGCTGAGTTTGGAACACATGACATGAACATTTTGAACATACCTATTTTTCAATACTTGCTCTACTCTCACAATAAGCAATATGTTTATGGTCTCCTCTCACAACGCCTCCTTTCTCTCATTCCTCAGGCCTCACTAGGGGCATTTCTAGTCTTATTTCATATGACATTCACTCAGTTGCAGCACTGCTGAAGCTGCAAGAGTGCAGAGTTTTTTTTTCCAGAGATGAGCCTTGAGACAGTCAAACTCAATAAGATCAAAATAATCTGTATAGACCTAAATAAGCTCTTTTGTCTTTGTGTTTTGATATGTGACGATTGAAATAAAAAACAAGCTTTCATGCCTTCACTGGTATGTGTCTTAACATTTTAATACAGTCTCTTATAACTTCCTGCATTTTATTTCTCACACATCATTGAGCATATTTTTTTCTTTTTCCTCATCTAATAATCAATTAATTTAAAACCACTTATTTTCATGACACTTCTCTCATTCTCCTTTTTTAAATTTATGCATCCTTACCAACTTCTTCTTCTGTTCCTTATCTATCCCATGTAAAACTCTCAGATACAGTATGTATAGCTAAAACTAAGTATTAAGTGTACAGTGCATTGGCCTTCAGTTTCTCCAGCTCTCGTGTTGTCTAATGTGTCTTGTAAATGTGATCTGTTAGTGAGCTAGATAGCTTAAGCCACTAGAGATGCACAGTAACAGTGTGCAGAAACTAGAAAGGAGTGGGGTTGAAAAAAAAAAAAAACAGAACAAAAGAAAGGGAAGGAAAAAAAGAGTTTGATCTAGCATCTAGCTAAGCTTCCTCCAGAGGGGATGGCATGCTCTGGCTTTGCTTGTTAAAGAAGCAAATTAACTTCTCAGAGTCATGCCCTGAGTCTTGCTGTTTTTATTTGTGCCTGCTTAGCGCAGTGGCAAACACCTGCAAGAGGTTTGGAAAGAATTTAGCACATATGTCATGACTAACTCTCCTATACTCACTACACAAAGTTTCATCCTCCGACAAAACACTGTTACCCCATTAACACAGCCGATTCATTGTGGGAATATTGTGCCATCGTTGCACCTCAGTTTTCTACTGCAACAGAGGCAGAATTGGGGGTGACTGTTGTTGTACCTTTAACCTGAGAGTAGAGGTAGTGATTGGAGTGAGACAAGATCTGTGACAAGGCATGGCTTTTAAACAACAGTAAACAGTTAGCAGCTCCCAGTAGATCAGCGTAGATAAGACATGCCCACTGCACTTAATTAGTGCTAAAGCTGTAGTGCATAAAAGAATGCACTAAAAATCACCTGAAATTAAAACTGACATCAGTCAATGATGATAGAATGCTAAGCTTTTATATATAAAAAAAAATTCACCACAAATCCCACCTTCAGTGTTATGATTGCTTTCAAGAATTTGGCCTCGTCTGTAATTGGTTACATTGCTGCAACTTTGACTTTGATCAGGCAGAGCAGTTAAGCTCCTCGTCATAAAGAAATGCCAGTGAATTGGAAAGACAGTGAACTCAGAGAAGAGTGCTATGTTCGGTAAGTGATGTAGAGTACTGAGCCATCACTCATTCCTTCATCTTAAAGTAAATCATATTATGTTCATTAATTTAAACAAACGTTTTACTGTGACAAGCTGCAAAGTTCCTAAAGATACATACAAAATTGTCTGTTTATGTAACAACCTCAACAGCAACCTCATTTTCATTTCCCTTCCCTTCTGACCACTCAGAATCACCCGTATACTAATCATCAGCCTAATCCTCTTTCACACTGTTTCATGCCGTATGCAAGATTCTTAGGTCACTGTATGGCTTAACAAACAAAATAACATTCCTGGTCAGGTACAGGGACTGGACTAAAAATCTGAGCCACAAAAGTCCTTCAAGAGGCCTGAAGAACTGTTCCTCAAGAAAACATTTTTGGAAGCAAAATATGTAAAAAATGAGGTTTGGCAGTGCCACATATCAACATTCAGTCCATTCGCCATTATTGTTATGAAAGCGGTGTTTGGTGTGGTATTTTCTATGCATATGGTAAATGGCACAGTAGATGCCTGTGCTGTTGTGTTAAATGCCATACAGTACCTGGGACACATCAGCAACCAGAATGGGGGAATGCAGCCTAATAGCGGAAAGCTCCAAAGAATGCTTTGCAAAAGAAATACAACCAAAGAGCAAGTGTACTAAAAAACACAGTGGTAGCATTGATGCCTCATAACTCTAGTGTCCCTGGTTAAACCCAAAGCGCAGATTATTGTTTTTGTGAACTCTTTCATGTTTTTTCATGTTCATGCAGGTTTCTCTTGCCAACAAAATGTTATTTTCTTAATGTAACAATACTTCCTAACAAAGCACTTTATTTAAGACAAAATAATTATCTTTTGGAATCTAATCTAATCTATGTGGCACATGTATCATTAAATTCCTAATACAGTAAATAACTGTAAACCTCAGAGGATACTTTACAGCCAAACATTTCAGACAAGTCTCCTATAATTCCAAATCAAATTGCCAAGCCAGCACAGGATGGATGTGACATGTCCAAACTTTCAAAAGCATTCTAACTCTATATTCTGTCTAATATATCCCCATAATTATTTTAAATGGTGATCATTTACAGATGGGTTTTTATGACAGGCACAATTAAAAATAAACATTTTGCAGATCATTACTATTTTGTAGAAAGGAACAGCAGGGTATGATCAAAACTATTAGCCCCCAATAGAAAAAGTACTTAAAACCATCATGGCCTAAAATACATTGGAAGGTCTATTTTAAAATGTTTAAATTAAGGTTTCTTTTATTTGAGATCCCAGACTGTAAATGAATTACAATCTAACTAATAAATCAGGTCAAGAGAATAATCTGTACACCAATAAAACAGGATCTTGGAAAGGATAGAGGAACATTTCAGCAGCATTAAACGTGCCCAAGAGTAGCCTACATCATTCTCAAATAGAAGAGATTTGGAACAACCAGCAGTCTTCCCAGAATGTACTTAAATATTCAGTAGGTTTTATCTCAGCTTTCAACAATTAGGTAAATGGTCTGCATTACTGTTCTACATCAGCAACAGTCTAGGCTCTCTCTCTTGTGTGTAGGTGAGAGAGACTTAAGTACAATCTTAAGCTAAGATAGCGAAAAAAGAGATATTTAAGTGGTTAAGTGAGGTTATTTAATATTGTTTGGTTCTACAACATAATTCTAGGCAGCAGTGACTGTAAACACTTGTAAACACTGTTTGCTCAGAATCCAGGCTCCAGCTGTTACTGTACATAAACCTACACTGGTCTCTCACTTTGAGCAGTTTATCCTTTTTTTAACAACCATGTCAGAAGACGGTTGCTCAAATTACTTGGATTTGAAGGATAGTGGTGAATCATCAAAAAAACCTTTATACCCTTTTAAACATGGTTTAAAAATAGAATGAAAACATTCATAAGCCTGATCAGAGATTACTTACATGCTTGATGAAATTTGATTATAAAAAAATACAGTGGAAACTATAACCATGTTTAAAAGTGAACGTAATAGCATTTCCACACTGAGTAAGACAAGAACTGACAGGATTGGGATTAAACACTTGTGTGGCCATAAGAAAATCACGTTAGTGAAGCTAATTATGGAAAAAAAAATCAATATTTTGATGCATAAAGGAGGCATAAGGATTTTGGAGTTTTAGCCTGCTGTATGACAAGTTATGGGGCACCAGGGTAGAAAATTAAGCACATAAAGCAATGCAACCATTGTGGCCACTGTACAAGCTTCTGACGGCAGTGTTATCATCTGGTGTAGACTTAGAAAAGCTACTGTATGTGGCAATAAAATGAAGAGAAGAATTTATTGAGAAGTTTGACTCTCCCGTCAATACAAGATCTCAGCCCAAATTAATGCATGTTTAGCCAAAAATAAATGTTGTAACACTGCACAAGTTTTTCAAAACAATGCCACAGCAAATACATGCAGTTATTAAAGCTATACTTAGGCCATCAAAATAGTAAAGTGTGAGACTTTTTTGGTCAGGCAGTATATATTGATTTAGAGAGAGAGGGAGAGAAAGAGGTGTGACTCAGTATCAAAGCAATCAGTTTAATTACAGCCAGGTCAGCAAAGCAGACAGGGGTCAACACCTCAGGGCAAATTAAGACCCTTACCTAGCCCAAGCCATCTGTCTCACTCTGTCTCAGTTAATTTTTCACTCATGCCCATTTTCCTTGTTTTCTCCTTCTTTTAGTCTCTCTACCATCACTTTTACCTTTTACCTATTTCATTTTTAAATTTTAATTAATAAGATATTGTGATATTGCAGCACGGTGGTGTAGTGGTTAGGACTGTCGCCCTGCACCTCCAGGGTCCGGGTTTGATTCCCGGCCAGGCTCGATTTCCGTCCCTGTGTGCATGGAGTTTGCATGTTCTCCCCGTGCTTGGTGGGTTTCCACCGGGTACTCCAGTTTCTTCCCACAGTCCAAAGATATGCAGGTTAGGCTAATTGGTGTTCCCAAATTGCCCATAGTGTGTGGATGAGTATGTGAGTGTGTGTATGTGTCTGTACCCTGCAATGAATTTCCACCCTGTCCAGGGTGTACCCTGCCTCGTGCCCTAAGTCTCCTGGGATAGGCTCCAGGTCCCCGCGACCCTGAATACAGGATAAAGCGGTATAGAACATGAGTGAGTGAGTGAGACATTGTGATGCTTTTTTTAGATGAGATTTAGGCAATCACTGTGAACTTTGTTAATACCTCAGGGCTAAATAAAACTAAATTTTAAGATAATTGTGGATTTGGATGCATTATATTTTAAATATATAGTTTGCAAATTTCTGTGACTGCTCTTTTGAATTCATTACTGCAAAGGAAGGTACTGCTGGTTAAAGTAAACATAAAAACAGTGCTGATAGATGCTGGTATTGGGTGTGCTACTTATACACTTTGAGGGAAACATTTTAAACATAATATAATTTAAATGAAACTAGGAACATTTTATCATAATAAATGTAAACAAATCTTATCCAACAACAACAAGGGAGGTATTGATTTTTTTCTCTATTTAAGTACTATTTAAACTGTTAAAAAATCAGGTTTAAAAGGTTTCATCTTAACTCAATGTATTCAGACTATTAGCAGCATATAAAGAACCAACCGGAAGGAAATCTAATACCAATGATGCAACACCTGTGAGTCCAAGCAATTATCAGGGACCAGAGATGAGGTTAAGAGAATAATCTGTACACCTATAAAACAGGATTGTGTCAAGACACAGATCTTAGGAAGGATACAAGAACATTTCAGCAGCATTAAAAGTGCCCAAGAGTAGCCTAAATCATTCTCAAATAGAAGAGATTTGGAACAACCAGCAGTCTTCCCAGATCTGGCTTTCTAGCCAAACTGAGTAATTGGGGATGAAGGGCCTTGGTAACCAAGAACACAGGGTTACTCACTATAAATGAGGTCCAGAGATCCCTTGTGAAGATGGAAGTACCTTACAGAAGGACTAACATCACTGCACCACCCAACCAAACAAGCCTCTATGGTAGAGTAGCCAAACAGAAACCATTCCTCACTAAAAGGCACATGACAGCATGCCGGGAGTTTGCCAAAAAAAAAAAAAGTACCTAAAGGACCCTCAGACCAAACTCTGAGAATAATAAAATTCTCTGGTCTGATGACACAAAGATTAAAATATTTGGACACAATTCCTCATGATATGTGTGGTAGGATTCTTTTTTTTTTTTTTGTTAATGGGACTGGGAGACTTAGTCAAAATAGAAGAAAAAAATGATGCTGAAAAATATAGAGCAATCCTGACTGAAAATCTTAGACAGAGTGCTCAGGATCTCAGGCCGGGGGGGGTGTTACATTTTAACAAGACAACGACTCTAAGCATACCACCAAGAAAACGCATGAGTGGGACACAGTCCGAACCTGAACTCAACAGAGAATTTCTGGAGAGACCTGAAAATGGCTGGGCAACCAACCTGGATGAGCTTGAATGATTCTGCCAATAAGAATCGAAGAACTTTTTTTTGTGTAGTGTAGTTTTTTTTCCGTCTTTTCGAATAGTTCTTAGCTAGTTTTTGTTAATTTATGGTATTAATTTGTTGTCTTAGATAGTTAGCTAATTAGGTGTCTTGGCTAGTTTTGTTAATTAATGTGGTTAATTAATGTTTATGTTTTATGTTTATGTTTTATATAGCACCTTGGTCCTGGAGGAACGTTGTTTCGTTTCACTGTGTACTGAACTGTATGGTTTAATTGAGAATCAAAGCTTACTTGACTTAAAAATATGAAAAACTTGATCGTCTCTAAAAACTTTCTATCGGCACTCTTATACTCTAAACACTTCTGTGTTTGCACACACAGCTTGTCTGCAAAACAATCCCTGCTATCTGTTATCACCCAAATATGGATGGGTTCCCTGTTGAGACTGGTTCCTTTCAAGGTTTCTTCTTATTGCCATCTAAGACAGCTTTTCCTTGCCACTGTCACCCTCAGTTTGCTCATCATTTTGATTTGATTTGGACATTTTTTTCATATTTCATACAAATAGCCATAATTTTCTTTTGATTGTGTTAAGCTGCTTTGCAACAATTAAAATTTGAATTAAAAATAAAATAAAATAAAATTAATAAAATTAATTGAATTATTTTACTGGCACTTCATTAGTTACACATTGCAAGTACTGGGCTGGATCCCCTATTGCTTTCAATTTAATTAAATTTTATTTGTATAGTGCTTTTAACAATTGTCATTGTCGCAAAGCAGCTTTACACAATCATAAGAATTATGGAAGCTTGTATAAAATGGGATTGTGTATGAATCAAAATGATCAGATTGTCCCTGATGAGTAAGCCAAGGGCGACGGCGACGGTGGCAAGCAAAAACTCCCTGAGATGGCAATAGGAAGAAACCAGTGGCTCCTAGGAGGAACCAGACTCAACAGGGAACCCATCCTCATTTGGGTGATAACTAGAGATGCTCCGATCAGCATTTTTGGGGCAGATTACCGATCACCAAGATCATGATCTGCCGATTGCCGATCACCACCGATCACAGAATGACAGGGGAATGGGAATTTTTAATATAACTTGTTGCGCGAGTAGTTTCCGTCAAGTTATTGGCTTTTTTGATGGGCGCTTTTGGGGTTCGCCAATCAAGCTATTTTTAGCCAATATCGGCCGATCAATCGGAGCATCACTAGTGATAACGGATAGCTGTGTGTTAGGAGGCTGGAAGTTCAGTCATACTGTGTGTTAGGAGGCTGGAAGTTCAGTATAACAGGAGATGTGTTTAAGGTAATATGGGACTTTCAGGACTGCCTTAACTGTTTATGGCATAGATTCATTAAGGCGCTAAAAACAGCCTAAGACATTTTGGTCCATATTGACATGATAGCATCAGGCAGGTGCAGCAAATTTGTTGTGTGAATACAATAAGCATTCATGACAAACTAGGACTTTTAATTGTCCCAAATAACAGAACACAGTTATGAGGGTAAAGACTACCTTTATTTCTCAATATGATCCTCTGTTACACTAATGCACTTATTTCAGTAATATGCAAATACTTTGCGAGCGTTCCGCAGGACGAGCAAAGATTTTTAATAAATTTTGACTTGGAAAATGAACAAGTCTTGGTTTACGAGTACCGAGTATCAGGTATCACGCATGCGGTTCTTGTTTTGACGCCAAGCGTCACGTGATCACAACTGAGCCAAAGATTTTTCTCTCTCTTGCGTTGCGGAATTGTGGGTAATCATCTTCCCTGATGGGTCTTAGTGCGCGTCTCTTACTGGTATAATCAACATCTGTGCACGCGTGTACTGTTTACTATAACACTGTGACC
>JAOTRS010000026.1:8681414-8692189 GCA_028565755.1 Dinotopterus cunningtoni
AACTGTTCAAAGGAGATTAATGCATTTTTTGGACGCCTTCAGCATTCCTTTATAATGTAGAAAGAAATAAAAATCAGGAACGATCATGGAGTTAGAAAGTGTTCTAAAATATTTGAACGGTAGTGTATATTTTGGAACAACCTGCATTAATTTATATGACCTTTCATCATTACATTCCAAATTAATGTTTTGTTTTTGCTTTGCTTTCACAGGAAGTGATTCTTGGTTGTATTTTATTTTGTGAGGTGTCCTGAATAAATATGTAGGTAAATATAGTATAATTTACTTTTATTTCTATTTAATTTATTCTTGTTTTAACCCTTATTAGTGTGAAATCCCTAATTTAGTTATATAAGTAGTTTAACTTAATTTATCTGAGTGATTATATTATCTTATATATTATAAGTCTTAAGGTATCTCAATATACAGTAAATATACCTGTTTCTGGGAGAACCCAAGGTTTACTAGAGAACATAAGCGCTCATAGCTGAATGTTCCGTTACTGGGTAAAGGGGGGATTAGTCAGAGAAGTAAACAAGACACCAAGACTTACTGTATATGTGTTCTTTAATTTCTGGAAAAAATATAATAGCTAGTGCAGATACAGGCATTTGTTGAACAAAAAGCTTTGTCCTGTTACACACATCATCAAATTCCTTTAAAATATATGTAGGCATTCTACAAAATAAAGATAACCAATGGATTTATTTTTAGGCAGAGGTTTTGCTCTTGATGATTTTCTTCACCCAGTCCACCTCAGGATCTCCACAAAAACGAAAACCCTTTTTTGTCGTAAAACTGCAGAGAAAAATAGGATACAGGTAGTCAATTAAATCTTTAGACTTTCCAGGTGAACTGTTGAATAAAATTTTAAATATAAAACAAAAATCCAAGTTGAAAACATACATGATGCCAGGAATTGTACAGTCAATCCTTGTTTTTAAGTATGAGACAACGTTTGCTGCAGGGAACGGTCTTTTGTGAAATTCAAAACAGCATAAGTTGGCCCCATTTGCATCTGTGTCCAAACATTTAATTATTTTCATTGAATTATTTATTTCAGGGAAAATATTAAAGTTATATAAAATTCATGAGTCAGTCATTTAATTAAATTATTAAATCACTAAGATCAAAACCATATATGAGCATAACTATACATCATAATAGTTATAACTAAAGCTCATATGAACATCACTATAAATCATTCAGCTAGTGTATAATGAACACACAAAAACACACTTTCCTTTAGTTTCCCATAATGTGGAAGATGATTATTCTTGTAATAATGTCTTAATTTCTAGTGCATATGCATCTTAAAATTGATAAAGTGTAATCAATAAAATAGAATTGAACAAATCCATGCTATTTTAATTGCTTATTTAAAAATAGGTAAAAATCTTACTGTGTGCCATTGTGCTGGACTGAAAGCTGGAAAATCCAAAAAGAATGAGCAGGAAACATGGAGTGGAGAACATGGCCCCTGTTAGTGATGATTATCGTTTTGATATACAGTGTATTATAATGATGCAGATATGACCTTGGTACTGGACTTAAGAAGAAGGGGGAGAGAGTGGGGTGGGTGGAGGACAGTGTAAAGAAGAATGGACGGGGAGAGGGTGGGGGAGCAGCTTCTCTTAGACTAAAAAAGAACAAACACCCCCACCTCTTCCTCAAGAACCCATTTGTGGTTTGCACATTTAAAAAATATAAAACTATTTGAGCAGAGTTTGACATTTAATTTAATCACGGACATACAGTAGCTGTGCTAATCACACACATAGACAAATAAGCTTTATTGGAGGAAAGTAACACAGAAATGTCATGATATGTGCATAAATATGCAAGGTAAAGTTTAGTTAAGTGAGTATAGTTACAGTGAATGACTGTGTGTGTGCCTTGCGATGGATTGGCACCCTGTCCAGTGTGTACCCCGCCTTGTGCCCTAAGTATCCTGGAATAGATTCCAGGCCCCTGTGAGAGTAAGTGAGTGAGTGAGTTACAGTGTAGTATAGTTTGTAAAATTACTATAGTAGCATTTTTTCATTTTTAAACATTTTATTTTACAAGTGATAAATCTGTTGTTGATAAACATTTAAATAAATTATGCTTTTTTTTAGGTCCACATGCTTGAGTACATCTGGCAATGGAGAGATATGTTATTTCTCTGGCAATTTCTTACAGGGCAGGGCTGACAGCTTAACAGCTGATTGCACTTGAGCAGTTAAGGGTGAAGGACCATGCTTAAGGGTTAAACAGTGAAAGCCCAGCCACACTGGGGCTCGAACCAGGGACTCTTGGATCAACACTCCAACACCTTAACCACCCTGCTTCTCTTGTCTATTTATATGTATAATAAAATTCACATTTTACATTCTGCTGCCTTATACATCTGAGCAGTTGAGGGACAAGAGCCTTGGTCAAGGGCCCAACAGCAGCAACTGGGTGGTTACATTGCACACACTCATTGTGTCTAGGTAAAGAGAGGAGCAAACAAGAGACCATCAGTGATGTCCTTTAATCTGTGCAGAAGATAAAATAAATCAGTAAGAGCATAAACAGGTGTAGGTTTAAGGGACACACAAAGGCTAGGCTAAGGGACACACAGAGGCTAGGCTAAGGGACACACAGAGTGCCTTCTGGGAAACTGAGTCTGCAAAACAAAAACTACAAAGGACAAAACAGTGCCCTCGAGTGGCGATTCCTTACATACAGTATGTAGGTAAAATGAAGCATTCTGGGAAAAAAAGATAACTGATGAACAAAGTTTTAACTTGGGGCCTTAGTTTGTGGTGAGGTCACAAAGTTCAATAAATGTTGTGAGAGGGGATGGTGCCGTATGTCTTGGCACTGAGGGAGAGCCGAAAACATTTAAAGCTGATTTATAATTCTGTATCAAGTCTATCCCATAGTGTAGGTCTGTTAAATCTGTGAGCCCAACTGCATAGCCCAAACAATTTAACTGGAAGATGTAGTTGCTTGTGGATTTGACTGACCATTAATCCACACAATTACAATACTGTAAATAAAATAGAATTTAAAAAATGCATCCCCTACTACAGTAATTTAACTGTTTATTTGCAAATATATTAACATCTTACTATCTGCCACTGTAAAGGACTGAAGGCAACAAAGTCCCTGCAGGACCATCAGAAAAGAACAGGAGAACATGACTGCTGATGGAGATGATCGTTTTGGAGTGCAGTGTTTTACAACCTGACTGAAGTTTTCCCTTCATGAAAAACCACAGTTTGACACTCGATTTCACCTCAAATATAGCTTTACTAATTGCATGCATGTATTAATAATGACAAATATGTATTATTGAAGAAGAATAAACAGTGAATCTTAACACACCACAACAATGCAGAATTATAAGTTGTTTATAAGTAAATATAAATAAAATTATGTTTACTGTCAATGGCAAAATATACAAACAAATGAAATAATATGTTTTAATCAAAAAGTACTCCAAAAATCACCAGCTCATTGATTGATTTATTTAAAAGCTAAAGCCAGTTATCAGCACTATACACTATTACATATAAAGTAGAGATCCATGATGTAACAGCTGGGGTCTTGCGAGGGGGTGAGAGAATACCCAGAACAGGCAGATCAGCAGGCTGCTCCCCTGCAGAGCCATGGCCAGCTAAATGCATGGTTGCTAGGTGCTGGTGCCTAGCAGTGTGTTTATTTAAGGGCCCTGATACCTGTGCACTTATGTGATCATTGGGTAGCACTGGTAAGGCAAAGACAAAGCATGTATCAAGAACCAAAGACAGAGGCAAAAGACCCAGTCTGAGTCTATTTGAGGAGCCAAAGTTTTTGAGAGAAAGACTTTTTAAGGATTTTACCACACTTGTTAAAACAATGTTCAAATTATTTACATATATTTATTTCTTTTTATGCGTCTGGTGTTATTTACATATTTACAGTGTTTTTTTGTTGTTGTTTTTTTTTTAGTTTATTTCTCAGTTTTAGTTTTGTTTTTTGTGAATTAATTTACAGTCCTGTTCAAAGTTTATGGTTTGTTCAGCTAAGTCCTCAGGCTAGGTCCTCCTGAGTGACAGTGGGTTTTTGCTTTTTGTTACTGGCATTGCTTTTTATTTTTGTTCAGACAGTAACTCGTTACTTTAATAATAACTTTAGCAATCTTTTGCGCTGCACAGCGGTAGAAAGCAATTTATTTGATCTTAAATAATTATGGGTGTGTCTATGTGTGCTGTGCTGCACCCTGCTCCATTCTTCTCCATCCTGTTGGTTTTTCATTTAGTGATCAGTTCTGTAGTGGACATCTTTTTTTTTCTCCTCGGTTTAACTGCAGTGCTTTCTTTAGGTGCTGGCCGTGGTGTGCAGATCTGTGGCTGCTATACATATTCGGTGAAGATGCGAGGAATGGGGTCAGCTTATGCCTGAGGTCACTTTCAGTGCTGAATACTATAAAAGTGTTGAGTTTTATAATCTTGCTCTTTAGAGCAATGTCAGTATTCATATCTGCGCCGAGTGTGGTGTGTGTTCCTGTAGTACTGGTGTGTTCAGGACTAACTGTTATGAGATCTGACTGCAGTGTGTTACTACTCTGTGGGTCAATAAGGCCCGCAGCAGGCTCCCTGATGTTCTCCCTCTGGCTGTCCCTATGCTCCTGCTACTGTATCCCGGCCGCGTCAGCCAATATATTTTTGTATATACTGTGCTTGCATATAATTCTGCACTTAGTGGCTTAGTAGGGAGTCGATGCCATTTTGTTTGCACCTTGTTTTTTCTTGGTTTGTGGTTAGGACATTTAGCTTATAAACACTTAGCAAACCACTTTTGGTCTCACTCCCTATTTTTTCCTCTTCTTTTCATTCCTGTTATGGCCCGACATAGACCGGGGTGTAACAGTAACAAAAACAGCGTAGCTCTTTCCCCCCTCATTACACTTAAGGTTATTATTAAGCGTTTCTTATTTGTCATTTAAAACCATTAAAATCAGCCGGCAGAAAGACAAGATATGTCTCATGTTGGAGCTCTTACACCCAAGCGGAATAGCTCTCATAGGGCTGATAAACTTCATGTTGAAGAAAGATAGTGCCGATCTCAGAGGCCATGGTGCCCTGCTCACTTTTTCTCACTCTAAACCTTTTTTATGACTAAGATTTACTAATTAAAAATAAAGTGGGGAAAACCACGGCAATCTTTCAAAACTTGGCAAAACAGCAAACAGCCTTTCGCACGCTCTCCTCACACCCAGCACATGTACAGAGCGAGAGAGAGAAAGATGCACGCTATTACTCAAGTGTGCAATTTCACTTTGAGTTAAAGTGTTGAAAACACATAAAAATCACACATAAGCACTTAGTAAAAGTTGACTCCCCCAGTGAGAGTGAGAAAGTTTATTTTTAGGTTTTAGAGCCCCGTTCGGTGTCGAGCTGATGATGGAGCTCTGTTTATTTTATATTTTCAGTTTTCTTTACTTTTCTTTTTAGTTCCAATTATTATTACCAATGGGAAGGGGTTCCCATATATGTACCATAAGCACTATCACACTCTTCTTTGTTGACCTGCTCAGAAGCACCAAGTGTATAAATTTACATATTATTCAGAAGCTGGATATTTTTGTACTGTAAATAATTTTTGAGTGATTTTAGGAAATCTTCTAATATATTTTAGAGGCAAATGAGAAACACCAGACCCACAATACAGACGAGATGAAGGCTGTTATCAAAGCAACCTGGTCTTTAAAAAGACCTCAGCTGTGTCACAGACTGATTGCCTGTCATCATGCCACATTGATGCAGTACTTAATGCTAAAGAGCCGAGACTTTAGTATTGAGTGCATTGTATTGAGAATTTCTGTATGTAAATCTTTTTTTTTTTTTTTATTAATCTTGATAAATGTTCTAATATTTTGAAATACTGGGTTTTTGATTTTCATGAGCTGTAAACCATAGTCATCAAAATCAAATGGCTTAAAATATTTCATATGAAGTGTAATGAATCTAAAATATATGAGATCTTCACTTCTTAAATTAAATTACAGGAAAAAATTACTTTAAGAAGATATTCAAATTTTTCAAATTGCATTGTATTTGTTAAACCCTTTTAACCTGAGGATGTACAGAAGCAAAAATGCACAATTGTGTCACTATCGAAATACTTACGTACATTACAGTAATTAATATTGATAAAATGTTGTCGACAAACTATTTTTTATTTTGGATTACTAGAAAGTAGAGATTACAAAAGAGACATATAATTAAGTAAAGAGAGATTCTAGAGGTGCTTGTACATATGTGGTTGAGGACAGTTGGGACATAGAACCAGTGTCCTTTTGCACAGACTCTAGAATGTGCTCTTCTATGTTTCTGCATTTACTAAGCGTATCTGCCTTTGGGGGAATCCTTAAAGATTACTTGGCTCACCTCCTTCTGTGCAATGCCCATTTTGTCTCTCCAGTGCATAAGCACCTGGTCAGCCTTTTCTTTAGCAAACTTCTCCACTTCTTTGGCAGCCTTGCCTGCAATTCGCTGCCACTCTGGAACCTTAGAGCGCCCAAACTGGTCCTGCAGAGACAGAAAATAGGAAGTGATGTTAATTGGGCATGTGGAATAGCTTTTGTTCATTGTAACTAACTCAATAAAGATCTCAAATTACAGAAGCGATCTTGAGGTTGTCACGGATGTGCATTCTGTCCACGTCCTTCTCTGGCACAGGGTCAGTGCTGTCCAGACATGCCAGGAGCCCAGTTGGCTGGAGGGACAAAAGTAAACAGAATAGGGGGCGGGGGGGGACTTTAAAAAATAACATCATAAAAAGCTATTTAAAAAAGAAGAAATGAAAGAAATAAGCAAAACAACCAACGTAAGATCACCACAAGCATGTTGGAATTTAGACCAATTGACTGTTTTTTAATAATAAAAAAAAAGAAAGCAATAAAAGAAATAAAACCCTTAATAGGGATCAGTCTGTGTGCAATCTCACTAAGATTCTCTTGAGGAGGTTAATAGCAATAGGATTCTCAGCCATCCACAAACCCACAAGGTGACGGCTCAGCTGTCTACAAGCAAAACAAGAGCATTTTCTTTTTACTTAATTTATTTAATGTTCACAAAATGCAGCAAGATAATTATAAATTCTGCACTTAATAAATTTTACCATGTTCTATAATGACATTGGGCATTTTAATTGTCCAAAAAAATCAGGCTTGGGATAAAGACTGGGGTGTGGTGCTGATAATAATGGGTGTTTACCTGTTTGTAAGCATCCTCTGATCAGTGCTGACCGTAAACATCGATGTGTGTAGATGTCTAAGTAAAGCACCTTCACTTAACGCCAAGTCTTGCATCTTTGTGGCTATTTCCTTATCCCCCTCCTAAATACACACACACACACACACACACACACACACACACACACAGATCTAGAAAATATAATAGACCACTGGAAAAATAATCAGTTCCTTAAGTTTTTTTTTCTTACAGGTGCATGTATTGGTTCATTTTTTTTGTGAAGCGCTGACAATATTTATTCTAAATTCAAAATATAACTATTGTTATTTGGAGTGTATATTTAAAGGAAATGACAACATCACAACACATCAAAATGAGTCAAGATCATGCAGTATTTGCAGAGTTTTAATAACAAAATGCAAAAAAACAAATGAAAATAATTTGTAAATAAATTGTGTTAATACTTTGGCTAAATAAAATGAAGTCAGTATTTGGTGGAATAATCCCGATTTGAAATTACAGCTTTCATGCATTTTGGCCTCTTCGCCATTTTTTCACATTGCTGTTGGGTAACTTTATACACTCTTTTTGCAAAAAAGCAAACAGCTCAGCTTTGCTTGATTGTTGATGACATTCCAGAAGTTTTCTGGAGTAAATTGCAGTGGTGTCTTATTTTTTCCCAAAGCTGTATATGTATATAAATTGTTCACGCAAACAAAAGTAATATTTTACAAATTAACGGAATCTCACCTCAATGATGGCTTTCATAACCAAGCCTGCACCCTTAACTATAGCCATAGAGGGATGCTGCAGAGACAGACAACAGATAAAGAACAACAGTATAAATCTAGAAAAATGTAAGACGTAACCTAGTGTATACACTATATGACCAATTGTCAGTGACCACTATTATTATTTGTATTTATTATTTGTATGCTGTAGACCTTCCTCAACATGTTTAGTGTTGGTTGAAAACCTTTGTACCACTTCATGATTAAATTACAATGAACCAATCAATAATTACACAACTGTAGCTTTAAACCAAATGTTTGACAAAAACATTGAGAAACATATGCCATTTGTAGGAACTCCTTTATCACACATGTGAAAGCATCAACGGTCGAAAGACCAGTGGAACCGCATCACTGGTGTTTACTGATGCTTTGACTGATGATAAAATCAACACAATTGAATCATCACCAATTTCAATTAAATGATGCTTAAATGTTCTTAAAGGGCTCAATTAATTAGCTGCGCTAAACCTAACTGAGCATGCATTTTACTTACAGAAGACAAAACTGATGGCTGAAAGAAGCAGCACCTCAAGCTGCAGTAACAGACTGGCAAAGCATCTCAAGCGAGGAACTTCAGCATTTGCTGCTGTCCTAGGTTCCAGACTTCAGGCACTCAAGGATTTGCATCCAAGTATTAAAAAATTATCCTCATGTTTATAAATATGTTACTGTAGTTTCCCCAATTGTACTCTTGAAAATGGGGACTACATATAAAAGGATGTAATTCCTAAAAGAGCAATAAATATTTTTGATGAACACATCTAATTTAACCAGAAATTAAATCCATTGTGGAGGTGTACACAGCCAAAATTATAAAAATTGTCACTGTCCAAATACTCACTGACCTGACTGTATAAGTGTACAAATTTTTGCCCATATAGTGTATCTTTTCCGAAGCACAAAGCAGCAAAACATATAGTTTTGCTCACATTGTGTCAGCATTCATAAGCAAATAGTTTTGACTCAGACCTGGAAAAGTTTAAAAAGTGTGCGTCCATTGGCGGCCACCATCTCCAGCAGCATGTCAAACTGCTGGCCTTCACTCGTCTCGCTGTAAGGTGCACAAAGGGCAAAGGTCAAGAAATCTAGCAGTGCACTGATCACTAAAGCACCTGTACCGTGGCCCTGAAATAGAAGACAGATAAAAACAATGTAAGACTGTTGAACCCAAGACCAGAACTATGCATATTTGATGTCTTTGAGGTTAGCAAAGTATATTATCTGACATTTAAATAGCTATAATCAAAACACTTTAAGGCAAACTAATTAGCAGTTTACCACATTACTGATGAATTTCTCCAAAAGACTCTCCAGGAACTTTTTGGAAGATAGAAGAGAAGCTTTGTTGAGCTGCTCCTGTCTCAAGTCATAGTCATCATGCATTGGCTGTAATAGCAACAACACAAATATAAATATAAAAATAAATACTGACTGTGCTTGTCAATTCTACCACTTAACCCAATATGAAAGAGTTATTGAATATCACTAAAGTCACAACTCAAGGTTGACTGTGTGGATTTTACAAGCATCAAACACTCTACACTATGATACACTGGAGGATTCGGCCTTTGGCATGCCCCCTAGATGCATGCCCTAAATGAAGCAGACACTACTAATGAATCTTAACATTCAGTTATGGTTAATAAATAATAACAATATTAGTTAATCTAACATTAAGAAAATTGTTATGAGCTTATTCAATTAGCATGAAGCCAACACAAAGGTAATATCAGCTTTCAAGGACAGGTTTATCTGCAGCTCCAAACACTCAAGATGTTTTGCAGAGAGCGTTCAACACTAGGCTTTACTGTTAACGTTTTCAATGGATCAACTTTTTTTACATTTGATATGAACATTAAGCACTAAATTGTAAAATGCCCCACACACGAGAGAGATAACTCATTGTTAAGCAGAGGAAGATTAGAAATAAAGCAGGAAAACATGTACCACTAGGGCACTTTAAAATATTGTCTGTCCTGGAGCCAGAAGACGCAAAGCCACTACAGATAGTCTTAGGTTCATTAGCAAAAGGACAGAATGGCAGAGAAAGGAAAGGTGTAAGAAGGCATATCTTGATAGTAGTGAATAGATTTAGTAGGTGGATGGAAGCATGGCCAACAGCCAATATAGATGCTGAAACAGTGGCTATAGGTTTTTTGTATCGAGGTTTGAAATCCTAAATACATTCCGTTCAGATCACGCTAGCCATTTGGTAAATTATATTCATTGGGATTTGTACATTATTTGCAATGACGGGAATGGTCAAAAGGCCTACAGAAACATTGGAAGCAAAATGGTCTAAGGTATGTGAAAGAAGAAGGATATATTGGGTGCAGGCCCTACTGGTAGCATTGATGAACCCACAAATGCAAAGTAACTGCATAATCTGACCCTGCCTAAAATGCTTACTGGACAAAAATTGCCTGTGCCATACAGTACTTATGACTTACAAAGATCAGCTTAAAAGTGTGAATGGCAATTATGTAAAGCACTTAACTGATATGCACCAAGTTCTTTGCCAAAAGGTAAAAGAAGTACATCAAAGACAGTCCAGGAGAGTGAGACCGATAAGAGTAGTCTTAGTCACACCCACAACTTAAAGTAAAGGGTGAATTACAAGTCATTACAATAGGGATCATCATATCCAGGAAGATCACAGGATAAAGTGGGACAAAATTTGACATTTACGTACAACCGATCATTTCCGGCTCAGAGGGATTTGGGCGGAACAGATATATCACTCCAATTTCCATTCAAAAGCTAGAGGTGTGGC
>JAOTRS010000026.1:8769707-8781861 GCA_028565755.1 Dinotopterus cunningtoni
ACAGAAGTTTTAATATAACCAGAGTGCGGATCATTTTTGACTCACTGTGTGTGTGTGTGTGCGTGCGTGTGTGTGTGAGAACTGAAGATGAGAACTGATTGCTTAAATTACTAGCGCATTTTTTTAAATCACCACGGTATGGTAGGGTAGTCACAAGCTATTTCCGCATGAGCAATTCTATCTTGTTATAGTTTCCATGTTGTGTTATACACTGGAATCAGAGTTTATACACGGAACCATATAAAGCGAGGAAGCATGGATTGGGTAAATGTTTCCTGTCCAGTATTTCCTCCCAGAAAACGTCATCGTACCCACTAAAGACCTCTGATTCAGTCGCCCCGCCCACCACACCTAATATCCCGCAGCACGGCAAGCGCATGTCACAACCACGGAGGAGAGATATAGGAGCACCCTTAAGAGCGACATCCAGTTACATCAAGAGGCACCGTTTTGTAGTCTAAAAGATCCATCGACATGGATTTTATTGTAAAGGTAGGAAACAGTGACTTGCAAGTGTAATATTTGCCGTTTAAAATCTGTTCAGTGGTCGTGGTGGATCGATTCTGCTACTTTGAGTTATGCATGCTGATTGTCTTAAGTCAGGTGTCATGCTAGGAAATATATCATTAAGATCTTTAATATTAATTATATTACATTTTGCAAGATTATTATGTACTGATCGTACACAGTCCAAGTTACTTAATATTTTAGGTGAGGCAGGTCCATATACTTGAGCGGTTTCCTAACTTAATGACTGCATTACATGGGCCTTTTAAAAATAACATTTATATTTAAAATATTTTACTATAATCTGAAAGTTTATGTATATGCAGTCAGAAGAATCAACCTAAAATTAATTATCTTGAATAAATTAATGTGTGTGCTGTATGTGGTAAATCTTTTCACTTGGTTACCATATAATAGGAAATATGAAAAGTTGGCCATTGGTGTGACTACAGAACCAGGGATTTTACATAATCTACAAGCTCCTGTTAGCATCATATTGGAGTAACAGGTGACATTGATCCCTCACAGCTCCAGAGTCACGTAATTACATCATCTGTTGTGTGTCCATATGGGTTTTAGTTTTCCTCCCATTTTGCCACCAAGTTTAAATGAATGTCCACATAGTGCTCTGTGTTGGTCTGGTGTCCCATCTAGTGAGCATTCCTGACTTGTGTCAAAGTGTTTTAGGATAATCTCTAGATCCACTGTGACCATAACCAAGATAAAACAGTTGCTGAAGATGAACAAATGAATTAATAAAATTGTTTTTTTTTCCATATTACCATTTCTTACCATTCTATTACCATGTCTCCAAAGTTGTAGTAGTTCTTATTATGAATATATTTTTCCATGCACCAGATAATCATGCCTTATAATTCTACTGAGCAGAAAACATCAAACATTAAACCTTAAGACACATGGGTTAGAAGAGCAGAAGACCACATTGGATTCCATTCTTGTCAGCCAAAGGAATTTGAGACTTTCAGGGGCACAAGCTCATCAAAAGTGGACAGATCTTATCCACAAGGTGTTTTAGCATGCAGACACTCCTCACACAGGATGTATTTTGCATCATTCAGTGTAAACACTAGAGACTGCTGGGTGTAAAATTCCCATGAAATCAGCAGTAAATACCTCTCTTCTGAAATACTTTAACCAGCTTATGCATCACCAACACTACGCCATGATTTATAAAGTAGACCGTAAACATGCAAAAAAACGACCAGATCTTCCAAGGGTTATGTATGTTCTCAGATCTCCTCCTTGACTTAATGGAACTACATAGTTCCTACTAGTTCATACTGCCTCCTTTCTGTCAGTTCGAACAAGGTCACCCTACCCACTCTTTGTCACCATATACCTTTTATTGTGCCCAATCAATGAACAGTAAGGTTCTTAGAAGGACAATGTGGCACTGTTTTAAAATGGCCACTCAGAGGAAAAGCTCTCTGTGTGTGCATGTCTGAGAGAGAAAGAGAGAGAGAGAGAGAGAGACAGCTGGGCACCGACCTATAAAATTGATGTGCAGATCTTTTGTGTTACTTATTATCTGCTTTTTTGTTGTTTGACTAAACATGACCAACTGAGGATGTTCATAAAAAAATTATAGATTGAACATAAAATAATGGCTTTAAAAATGATTTAAAATTGGTCAACTGTACAATAAATGTTAATTTACTTTTAATCATCCACAAACACCCTATACATCACTGTTTTAGAATGTTTGAGTTAAATGTCAGTGTTGCTTATACACAACAGATCTCCAGTGAAGTTTTAGAGTTTTTCTTCTGGCCAGCATATTTTATTATTGGAAGATTAGAAACATCCAAGACAACCTATCAGCAATTCCCACGCATTTCTTTTTACTTTTTATGCATTTCAGAACCATTTCTATGCCATTGACACATGGTTAAATTCTGCAGTGGATAAACTATTTGGAGAAAGAGGTTTGTGATTTTTTTGTCTCTTTTTATTATCTGTTCATTTTCAGTCATTTAAATACCTTTCACCTCTGACTTCTTGTGACTGTTTCTTTAACCTTCCTTGTTAGTACGCCAATTCACTAAATTTATATCCACTGCAATACCATTATACAGTTGAACTCAGCAGTTTACATAAACTTTAACCAAATACATTTAAACTCTTTTTTTTTTTTTAATTCCTGACATTTTAATCCTAATGAACGTTTGGTGAAACTATCTTAGGTCAGTTAGGGATTGTTATTTTATGTTAAGAATGTGAAATGTCAGAATAATAGTACAGAGATTGTTTTCAGTTTTTATTTCTTTCATTACATTTCCAGTGGGGCAGAAGTTACATACACTTAGTTAGTATTTGGCGGCATTGGCTGTAAATTGTTTAACTTGGGTCAAACGTTTCAGGTAGCTCCTGACAACCTTGTAACAATATTTACTGGAATTTTATCCCATTCCTCCTTACAGAACTAGTGTAACTGCTTTTCCAGTTCTGCCCACAAATTTTCTATAGGATTGAAGTCAGGCTTTTGTGTAAATTAACTTTGTTATCCTTAAGACATTTTGCCACAAATTTTGACATCTACTTGGGATTATTGTACATTTGAATGAACTATTCGTGACCAAGCTTGAACTTTCTGACTGATGACTTTAGATGTTGCTTCAATATATCCACATAATCTTCCTTTCTTATGATGCCATCTATTTTGTGATGTGCAGCAGTCTGTCCTGCAGCAATGCATCCCAGAAGTTGATGCTGTACTCGTGCTTAATTTTTGGGATGTTGTTCTTCAGTGTGCAAGCATCTTTAATTTTCCTCCAGACATAATGATGATTAATATGGCCAAACAATTAAATTTTTGTTTCATCAGACCAGAGGACAGTTTAAGATCTTTGTTACATGTGCAGCTGCAAACTATAGTCTGGCTTTCCAATGAGGTTTTGGAGCAATGAATTCTTGCTTTCAGGTTATGTCAATATACAGTAGCACACATTTTACTATGGATATAGATATGTTGCACCTGTTTCTTCCAGTGTGTCAATTGTCATTTACTGTTGTTCTGGCATTGATTTGTAGGTTTCGTGAAAAATACTGACCATACTGACCAGTATGATGGTTGTGTGGTCCCATTGTGCTTATACTTGACTTGTATTGTTTGTACACATTGTACAGGCTTCAGGTCTTTGGAAATTGTTCCGAAGGATAAATGAAACTTGTCTTGACTAACAGAGGTCTTAGTTGATTTTTTTTATTCTCCCTTGATGTCAAAAATGGGGCACTGGGTTTGAAGATTTGAAGGTTTATACTTGTATGGAATTTTCTAAGTTGTTTAAAGCCACATTCCACTGAATGTATGTAAATTCTGACCCTTTGGAATTGTTATATAGTGAAATATAAGTTAAATAGTCTACCTGTAAGTACGTGTAAATAAAGTAAATGTCCTAACTGACTTGCCAAACTATGGTTTGTTAATATGAATTCCGTGGAGTAGATAAAAAAAGAGTTTTAATTTAAATACCTAAAATCTAATTGTATGTAAACTTCTGACTTCAATTGTACATTTTCATGCAAATTTGGCCACTACAAAAGCTCTGCTAAATCAGAGATTTAGGACATAATAGTCCTGTATTTAGGACTATTATGTCCTTTCAAAGCTAAGTGTGTTAAAAGTCATATAACCATCTAAACCTTTTTAATGATATAAATCCAGGAGGAATGCCATTTGTGGGGGAAAAGGGTCATTCTTATTAGATCTGTGCTACAGTAGTTTCCAAGTTCATGCTTTTAGAGTATAAAGGTATTAATATTTATTCTTACTTAACGTGTCCCCTATTCATACTCTCTTGAACATCACCACACAGAGATATAAGTAACATAAAAGCTTCTAGTTACTCCTAAGATTTTAGGCTATTAATTAACAGAGCAACTAGAAAAGAAAATCAGCTGGTCAAAGACAGACGTATTATTTCCACTACTGAGTTAAATCTCTTATGTTTCATGTTTAACAGATCTGTGACTGCTTATGTTATGAGTTGTGACTCTCAAGTACATCTGAGATTTACTGTTTACAAAAGAATATTATAGCCATGTAAGGAATACAGAACAGCACTACAGGTTTGGCCTGACTTGAAAACTCAGAACTCCTCCAGGCCTCTAAGGTCTTATGGTACTGGAGAATTCTATTAATTTACAGTATAAGAAGCTATTCTTTCCTGTTGTCGGGATGCAACAGAACCATTGAAATTGGCAAATCAGCATTACCACATGTAAAGAATAACAGTGACTCATAACACAATAACTCTGTGTTAAAGAACAGGAAACAACATATGTTTTAAAAAAGTGTAAAATTTTTGTTATTTTGTAGTTCTGATTACAGTTAAACATAACTGTAGCTAGATGAATGTGTTTTATTCTAATAATAATGGTAATAAAAAGTATTTGTTTATTGGTAGATTCAAGAGTACGAGGTTGGCTACTACTGGACTCCTGCACACCCACTCTGGTCCTCACCTTCATCTACCTCCTGATAGTCTATATGGGACCAAAGTACATGAAGGACAAGCCGGCTTACTCTCTGAAGAATGTATTGTTATTGTACAACTTTGGGGTCACCATGCTGTCCTTCTACATGCTAGTGGAGGTAAGAGAAAGAGACAGAGCTAAAAACTCAAGAATAATAAAGGATGAGAATGCAACTAGAAGCACTAGAATGAATAAGAGAACCAGGGCAGTGGTGACCAATGCTATGGGTTACTTTAGTACTGGTTGGAAGGGGGTTACGGACTTCGAAACCCAGCATCCGCAGGGTTCCACCTTGAGCAAGGTTCTGCTTCAGGAGCTCTGTATCCTGGCTGACCCCAGCTTCCTAACTGTGAAAAAAATAATTCCACTGTGCTATGAGGTACATGTGACAAATAATGTATTTTATTTATTTTTTTAAGAATTGGAGAAAGCAAGAGTGACAAGACTGACAATAAGAGAGAGGGAGAGAGTGTTGTCCATAATAACAGGAATATTTTATTTAAATGATTAAACAAGGCTAAATGATTTTTAATTCCTAGACAAGGCCCTCGAGTGGCACAGTGGTAAGGCTCGCTATATCATTTGGAGATTACTGGTTCGATTCCCAGGTGATGCTGTAGCCTCTCACAGCCGAGGTCTCATGTCTTAGCGGGGTGGGACATAGAGGCACAATATGCTGTCATATTATTCATGCCTCTACAGTCAAATCATGGGCGTCTATGAGCTCACGCAAGCAGAAGGAGCGGATAAAGCTGCCCTCTGAGTGTGTTACACTATCCCCAACGATGCGTGAGCGAGCAGTTTGAAAAGATGCGGTCGCCTGGTGTCATGTGGTTTGGAGGAGAAGCCTAATAGCCTTCAGCCCTCTCAGACTGGTAGTAGGAGCCCTTGTGGAGCCCCCTAGTGACCGGGAGGAATTGGATGCGACTAAATTGGAGATAAAATCAGGGAAGACGATAAAAGAATAGTTAGACAAATGTAATTATGTCTGAAAATTGCTTATACACTCGGATGATAGAATGACAGCATCACACAAGACGTATACATAGACTAGCATTATGTCCATATGGCAAATATAAAGAAGTGATGTAACAAACAAAAAAGAAAGGCATTCCCTCTTTATGTTCTATACTTTTTTTCTATTACATGCTCAACATTTTTAGCACTTGTTAAGAATGCTTAAGTCTCTCTCTCTCTCTCTCTCTCTCTCTCTCTGTGTTTGTGGTTGTCTGTGTGTAAATTTGGTAGCTTATTTCAGCAAGCTGGTCTGCAGGCTACAAACTGAAATGTCAAGGTCTGTTTGATGCAGGAGAGGGTGACATCAGGGTAAGTCAGAAAAACCACAAGTCTGCTATGAGCATTAGTTTTTAATATCAATTAGCTAACCAAGTTATAACGTTTTGCACAATACTGTTTCTAAGGGTCGTCTCATTAAAACAAAGAATCAAATTTTGTAAAGTTGCCTTTAAAACTTCTCTACATACATTGATGTCAGAAGTATGTTATTGCAAAGCTCTCATTAGTTGTAGTGATCTTGATGCATATTATTCTCAGCGTTGGTTCAATTACTTTCAAAGTGGTATTTAAGATCAGTATTAAATGTATGTTTAATGTGCCTTCTGAGAATGTATTGTAATGCATTGAGCAGGGAAAACAGCACACAGACTCAAAACAAAAGTAAGTGGCAAAAAGAGAGGGGAGGTGAAAGTAAGGAAGTTGCAGAAAGTACGGTTCCTTGGATACAGAAGTTGGCAGCGGACTTCCCAAACCAGGGAAAGGTCGCTGTTGACAGAGAGTGAAGACAAGGAACCAGAGGAGGTAGTTGAAGCACAGTCGGACGCAGCACCTGTCACAGCACCCCGCCACAGCCTCGATCTCGTCTGGGGCCAGTGAGAAGAATGTTTGTTGTCTGCAGACGCCATCTGCTTGCGATGTTGTGCTCTGGCCCTGTGCACGATTTAGAACAAGTAATCATGCGATGGGAGGAAAAAGCAGGTGATGAAAGGTTTGATGTCCTTAGCCCTTGCCATCCACTTTTTGGGGTTTCTTCTGCTTCTAACAGTCCTGGCCAGTATCGCCCTAGAAGGAGAGGAGCAGGCAAGTTAGGCACTACACCAGCAGTAATTAGAATGTTTTCCCTTTTAGTCCTCCACAGTAAGGGGCTACTGGGGACCTCTTTCCGATCTCCCTGTACACATGTAATCAGAAGAGGCCTGTATGGCTGCGGATCAGCTGGGATGAAGAGGAGGGAACTGGGTTAGCATCGTCATCGCTGTGGTCGTCAGCCCAAAGCCTTAGGATGGTGGTGCATCTGGTTGGTTCTGGTTCGGTGGGCGCTCCAGCAGACATGGGAGTGCCTTCAGTTCTTGACAGATGTGGGATGAAGTGAGCATGTTTAGCACACACTCAAGCTTACCCACCATTTTTAACAGGAAGGAGAGGGCTTCCATGTCCACAGATTTTCATTCTTTGTGGGGATGGGAGCATATGAACTAGTCAATCACAACCCTCTCAGTGACTTCTTGTTGGGTGCCTGGGCACTAAAGAGGCCACAGCGAGCTAAAATCTCTTCTTTAGCAGTTTGTAGTTGTTCACTTCCTCTGGGTTGGGAACGAAGTATGCTTGCTGTGCCTCCACACATTGCTTGGAGGCCCTGATTTAGCTGCTGTAAAAGTGCCATCCGTTGGATGCTACTCTGGAGCAGGTGGCTAAGGAACTGTGTGGGGAGTTCATACTAGTCAGACTCTGGAAGTGTTTTCTACTTGAGACTGGGTACTCACAATACTCTCGTTCATACTCGTTCAATCATGAACAAAGATCCTTTTGGTAACAACTTGTCATGAATCATAAATTGGACTTTATGACTTTATGAATTCTCACAGAAACCTGGCAGATGTACAATGACTTCCCTGAGATAAAACTAGCTCCTGCTGGCTTTGTTTAGACATGCAAATCACATTGCTCTGACAAAGGAGGCAACCTCACAATGGTCTGTCGCGAGATTACAAAATTAACCCCATTGCCCCTGCCTCATCATTCAACATTTGAGTTAATAGCTGTTCAACTCCATGGATCAGTACCTGTTATTAGTATTGTGTACAGACCTTCAAAGTCATAATTTTTTATGGAACTCTCCTCTTTTTTTAACTCTCTTATTTTGTTTGGACTCTTGTTGAATTGCAATGTCTTCCGGTATCATTTTAATGGGGGATTGTTGTTCGTTTTGATAAAATTGCAAGTATGCTCACCAAAGATTTAACATGTCATGCTAGACAGTTATGGTCTCAATCAGTTTATTTTCACCGAACATGAAGTGGCATACTCTATACTCAGGCTGCTGATCAGGACTCACACCACATAATATTACTACAGTTGAACTACCCATCTCAGACCACAAAGTTGTGCTGTTTGACACTTGCTAATCTATTTAAATAACTCAAACCCTGCTCCTGTTTCCACTTCCTATCATGAACACTTGATGGATTAATACAATAACTGCCTATCCTCTGTTCTCACCACCTTAAAAGCTTTGAAAACACAAACTGTCTTATTATTTTGCTGCTTGTTTTAAAAATAGAGTTGTTTTCTTAACATATACTTCACTACATAAACACTCTTGCTATAGCTTAACCTTAAGCCATTGTTAGACCTGTCTTGAATAAACTTTGATTAGAACCCAATGAATGAATAACTACCTATTTTCATTTCTAAAAGGGTAGTCATGTCTTTCACTTGAAACCAATAATCTCTATGAACAATTTAAATCAGGTTTTTAAACACCAACATGAACCCAAACAGAAACCTCTGTGGTTGAGATCACCAATGACGACCTCTGTGCCACAGACTCTGGTCTACTCCATCCTCATCCAATTTGATCTCAGTGCCTTAGAATCTCTCATCAAATACTTCTGGAATGCCTAGCTAGCATTGGAGTTCATGTCACAGTGTATCAGCGATTTAATACATACCTCATTGATGTACTTTTTTTAATTGGACAAATCTTGTCTAGGTATGAGGGCTTAACAGTCTGCCACAGAATCCCCCAAGGATCAGTGTTGGGGCTACATTTTTCATCTTCTCCCTCTTGGCCATATCTAATGCCATTTTTATTGTTATGCTGTTGATAAGCAGCTTTCTCTGTGTATGCAGTCCACTTTTACTCTTCTAGTGTTCATGACCTCAACACATGGATGACAAAAAATATTCTCAAATAGCACAAAGCTTTTATCACTCGAGCTAAGATACCTTGGATTGTGAGTAACTTGGTCTGTGAGCATTTTGCAAGACGAGCAATTTTTTAAAATCAATTTTAAACTTAATAAACAAGCAAGGGCTTGATATACGAGTAGTATGCATGTGCTTTGTCTGACCCCATTACCAGATTTACAACTCTACAAAAAATTGCCCTACTCACTCTGAACTGCATTTCACCAGATTTGGTTGTATAATGTTACATTCTTTTATGGATTGTAAGGTGACCTATAGTGTAACCAGAGAGTCCATGAAATACAATGTATTGGTATTGTCATTATTAATATTATTATTATTATTATTATTATTATTAACTCCCCTGTTATCAATACAAGATTTTAGACAATAATGTATGTACAGTAATTTAAATCCAGCTTCATAGAAACAGGAGCTTGAACAGCGTCACTATCTTCTGCATTTTTGTTTCATGTTGTTTTTTACCATCATATTTGTAAGTCAATATGTAATAAATGATCCTCAGTCACTCAGGGTTGATGGGTTAGAGGGATGGGGAAATTTCTACATTATTATTTTTGATTTCTTATGCAGGTGCATTGTGTCAGGATTGTGAAAAAATACCCAACTAAAATAGCATAACCATTTAAATTTGGATTAATGCAATTCTGAGTAACATTTCAAAATAAATACCACATGGGGTCGTGACTCCTAGTTTAGTAGTCCCTGCTTCATTATTTTTTCTGTAGCTGTTTCTGTACAGTACGCTGTGTAACAGCATAACAACAGTGTTACAAGACATGTTCATGCAAGCAGACCAGTAATGTAGCAACAACTATAACACTATAAAATGATACTCCAGTCGAGTGAATGTCCAAATTAATGTTTTGTTCAGACATGGTACACAACATATGCAGGATTAATTATTATATATTTATAGAATCTTTTTGATATTTGATTAAGGCTTCATGTTATTGTATTTGAGCAATTTACTGTACCACTGTTTTTCCTCTGACAATTTTTTTTTGTCTTGCCAGGTAGCAAAAGTGTTGTGGTGGTACTACTTCTCTAAGCTGATTGAATTTCTTGATACAATCTTCTTTGTACTAAGAAAGAAGAACAATCAGATCACATTTTTGCATGTATATCACCATGCATCAATGTTTAATATCTGGTGGTGTGTTCTAAACTGGATTCCCTGTGGACAGAGTAAGTATACAATTATGTTGAAGTTGGAATGTTACATACGCTTAGGTTTTAACAGATAACAATTTTTTTTATAACACTGTACAGATTCCATATTAACAAACTATAGTTTTGATAAGTTGGTTAGGACATCTACTTTTTCACGACAAGTAATTTTTCCATCTGTTTACTGACATATTATTTCACTTGTAAAGTGCACTATATCAGAATTCCAGTTGGTCAGAATTTTACATACATTCTTGTTATGTTACTGTGCCTATAAACATCTTGGTAAACTCCATAAAATAATGTTATGGCATTAAAAACCTCTGACTTTAGAAATAATCTACTTCAGTCAGTTGGAGGTGTATTTGTGGAACCATGGGAATATCAAAATAAATCAGCCAAGATTTTAGAAAACAAAATTGTGGACATTCTCATGACTGGTTTGTCATTGGGAACAATTTCCAAATGCATGAAAGTACAACATTCACTAAAAATTCTACACAAGTAATAACAGCATATAGCTATGTCACCATCATACCGCTCAGGTGGGAGAAGCATCCTGTCTCCTAGAGATGAATGTACAGAGAATTTAAATCGGTATCTAGGAAGACACAAAACTGATGCGCACACACAGTAAGAAACAAAAGAGGAAATTCACAAATGTGAGTGAGGGTGCCCTCTGGTGGTCTGAGGGGAATTGTCCATGGTGGATGACATTAAAGATAGATAGATAGATACATACTTTATTGATCCCGAATGAAATTCCAGAATTTTATATTATGCTTCATTTTAAACGCATTATTTTCCAGCTGAAATACAACTCAAATCATGTATTCTGGCAAGTTATTAATTAGCTATATAGTTAAATCAGGGCCTGTATTTACTAAGCATCTCAGAATCATACATAGGAATCAGAAAGTTCAAAGTTCATTTAGGACTGACAACAGTCCTACTTCAGAGTAGGATTTAAAAGTTATTTAAAAAGCATCCTATTCTTACTTTCAGCGAGGAGTAGGACTGCGCCAAGGAAAGCGTGTAAAGTCACTTTTTACAACCACAAAAAGCCACAAAAGTGGGTATTGTAGTTTTTATAGGTTTTTGTAGTTTTAAACGGTGGAAAAGTGAAATGGTGAAGCGGCAGTTGTGTGAAAGATTAATGCACAGATAAAAATTTTTGAGGGGTGACTCAACTGCATGATGTTATCCTAATGACTGCTCTAATCACAATTGTTTAAAGCCCCAATAATAGAGCTGTGTAGGACTGTCATAATCTGATCAGAAAGTGAAACTAGAGAGGGGATGAGAGTTTTGCTTGCAGAGGAGGGAGTAAAATGTAAAGAAATAATTAAAGCAAAATTCTGCCCTACTTTTACCTCTAAAGATAAAAAGTGAGTGAAGGCAATTTGTGAAAGCATTAATGGCATCTGTCAGTTTGCCGTACATACACCACAAGAGTGTGAAACACAGGGATATGCTATGTTAATGAAGTGATAAAGTGCTGCTAATAACAGAGAATCTAAAATTAACAGTTGTGTACACTCAAATAATTGAATATAAATATATAAATTGCATACATAAATATAATTATTTTAATAATTATATATATTAGTGGATGTCATAAATACAATGTTTGTTTCACTTCAGACATTTTTGGGATAGGGAGGCAATTGTATTGGACCTCATTTTGTGTTTTCCATGTAATGGTCTCATTGTGTACAGGTGTGCCTTATATTGGGGCCAATCCCAAAAGACA
>JAOTRS010000026.1:8785441-8796089 GCA_028565755.1 Dinotopterus cunningtoni
TAATAATAATAATAATAGACTTATCAAATAAAAAATAATAATTAGGTGCATCCCTAAAATTTAGAAATTCTTAATGTTTATTCAATATGTAACATTGCTTGATGGGGACAGAATCTTGCTGGACTAGTACAATGACGGTGCCTGTATTCATGTTAACCCAGGTTAAAAAAAAAAAAGAAAGAAAAGTGAAGCAATCCAATGCATGCACACAGAAAAGGAGGACAAAAGACCCATCATCTGGCAGCTGCTTCCAAATACCACGCACAATAGATGTACCAAGTACCAATGAGGATACAACCTTTTATGTAGGTAAGAGACATTCTGTTGTTTGCAAAAACAGTTTATCTATGGCACAACCAGCCCATATTCCCACAATACTTCAACATAGAGTTTTAAAGCAGACACAGAAACTCACATATGAAGCAACATAAGGAATGTATGTATAGTGTTCTACACACATGTGAGACACCCTGTAAACATACAAGGGACAGGCACATTTCAAGATGGAGAGTCTTATATGCCACAGTGACCTTTGTTTGGGCCCACAGTTTAATGCACGCAGGGTGTCAAATCAAAAGCCTCAGTCTCTCCGAGACACCTTGGACAGCAAGGCACCTATTTGTTTGGAAAAAGATTTATTTTTATTCTGCCATAGGCACTTCCAATAAGCTCAACCACTGTCTTGTCAATTTGTTACATATACTGTACACCCAAGTATATTGATAGCCACCCAAGTATATTGATGGCCACCCAAGTATATTTGCTCACAATTTTTAAAAATCGGTCCAGGAAAGCAATATAATCGATTAACTGGTAGAGGACAGTTCCCTCTCGCTCTACTTCTCCTATACATGTTTTTATCATGCCATTGCGACAGGAGTACACTTAGAAGCGATAAATGCAACAGATACAGGCTGCTGAAAAAAATAAGTATGTACTGCCCTTCGCACACACTTTGCAGACAAACAGTTTTGCACAGTAAACGGGCCAAGGGGCTGGGAGAGAGGTACAGTACAGGAAGCAAGAGAAGCATTCTTTAAAGACAGGGCATGATGAATATTACAACAGGCCAGGTACAGTAACTCCTTTTCTCTTTGATTTATTGTTCAGTGACTTTGGTAGTGGCTTTTAATTCTATGAAAGAAAGCAACTATGCTGGGGTGTTAGCTACAACACTACAAACAATGTCTCTTTGTGCTATGTGCCTAGCAAGACAGGCTAACTGTGTAAATGTTAGACCAGTAATTTTCATGCAGATATGCATATTTTCAAGTATTTTAACAGAATACTGTGCGAGAAAGAAACACAGCATCAAAGATTAAGCCTACCAACCCTGTCCTCAATCTACCCACATGATGGTAAGTGAAATGTAACTTTCTGCACTAAATCTAAAGTACTTTGGATTAATTACAAAAGAACAAGTTTAAACCAGTGTTTTTCAAAACTGACCTGAAAAACAGACTAAAAGGGGAGCACCTGGCTGCATACAATAAATGGACTAGCACCAGAGGCATTCCTATATGTGCAATCATTGGAGGTATTCTTTAAAAAAAAAAAAAAAAAAAAAAAAAAAAAGATTAAATACTCTGACAAACAGCACAAACTTTGTACACTAAGGAGTGTTTAGTTTTTAATTTACTCTTCACATATGGGTAGATACCTGTAGGGGGGAGGGTTAGTAGGTTGGATCTTGGGAAATAAAATATAAAATAAATATATAAAATAAATACAAATAGTGTTTGTCATTTTTTAAATGTTTTGTTTGTTGTATGTAGATGACCACTTTTGTGCTGGCAGGTAATGCCAGGGTAGAGTCAGTGAATCAAGAGGCATCATGCACAGATGTTTTCAGGACATCTCCAACTGTTGCATTCCTATTATCAAGCCACTCCTGAACCAGAGACAATGTCAGAAGTGTCTTGGACTTAGGAGATAAAGAACCAGACCATGGCTCAGTATTCTTGTCAGATGAAACAAAATTTTGCCTTTGTTATGAAAATAAAGTTCCTAAAGTCTGGAGGATAAGTGTAGGTGTGCTCACACACATGATTATTTTTCTGTATGAGATAGTTACTTTCTTTTTCTGATTAAAAGCTATTTAAGCTAGTTACATAAAAGAGCACAACAGATTAAAAAAAACATGTAAAGATTGAATATTTTTGCAATGTAAACAAGTATATACACACAGCAATAACATACTGCTAAATAATACAGTGATTTGCAAGTATTTGCACCCCCTGAACTTTTACACATTTTGTCACATTACACAGATTCTCAGGTGGGAGAATCTATCCACAGGACAACTATCAGTTGTGCATTCCACAAATCTGGCCTTTACGGAAGACTGGCAAAAAGAAAGCCACAAGTCATCCCGTTTGCAGATTGCAAAAGTCATGTCGGAGACACAGCAAACATGTGGAAGACAATGTTCTGGTCAGATAAGACCAAAGTGCACCAAATGCAACTAACACTGAATGAATATGGATTGCTACAATCCAACAGGTATTTTATGTTGATTTATATTTTTTTACTTTGAGCAACTGTGCCTCTTAAGGTATTTGCAAGGCCCTGGTTAGACTAGCAAAGTTTACAAATGATAATGTTAGCTTAATTATTAGTTATTAAATTAAAACGACATCACATGGAGACAGTATTATGCACAACCACTAACAAATCAACAGACCTCTTGCTAAGAAATAAAGAATGAGCAATTATCAGCCTTGTTCAGTTTTATGTAGCAACATTCTTTTTTTGCCAACCAGATTTAAATTTTGGCATGTTACTCCCATGCTCTACCACATTTGCAAGTAGAAGGCAGTACTGGACTCTTTAAAATAAAAGAGAGCGTGATTATAGAGAATGCATCCTTTGCTTATTTTTCACACAAAAAGAAACAGCAGCAAAAAAAACAAAAACACTTTTGGTAGGTTGTGAATGATGAATTTGAAAAATTAATTACTGTTAAATAAAATATTAAATTGCGTCACTTAATGCCCCTTTGAACCATCCAACTCCAAACTGAATCGACACCGAAACCATCCAAGTCCAATGGATTAACATGGGTAAAAACAAAAAGCTGATGTCTCGTCCAATCAGCAGTATGAGATTCTTACAGTTGATTTTGAGGTACAGATATTTCGTCCAATCAGCGGTAACAATTTCATTCGCAAACCACACCTACCTTTTTCGGTTTGTTGATTCTTACTGCTGATTAGACAAGACATCCGTCACTCAAAATATACAGAAAGTACTGCAGCCTCATGGTCATTTAAATGTATTTCATTTAAGGATTCATTTTAGTATTTTAAGATTGTACAGCACTTTGGTCAGCCAAATTGTGTTAAAAGTGCTTTAAAAATAAATTTCTTACTTCTTGTACGTCTTGAGTGACAGATGTCTTTTCTAAACAGCGATAATTTAATTTGCAAACTATACCTACCTTTTTTGGCTGAATTGCCGTTGTGTTCTCTCATTTCGTATATGTCGTTCTCATTTGTTTTCAGTTTTGCTACAGTAGTTTGTTTTCGATTTTATTTTGTTTTGCACCTTTTGGCCACTGTAACATGCTGTATAAGATTAAATACCCTTGCCCTACAGACTGCTGTTACAAACTGGGCTGGAATGTGAAGCAGAATACTTTAAAATTGAAATTTTCCAGTCAAATGATCAAATTTATTATTATTTTAATAAAAAAAAAACTGATTGTGACTTGCTTGAATCCAGAATGGACTCCTTGGGTTGGTGGGAAAGATCCAGATTTTGCTTCCCATCCATCACTTTGCCCCCCTCTTTCTCTAATCTGTGTTTAGGGGTTGATTCCTTTGAAAAATAAGCATTAAAACAATCAATCACAAACACTGATATTGCTGATACAGGTGTTTACAAATGCTATGAACTTGGTTTCTATGAAACAATATTCTTGAAGAATATTATTGAATACACATATACTAAAGTGAGGTTAAGGTCTACCGTATTTTTTAAACTGGCAAGTAAGTTCAACAATGAATGGTGAAAATGACCTTAAAGAACTTCTCTTCATTGCTACTTGGTGAGGAAAGGGGTAGTACTATGAGGCAGAAAAAAGAGGTAAATTAATTTGCTTTAATATTTCTGAGCAATTCATTGATTAAACAATTGCTCTTAATTCTAGTCATGGCAAAGTAATACAAGCTCTTAAATGATTTGATTTACATGTACCTTTAAGTTTACTCTTCAGTCGCGGTTTTTTCCTGGTGTAATCACATTGGGGTTTGTGTCTGAACAAAGGTTTTTCACCAGGTGACACACAGCTGTCACTTTCAGAATAAAACATCCTAAGTTTCCTCTGGAAAACAAAAAATATACAAAAACACACAGTTGTTATATGCCAGGAAAATATTTTTTTTTACAGAAACCTACAAAAGAATTTTAGCAACCTTTTGTGTAGATTTTGCAGCTGGAAAGGACTTAACAGAACTGGTAGACCTATTGGGGGGGAAATAAAGATTGCAATTAAAAATCAGAAAATTTACCAGTGAATAAAAGGGAAATAATCAGTGGGGGAAAAAAAATTCACTAGCTCCATGCATAAATGTTTTGTTCAACCTCAGTGGAGTAAAAAATAATTCTTACCCATTAGATGAGACTGATTGACTGAAGACAATACCCTTCGCATTCGCAACCTGAACAACAGAAATCTCTCACAGAATGTTTTAACAAAGTAATAAACATGCTACATTGTGCTAAAATTGTATAAAAGTCAGTTATAGCTATTTAAAATCTAATAAATAGAATTACAGTAAATTAGATAATTTTCTGGGCACATAAAGTGGTTCATCTGTTATCAACACAAGATCTCAGCCAAAAATGTTTAAGCCATAAATAATAGAAGTAAATAATGTACTTTTCAAAACATACCTATTTTGATGTGCATCTATACCATCTCTCAGTGGCCAGTTTGAGCAAGACTGAGACCTAGCCCACAATTACTAACAGTTTTATGACAATACCCAATTGTTTGCTTGCTGCAATATTTTCGGCCAATGGTGGCCATGGTTATTTAATTACATTAACGTAAATCCACATAGAGGTTAGCACATACAGAAGATACACCACAACAAATTCCAGCTTCAGGCTGATGGTTGCTGAGAAACTGTCTCACTGTCTAAAGATGTCTCAGCTGGAAAATCTTAGCTCCAACCATTTTTATTAATATGCCCAAACTGTGCATGTGACATCAGAAGGTTGTCCCACCTATGCCTTTTACGTTTCATACAAATTTACATAAAAAAAAAGTCAGTAGTTACAGCTATTTGAGTGAATAAACCTGACTTGTTAAAATTAATTAATGCAACATGGACATTTTGTTTTGAAATGTTTTTGAAAATTATTGAGGGTCACAGTACCGAATAGCGTGACACAAAATTAATGAAGATTGGCCGAAAGTCCAAGGACTGGTTTGCAGGAGTTCTTTTTCACATATTAAGCAATAAACAAACAAACAAAAGTAGGCGTGTTTGTTGAGGCTTCTTTGTTGTTGGAAGAACCCAATAAATTCAATGGAATAATCACTTTTTAGGACTCATTGTTTGTGAGATGTGGACCAAAATATGAAAAATTTTTGAAGAGGTAAATTATTTTTGATTAAAAATCATGTCAAGGTTTTCAAGCCCTTTGATGTGTTGTGACTTGTTTTCTGATCAGACTAAAGACGAGCGAAATAGTCAGGGGAGCAAAGTGGTTGGCATGGGTACCAAAGGGTTCTCATAATTTGAAAATAATGTGGCTTTTTTTTCATGTGTATTTTTGTTCCATTGCCCACAAGACACTGGGTTGAACATTATAATATAACAGAAATATTGGGAAAACTGTTGGTCCTCTTCTTTAGAAAAGTACTGTAATAGTGATCCATTCCCGGCAGGGAGGGCACCCCTACTCATATAAAAAACAGCATCTTTTGCATCCCTAGTTAATGCACAGTGGTTTTAAAATTGGGTATGTTCTCAATAATATTGCTCAGTCAACCAATGACATCACAAATAACTAGCCAATAACTTTAAATAACTTGGCTGGAATGCACTGTTACATACCTCTGTGTCTGACTCGTTTATTAGAGAATATTCATCTTTAGATTGGAATGTCCTGCATCTGTATACCAAAAACATGTATGAGGTGGTGATACAGTTTTAAGCAAAATATTAGGGATGACAATTTAAATTTGCAGAGATTTCATCTGACTTTTGTGATGGCAGATTCCCAGGACTACTCTGAAAAGCAGATGAGCCCTGGGAAAAAGATAAAATTGTGTGAGGAAATTTAAGTTTTTGAATAATATTATCCAGTTAATATCAGTGCTTACTTGAGTTGTTACTGTAGTCTCTGAGGTATAAGGACTTAAACAAACGAACAAAAAAAAAAAAAAACCTCAGTTAAACATGAATTGTTTACATTTTCATCAAACATAATGCTGATTAGAAGGATAAGTGTCTTCATGCAGGAAGTTTAAAGGATATAGGTTAAATACATACTGTAGACATGTACAATGGTGGGGAAAAAACAAATAACTTAATTTACAAAATATTGTCCATGTGATTGGTATTTCTTGAGATTCATACCTGGCGAAGGACACTTTAATTTCAGTTGGAGTAGCTGGAATTCCTGAAAAAGAAACATTTTACAGTTTCAAATATTATGGAGTAAATTCCTTTTATTTAAAGAGGCCAAGTTTATATACAACATGTGTGTGTGCTGTAAATAATCAAAATCATTTTACACACCCGAGTCTTCCTGATTTAATGAAGCATGCTGCAAGTACATTGAGGAAATATGAAGGGTACAATTAGAAACATACAATTACAATTTTCTACAATTACAATTCATAATGTACCTAGAAAATTAAAGAGTCATGACCCAAAATAAGGTTTTGTGCACACACTATTTGGGAATGCTAATTAACCTAAATTAAATCCAGTTTCTGGATAATTGCATCTAGATATGTTAAACAACAAACAGTTGCATTTTCTTATTCAAACTACTCATTTTTAAAGTGATGAAAAAGTATTGGAACATAAGTGACAGATGTTTTTTTTCCCTAGCTGTGTCCAAGCTCTGAATATCCACTCTTGTTTAAGCCCTGTTTTTCACTTGTGGAAATTACAAGTTTTTTCAGTAAAAGAAAAGTGAACCATTGTGAAAGATTATTAACATCGATCAGAGTGATGGTATGGCCAAAGAGGGAAAAAATAGTATCTGATTATGTGTTAAAACATTGTAGCTCATCATTTATCAAATGGCAAGCTTATCCTTGACTGGCTGCTTCTGGAGCAAGCATATTTATCTTTATTTATGATGTAACAAACAAGTGTGGCAGCAAAATTAATTAAGAGGCCTAAAGAAAAGTCCTGTCAGTTGATTTAAAGACTGATACAGCCACTGTTATTGGGTAGAAGTTCAGGAGAAAGAAAGAAAGATGATTACTCAAAACACACTGCCAACACAATAGAGGGGAAAATGTGTAATTTACCCAATTTTAAAACAATGACATTGTTTCACCTCCTGAAGAGGAGGCTGAAGGTAGAACATGCCCCCACGAACTACAAAAAAATTGGTGATGTCAGATGGGCTGTCACCTTATGCACATTTTGCAGTCAAGGGTATTCAAACAAATGTTGCTTCTTATTTACTTTAACATACTTAATACTTTACACACCTAAAAATTAGGTAGTCCATTACAAAGGGGACCATGTCCCCAGATTAGCACATCTAGATAGAAATAAAAGAAAATGGATGCCAACATGCTCATCTTGTGATCTTAATCCCAAATGTCTTATAACAAAACAAATGACCCTGCTGTTCCAATAATTTGAGAGAGAACTGTAATCCCAATATCTGGTGCCACTTAAAGGATGGTATTAATTTGGTTCACTGGTCATTAGGAATACATTTGGTGAAAAGGTCCATTGTTAAGAGTTATATAAATAAAATTAAATTTAATTGAAGGTTGAATCCCATAATATTTTCAGCTAACAAAAGAAAGACATGTTTTCAATAAAAGCAAAGAACAGTCTAGTTTTTGTCCCCCATACCCCTGCCTTAATCAAGAAAAACATGCAAGTCTATAAAAAGTATGCAAATTAATTATTCTAAGCTAATCTTTATTACTTATACTTTAATATGAAGCTTGTCACAATGTGGTAAGGACAACTTGATATCTGTATTTTATGCTAAAGTACAAATGATTAACCTTGGCTAAGTCATAAGCAGATTAATATCGGATAAGATTAATAATCAAACATCCCTAAAGTTTTTTTATTTATTTATTTCACAACCCACCAACATACTCATTTCTTTTGGTCTGTTAGCAAAGGCTGCTATTTGTACTGGTTTTAATCATGTGGAACTAGAAACTACCAATAATACATTTTGGGATCTGTTTTGAAGCATACAGTATATACCGAATGTCTCACAGCAAATCTCTCAGCATCTTGCTAAATTAACATAGACAATGAAATTTGACCTATTTTATCCATATTTATAAAAAGCAAAAAAACCTTTGTCATCTCTAGCAGCTGTAATTTTTCTCCACCAGCATAGACTTTGTTCACAGCAGTTTGAATGTCATGTCTGGAGTCAAAGGTAACCTGCACTATTTTTCCAGTGATCTTTCCATGACACACCGGAAGTGACATGCAAATGCTCAAGATCTTCTGATCATCACATTCTAATAAAGGAGGAAGGAAGGTTTTAAATGAAAATTGTCATTGCATAGCAAAAAGAATGTACAGTATAAAAGTCTACATACACAAACCATAAAATATACTTTTAATCGCAGCCTTGTTTTTTGACTATAGATGGTGATTTTAACTCACCTTGCAGGTTGTATGAATTAACAGCTTCTTTAGGCAAATGAATAAGTTCCCACAAGGTTTCCTATAAATAGATGTATTTCAGCCGTGAAGCAGCTTAACAGAAAATGGACAGTTTTTAAAAGTAATCTGAACATTTCTTTTCACATTAGTTTAAACTAGGCTGTTCAAACACACTTAGAAGTTAAATTTTATTTACCTAAGCAATTTGTAATAGGCTTATAAATTTATACCATTTATATCAAAACTCACTTGTGGGTCATTTACATAGAAGCCAATACAAGATGTCCCAATGTTGAAGTCTATCCAGAACTTTTGCAAAAGTTCATCCTCAGGTTTGAGCAACTAATTAAAGCAAAAACAACCATTAAGGAGAATGTTGGACAAGTATGATACCATAATCACACTTCGCCATTTTCTTTCTCTAAAGGAAAAAATTGTTTTATTACACACAAAGTAACTGATAAATCATCAGTTTTCCAACCATTTTTATTCGCTTTAAAATCTTACCTCAGTGGTGTCTAGAAATGCCCTAATGCATGGATATGAAAACACTCTGTAAAAGAGAAAATATGAAAGCCAAATTCAGAAATAGATCAGAACGAAAGATACTACCAGAGAATTACATTGAAAGATTAACACAAAGCACATACCTTCTGGAATCCCCAAAATAGCTGTTGAGTTCATTTAGAAATATCCTACAATCCTTAATACAAAGACATTTATTATAATGGTGCAAACCAGTCACGATTATAAATGACATTTTATAACGTCTACAGGGAGGAAATTATTGTATTACTATACCGTTTCAAATTCTTTAACCCTTATTGTTGTGAAGGATGATGCAAAACTTCTGTAACTGAACCACTTGCCAACCAATTCCTCCCTTAGTTTCTTTGGTGTCATCCGACAAAGTGCTTCAGAAATGGCCACCTGCATTTCATAATCTAAGCAAAATAAACACATACGCATTATATATATACTATATATAAAATAAACACATACATACACACATGCATTTTAATATTTTAGAAGATAATCAAAAAGTGAACCTCATATTATATAGATTTATTACACAGATACATTGTTCATTTCTTTTAATTTTGATGATTATGGCTGACATAAGATTTTTTTAAAACAAAAATTTTGGACTACTGAAAAGTATGAACATGTACAGCACTGTACTTGCATGAATTACTAATCTGTCTGTGGCACTGCTGAGGTGTTTTGGAACCATTTGATAGCGGCCTTTAGCTCTTCTGTGTTGCTGGGTCTGGTGTTTTGCATCTTCCTTTTTAAAATAGCCCATAGATTCTTTAGAGGGTGTTGCTCTGGCCAATCAAGCACAGGGATACCATGGTCCTAAAACCAGATATTAGTACTTTTGGCAGTTTGGACAGTAGCTTATGTCCTGGATACATCCGTACATGGTGGCTCTTGAAGCACCAACTCCAGCTGCAGTCCACTCCTTGTGAAACTTTCCCAAATTCTTGAATGTGCTTTGTTTCACAATCCTCACATTTTTTTCTCCATACCACATTTTTTCCTTTTATTCTTCCCATCAATGTGCTTGGATACAGCACTCTGGGGACAGGCAGCTTGTCAAGTCAGCAGTCTTCCCCAGGATTGTGTAGCCTACTGAACCAGACTGAGTCCTTTAAAAGCCTTTTTAAGTTAATTAGCTAATTAGAATGTAGAATATTGAACTTTTTCACAATATTATAATTTTCTAAGATCATATACATTATGACATTATCATTATAAGTATAATGATATATAATATAATACAATATGTATCAATATAT
>JAOTRS010000026.1:8917968-8933089 GCA_028565755.1 Dinotopterus cunningtoni
CTTTTGTTAAAAATCAGACTAGACATGAATGTATAAGAGCATTATTATTATTTATAATAAACTGTTGGCGTACTACAATAACAACAATAACAAAATAGTTTTGATGGAAGCTATACAGAAATGTCCTAATTAGTAGTGATATACATATACATGTTCTTATTAGTTATTTTAGTAATATTAAACCTTTCAAGGACCTTTGGTAAGTATACTATTTTTTTTGTAGCACACTATTTATTATTTTTTCTTTTAAATGAGTTTTATGCGATTTAAAACAAACACTTTAAGTGCAATGCCAATTTTAAAGTTTTTATGTGTGCCTTGTTATGACAAAGAAAAATTTAATTAATTAAGCATGATTATTATAACCTAATAATTTAGAGCAAATCTTCTGTATGTGACTTTGAATGAACAATGTCTCCCCGTTACAGGACACTAGCATGTCTATACAGTCTTTTCTATACCAAAAAAACATTAAAGATTAAGATGTACTGTATTTTTAAACCTATTAATTACAAAACAAGCATTATCTGGAAAGACAAATTTTATTCAAGAGACAGTATAATTCTGATTACATTTTTTTATAATTATTTTAGAATAAAAAAGAATTTTTAGGCGAAAGTTTAAGTACCTTCTTTAATAATCAGATTATTATAATTTTTTGTGTTGGGCCAGGAGGAACATCATAGTGGCAGAAATATGTCACTGCATGGAGTTTATAATAGTTTCAATTAAAGCATTTGTTATACATACTGTATATTAGGGCTGGGAAAATAAACATGTTAATGCTTCCAATAAATGGGGTGTTTACCATGTGAAAAAATATTAATACCATTAATGTAGCATACTTTTCCCCTTTCCCAAGGCTGTTGCAGTTGTACCATCATCATGGTAATATGCTTTGTGTGGTAGAACCGCTGTTATCCACTCACCGATTCCCAATTAGGAAGGTAGTGAAATCTGCTCAGAATTCCATGTCTGAAATGCTTTGCTTTACAGTATATCTTCTAGTTTCTGTGGTTTTTCCTTCTGCTGACTTATGTTCATCAGCCTTTTCTAAAATTTAATTTGTACTTAATCAAGTGGAATTTTTGTAGAAATTATTAAAGATTATAGTTTAAGTTAAGAATTATTTAGTCTTAGTTATTAATTATTAAGTAATTATTTAATTATTTAGAAGAAGTCTTCTGTGTCCTGTTTCAATGACTACCGCCCTGTTGCACTCACACACATCATCATGAAGTGCTTTGAGCGTCTTGTCATGAGACACATCAAGACCCTGCTGCCCCCTCACTGGACCCACTGCAGTTTGCGTACGGCGGATGACGCCATCTCCACCACACTCTACCTGGCACTGACACACCTTGACAAGATTCACACTTACGTTAGAATGCTGTACATAGATTTCAGTTCAGCATTCAATACAATCATCCCCCAACACCTGATTGGGAAGCTGAGCCTGTTAGGCCTGAACACCTCCCTCTGTAACTGGATCCTGGACTTTTTGACCGAAAGGCCTCAGTCAGTGCGGATCGGGAACTGCACCTCCAGCACCACCACACTGAACAGTGGGGCCCCCCAGGGCTGTGTGCTCAGTCCCCTGCTGTTCACACTGCTGACTTATGATTGTGTAGCGACATAGAGCTCCAATCATATCATCAAGTTTGCTGATGACACAACAGTGGTGGGTCTCATCAGCAAGAACGATGAGTCAGCATACAGAGAGGAAGTGCAGAGGCTAACGGACTGGTGTAAGGACAACAACCTGTCTCTAAACGTTGATAAGACAAAAGAGATGGTTGTTAACTTCAGGAGGACACGGAGTGATCACTCTCCGCTCAACATTGACGGCTCCTCTGTGGAGATTGTCAAGAGCACAAAATTCCTGGGTGTTCATCTGGAGGAGAACCTCACCTGGGCCCTCAACACCAGCTGTCTGCACAAGAAAGCCCAACAACGTCTTTTCTTCCTGAGAAGGCTGAGGAGGGCCCAGCTTCCACCAACCAATCCTCACCACCTTCTATAGAGGGACAATCGAGAGTATCCTGAGCAGATGCATTACTGTCTGGTTTGGGAATTGTGCCCTATTGGACCGCAAGACCCTACAGCAGATAGTGAGAACAGCTGAGAAGATCATCGGGGTCTCTCTCCCCTCTGTTGAAGAAATATACACCACATGCTGCATCCACAAAGCCACCAGCATCGTGGCTGATCGGACACACCTCTCTCACTCACTCTTCACCCTCCTGCCATCTGGAAAAAGGTACCGAAGCATTCGGGCACTCACATCCAGACTATGTAACAGTTTTTACCATCCGTCTCCTCAATACAAAGAGTTTGGACTAATTAAACACACACACACACACACACACACACACACACACACACACACACACACACACACACACACACACAAATCACTCAGATGATCTAAATAACATCAGGACTAAACTGATAAACGCACACATGGACAAACACTATGATTTACAACCATCTCAAAATTTGGTCATACCGACCTACCTGAACTGCTCTTTTTGCAATATATTCCACAATATTTATTTTACTTGCTATTTGCACAAAGTATTTTTAAATCATTGCTGCTACTTCAGGAATGTCAAATGTTTCCTGTTTCTCCTACCACTACCTCAACTTATACTTCATTACTATGAAAAGTACTGAAACATGTTATGTTGTTGCTTGTCACTCTGTAGCTCTTTGTTTGCACATTTGCATGTGCACTTTGTTGTTTGTTGTCTGTTGTTGTCTCTTTTTTGTATATAAATAGTTTTAGGTTACCTTAAAAAATAAAAAAATGTCATATCTGAGCTAGTCAGCTAATTAGGGGTTTTAATTAGCTAGCTGGTTCTGATAGAGTTGTGTTGTTAATTTATGTTGTTGCATGTATGGAGCACCTTGGTACTGGAGGAACATTGTTATGTTTCACTGTGTACTGAACTGTATATGGTTGGAATGACAATATAAGCGTACTCGACTCGACTCGACTCGTGCCTATTGTAATAACAGGTGACAGTACTATATTTTTGTACCTAATCATCAAACAAATCTTCACTTAGATTTTGCAATACAAAATAAAAAAATGGGCCCTTTTGACCCCATCAAGGGTAAATGTTTTCTCAGTACACCAAAAAAGGTCACCAGTCCATAGGTCTCTTATTATTAGACCGCATCAAGGAAAGACAACAACTAAGCAGACTGCTGAAATCACTTGAATTAGGTTAAAAAAACTAGGTATCCTACATTATTAAAACTTGGATGGTTAGTAAGATTTACTCTATCTTGGAGTGATGTGTGGGTTAGGACAAGAATGAAAGTGGATGAAGTGATACATCCATCATGCATAGTGCCCACTGTACAAGACTCTGTTATAAGGTTGCTTGAATTTGTCAGATCTAGGCTCAGCAATGTTATGTGGCAATAAAATGCAGTCAGCTGATGACCTGGATGTAGTCAATGACCAGTCTATCACATGAATGATATTTTTCCCACGATAGCATGGCCATATTCCACATATTAACACCCCAATATGGAAAACAGTATGGAAAACAGTATGAAAATTGGCATTAAAACTAAAAAGATATATATATATATTTTGGAATTGAGGATGTAAAGTGTGAATGAGTGGCTCTAGGAGTAAAAGGAATAATTTTTACACATGAATAACAGCTAATAATTACTTGTTTTTGTCATTTCTTTGAGTTTAATTCAGTTTATTTTTTTTCCATGTTATCTGATAATGAAAGACATTTCTCTTTTCAAGGAGACAGAGAATACACAGTACACTCACTGGTCACTTTGTTATGTACATCCATTTAATTGCATGTTAACACAAATATCTAATCAGCCAATTATATAGCAGTAAGTCAATGCATTTAGTTACAGAAACATGGTTAGAATAATCTTTTTAAAAAATGGGAGGGGGTGCTGATTTAATTGACTTTGAACATAGCATGGTTGTTGGTGCAATATAAGATGATCTGAGTATTTTTGAAACTGCTGATCTACTGGGAGTTTCACACATAACTATCTCTAGGGTTTATAAGGAACGGTTTATAAGGAACGGTGGGTGAAAATACATTGTTGATACCAGAGGAATACCAGAGGAATGGCCAGACTGACTTGACCTGATAAAAAGCAGTAATACAAATAACATCTCATACAACAATCTTGAACACCACAGTGCGTTTACTGTAGATACACCTTGCTACTCAAATAGTCTCCACATCACTAGACCTCAATCCAATTGAGCGCCTATAGGATGTAGTGGAACTGGAGATACGCATCATGGATGTGCATCTGCAGCAACTGTGTCATGGTCTCATATTATTATGGATCACAATCTAGAAGTAGCAAGGTGTATCTAATAGGTGGCTGGTGAGTGTAATTGAGTGTGTTAAGTGTTTGTAAATACTTAGCTCCTACAATGTGTAATACTATTTATATGTCCACTAGATCACTATTTCTTTGGAGCTTTCATGCTTCCTGTTTTAGGTAACTTTCTCTGTTTCACACACCAGTCTCTGCTTGTTCTTTTCAGCACCACCGCACCCCTCACCCCGCATGCTTTCTCTTTTGCTATCAGAATAATAAACGCCCAAACCAATTACCAGCTAAATGTTCTCTGTATCCAGATGTTGATATGTGCAGGGATGGGGGTTGAGAAGTAGTGGGGGACAGGATAAAAGTAGCAAGAGACAAAACAGAGTGAAAATAGGTCATATGCACGTGCATCTGATCACTGGAGCATGGCTGCAGCATTTCATGCTACATTAGGCTGCTTTTTAAAATCTAATCCAGTGGCGTGTACATTTTCTCCTTAATTTCATGGCAGTACAGCCTAGGTACCTGGTGCTTGGGTGGAGTGTTGGAGCGTAGAGTACAGCTACACCACCTATTAAAACTCCCATGAGGCCAAAGCCCTCAGAGAAGGAAGGCAATATCCACTGATCTGGACTGATCTGGTGTGTAGAGGATTTTCGGAGAGAATAAGAGTGAGGTGTCATTATAGATTACTGCTACACTGCAGGTTAATGTTTTAGGTGGAAAACACAAGTGTGAAGCAGAAATGTGCATGTTTATTCTGGATTAAACTATTTGTTTGAAATGGGATGCCTTGAGCTAGAAGGATACAAGGATAGTCTTTAAAACAAGTCCACTGAACAGAACATGGCTTTAAGGTATACAGTATATGCTACATAAAACAAAAACACTGGATAAACATCTGTTGGAAAATAATGTCATCTTATCCTTCCAATTACTCATTAATGCAGCGTCTTTTACATAAAATAGCATGAAATAAATACAAATGGAAGTACATACTGTATAATTCAGTGAGTATTAAATGCTTTAGTTTACATAAACAAACTATGACCTTCAGCAATTAAACACTTGTAACCATAGCTTATTGTAGGTCTAAAAAACTATTAAATTTAACAAAGAAAAAAAAAATTCCCACAGTTTTCCCACTGTTTTGGTGCTGTTTTCATCGTTCACCATGAATCGGCCATTGCAAAACCTTTATTCTTTTCCTTTTCAGCTATTCAGGTGTAGATTTACTTGTGTGCTTAGGATCATTGTTATGTTTCATGATCCAATTTTGACCAAGATTTTGATCCAATTTTGACCAAGCTTTAGCAAATGATGGCCTCACATTTGCCTCTAGCATACTGTGGTATACAGAGGAGTGGTCAATATTGACTGCAAGGTTCCTGTAGTGGAGTATCCACTTCTGAGAAGATTGGAAACTGTCTTGAATGCTTTGTATTTGTGAATAATCTTTTTTGCTGTAGAACAATAAACTCCAAATTGTTTGGTTTTATAACCCATTCCAGAATGATGTGCTGCAGCAATTGCTTCTCTAATACCATTGATTAAAGGTGCGTTCCAATCGGCCTGAAGTACCCTGCAAAGTATACTTCACAGGGTGTTCAGCCATGTTATTGATTCCAAACCGCAAGGAGCGAAAATGTTTAGGTCAAAGGGAACTGCGAACGTTGTAGGGAGCAAGTGAACAACAGGTATTAACTTCACCGGAAAAGGGAATGAAAAATGTCCCATAAGTCATTGCGTCTTGCTGGAGCGTGAAAAAAATGGACCTCAAAAAAGGATTTATATATTTATTATCCTTAATATCCAGGACAACATCTTATTAAAAGGACACAACAATTTAAATTTTTATTAAATCAAGAAATCTGATGAGGGCTGATGATTAGCAGCACCTTGAAACAGCATGATTGGTTGCAATTTACCCTTTTAAGTCCTGTGTAAGCAGTAATGGGTTACTTAGTATTGCCCTTAAGTTTTTATTTTTATTTTGGGTTAAATCAATAATTGCAAAAACACATAGAATTAAAAGAGAATGTACTCACTTTAATTTATGTGTCCTTCTTGTCCAGGTGTGTGAGTGCCAGGGTGTGTGAAGGGTGTTGGCAGTGACATCATTTATTAAACAGTTGGAAGGATATATAGTATGAACTGCATACTGGGTCCATTAAGAGGGCAGCAGAATTTTGATGTACCCCATGACATGCTTCTCAAAGCATTTCATAATGCTGGGTGTGAGAACCCATCATGGCAACCTCTTGGGTACAAGGGAGATGGTAGTGGCCTTGAAGCATGTTGGAATGACATGCACAGGGCCCAGCAAACAAAGAACCCAAGACCACCAACCTGGCTTCCAACCTCTGCAGGTTTAAATCTGATTAAACACACATGGGATGCACCTCACAAACAAGTCCAATCCATGGCTCAACCCACAGAACCCATCAGGCAGATACATCAGGCAGTAAACATTTTGTCATTGAAGATGATGTGTTGAATGCAGAAAAATTGGCAAACATAAAGATTTGAACGACTTTGACAAGGCCCAATTTGTGATGACTAGACAACTGGGTCAGAGCAACTCCAAAACTGCAGCTCTTGTGGGATGTTCCTGGGCTACAATGGTCAAGACCTGCCAAAAGTGATCCAGAGAAGGAAAACCAGTGAACAGGTGACTGGGTTATGGGTGGCCAAAGGTCATTGATGCACATGGGGAGTGAAAGCTGGCCCATGTACTGTAGTCTAATCCAAAAGAAATCGACTGTAGCTCAAATTGCAGAAAACATTAATAGGGCAACAGACCAGTCAGGGTGCCCACACTGACCTGTGTCCACTGCTAAATGCACCTACAATGGGGACATGTGCATTAAAGCTGGGCCACAGAGCAGTGGAAGAAGGTGGCCTATGACTTGCTTACCTGGGGAAGAGATAGCACCAGGATGCACTAGAAAACAGATCAAAATAATAAAACAAAGGAGAAGACAAATATTGGGAAATTTTATAATTTTAAAATTTATCATCAGAAGCACCATAGAAAATCCACATCATACTTGCAACTAATATGTTCCATTACTTGTTATCTTTATTAATACAATACAAAGAAAAATTAGGATAAACATATTACCATTAAATTGCAAGTATTTTGCAGTCTCATTGTCAAAGCTACATAAATAAAATCCACGTTCTAGTTCTCAGCTTGATAATCTGTTTCTGCTCTTAATTTTGTGTTCTATATCTACACTGATCATTCTCACTCTTCTCTTTCTAAAATCCAGTGGGGGAGGTTTTGTGAATTAAAAGCATTTAACCTGACTCTGACTGAGCTCCATTCGCTGCATAATAATGCTCTTGCCCTGAAGCTAACTGCTAATCAACCCTACCACCCCCAACCACACACACACACACGCACGCACGCACGCACACACACACACACACACACACACACACAAACACACACATTTCTTTTTAATTGGACGCATCCAGCTGATTTGGCAATAGGGCCCTTTTAGAAGTACTTACCAAGATCATTGATTTGAGAAATGATCCAGTAGACTGTAAGTTATGATTGGGTGGGTTGGTAATGGCATTAGTGGGGCCGGAGTGCCAATGTCACATTTGCTAATTGTGACTAATTTACTGTGAAGTTTGTCTCAGGATGAAGATGTTTGGGGACTTCCCTAATGGAGCTTATGTATGGAGGATGAGAACCATCACACTTTTTATTATTAGTAGAAGAGCAAAAGCAGAGAATTAATATTTGTGTTGTAATTTGTTGTTAGAGGGTGTGATACACCTGGCCACCATCAGGGAAGATCTGGATCCTTTGTCAAATAACATCAAATTGTAGACTCCAAAGACAGGAGCTTAAAAAATCTGTTACCCATTTATAGTTCCCAACAATAGAACTGAAAGAACTGAAGGAAATATTTAACTGACAACAGAGGTCATGAGACAATGAAATAAAGCATTGGACAAAGCAGCAATTGGCAAATATTCTTGTCCATGTTGATATAATCCATAAATTGTACAAAATTATTCTAAATTACACAAATTAGTAAAGACACAGTGTCAGTACGTAACACTGATGTGTGTTTAATTTTATATTCAATTTAATTCTGATTTGTAACCCAACTAAACCTAGTTATGTGTACATGTATAAATGTATTAATTTTAATTTTAATATAAATATATAAACAAAACATTGTAGATAGGTTTGTTTCTGGAATGGAATTGTTGTTTTGGGGAATAGGACGAGAAGGACACAACCACAGCCACTTCCGTATGAGCGGAAATAATACTCAACTATGAATACTTTTTCCTCTGCCGAAAGACCTATTTCCAACATTAAATGCACAACATAACTTCCTTTTCACTACTGGGAACAACTGTGTCTGGAGTTATGCTCCGTTGAAAACGCAAATGCATAAGCTTCAGTACTGTATATTTTGCCGGATACCGTATATTATTAGTAATTGTAAACAACTTAGCATACTATTGGATGCACATTTCAGGGAAAATGCCCAATTCTGTAAGAAATTTTATTTTCCAACACACATCAAAGACTGCATACATGGACGTTGAAAACTACACCTCCCATGGCACACAAGCTTGAGCACTCTCAAAGTAACATTATTATTGATTCCATACAAATTGACTCAGTTACATACCACACTATTTAAGGACTCTAAGGTCACACATTGAAGTAAATGCTCAGTGTACCCTGTAGTCTGACTTTACAGAGGGTTTGGTCATCTTGTTAGATTACTGTTTTTTTTTTCACCTCTCAACTTACTTTTGCCTTTTGACTGATGATTAAAATTCACCTGAACTTTTAACTGCTTATCAGTGAGTTTTGAACACTGTTTGGGACTTCTTTATTAAAATTGCATCTGCTCCAATTTCTCCTTCATAACTGATTACTTTGTTGTGAATAAGGATGCAACAGAGGGGGAATACTGGTGTTGTGCTGTAGTGACTCACAGGTGACTAGTAGTAACACCTGGCTGAAATAGGCACTGAGCTCAATACTGTATGTTCATGCAAGCCACTACAATGGCAGATATCATTTTCCAAGAGTGATCACCCACTGGTCCTCTGTCTTACTGGTCCTGGCTGTCTTCCACAATGTCTTCTTGCACCACAACTCAAACTTGCTTCTGTCACAGTAGAAAGCCTGGTGGGCTCCATACCTGGCACAATTCCCACTGAATACCAAGACCTCTAAGACACGTTCAGTAAAATCCAAGCCAGTGATCTGCTCAGATAGTTTGTCACTGCTAACCTAGACAACATTTTAATCTAATTATCTTCCTATGACCCCCATGTTGTGTAAGATTAAACAATGTGGTCAAGGAAGCTTTTGAGGAGCAGCCTTCATCACAGGTACTACCCTGAAGCACTTAGGACCTGTCTAAGTCCTAAGTCCTAAATGTTGAGATCTCTTGAAATGGAAGTCACTTTAGAGATAGGAGAAAAGAAAGAAGGTAGACAATTTTGTCACTGCAAAATCTAGAGAGAAACAAAACCTTGCCCTTATCACATGCTTTACCAGAACACTATCCGCCACAGAACTAAATTATGATGGTGGGAACCGAGAACTGCTTGCAGACCATTTGGTCCTGGATAAATGACATTACTGGCTAGAGGGAGCCAAATATCAATTTATCATCTCCACTGACCACAATAACCTATTTTTTGTTTTTAAATACATTTAAGAATTCATGTTTTACAGATTTTTATAGAGATAAATTATAAATTCATGTTATTGGCTGACACGATTGGAATGTGACATGGGCTTCTACTGTTTTATTCTACCTGCTTCTATGTTGTGGAGTTGTGCATTCTGGAGATGTTTATCTGGTCGTTTTTTTTTTTTTTTTGAGTGATTGTAACCTTTCTGTCAACTTGAACTTGAATTTGAATAATAACATGAATGAGTGTTGTTACAGGTATTACTAATAAAGTGACCAGTAAATGTCACTTTATTCTGAAATATTTTTTAAAAAATGGGATCTTAAAGGTTTTGGTGGCTAAACCCGAACTGTGGATAGTAATAGGACTCTCTCTCTCTCTCTCTCTCTCTCTCTCTCTCTCACACACACACACACACACACACACACACACACACACACACACACATGCCCTTCCTACAAAGAAATATACCCTGAACTAATTATTTAGCCCTTCATTTTGGCTTATTTCTTTTACAGGCCACAGCTCTGCTTCCACCAGACAAAAGTCCTATTTAGAGCAAAACGAGGCAGTTATTCTTTTCCCCTGCTTTAAAGCCATAGAAAGAGGATAGTGCGAACTTCTCACCTCACTATTATCTTTCCATCTTTCCCCTTCTCTCTCCCCATCTTTTCTTTTTCCCCTGGATGTATTATTTCATTTAAACTTCAATCCTATTTATGGCCCCTCTTCCCCGGTAAACTGCCTCGGGCTATCAGACAATTCATCCAACAGCTCTGTGAACCTGCTCCACATGTCAAAGATGCAGCAGGGATACAAAGAGAAAGAACATAAGAGATCAAGAGAGTGAGTGAAAGAGAGAGAGAGAGAGAGAGAGAGAGAGAGAGAGAGAGAAACTATGGTGAAAACTCTTCTCTGTGATATTTATTTCATGCATAAAATTTCATTACATTTCATTTCATGAAGGGTGCCAATAATGTTGACATTCACCATGGGTGTGGGTCTTAAAGAAAACAGTGCTGATCTTTGCTTACTTGGTAGTAGGAGGTTGTGAAGGTTTAAAAAGGAAGATCATATGCAGGGCTTTATTGTAAAGTGTGTGTGAAAAGCATTAAGAAAATCTGCAAATTTGGCAAAGGTAGGACCGACTCTAGGATGAACTGTTTCTTTTTCTCTGCTTTCCTGATCCTGTTTATGCCCTGAATGTAGCTTGTTGTCCACATCAGCGAAAAATGACTTTTCCTCTCATCTCTGGCATTCTAGATGAATCACTGCACGTTTGAGAGGAAATGTCATCTTTGGCTGTGTTCCTTCTGTTCTGCTCCTGTTTACTACCATACCAATTAAAGCCAGACACGTAAACAGCCGAGTCAGCGGTGTTAGAGGCAAGCTGTTTGTAGATGAGGACTAACACACTCAGGTGTACTTTAGGCAAATCTCTCCATAAAATACAAAATTACCTGAAACAGCCTTTAAGCATCTTCCTGATTTTTTTGACAAAAAAAAAAAAAAATCTTTATTGTCAAACACAAGTGCCTTAAGCTTTACCGCAAAACCCAGTTTGATCTACTTTAAAGGAATAGCACATCCTGCTATCATAGGAATGGAAAAAGGAGGAAAGACCCAAGAGGAAAAAACGAAGTACAGGAGGACATGTTTTCAAATGATTATTTGAATGATTGCATTGAAAGGAAGGTCCTGTTTTGTACTTGTTGTTGCTCACTTCTTACAGTTTTTATATGCACAGGCAGTGTTTTGCTTCTTGGATCTTCTTCACATGCTTTTATTTTGGATAATAGAAACTGAGACTAAGACTTTTGGAAACAAAGATTTGACAAAGATTGCTATTGCTTTGCAACACTACAACATCCAGAAGCTTACTTTTGAAAAGTTAGAAATATATAAAAAAGAAAATATTCTTTGTCCATTTGATACATAGTAGTCACACTTCCCATTTTTGTCTGCAAAACTGAACAGCAGTACAAAGTAAGCAGTCTGTGTTTCTTTTGTAATGGTCACTGTTTTGCATGTATGGAAATTAACTTGCAAATACATATCTGTCCAAACATGCAAGCATGAGTGTGTGGCTGAGAAAGAATGGGACAGCAGGAGAGGCAGCAAGAAGAGGGGTTGGGGGTAGTGGGGGGCATGGGATGAGCAGCGGATGTGAAATCATTTGACTGCTGACTGTCCTGCTGAGTAGCCTTAGGCTCTACCACATTTCCATTGAGTTACTTTATGATCAGGCCACTATGTTATTGAAATATTATCCCTTTAGTGCCGGCTCATTCGGCCTCGAAATGGCAGCCTTGCACTGCACCCATAGACACCAAACACACAGGAGACATGCACACTTGGGGTTCTAAGTTCTATCTTTGGTCTAACAGGAAAAATATATACATTAGATTTCCCCCTGCATGATATTTAACCAGTAAGTGCATGTTTGACAGTGTGGGCTAGGTGTTTGCCAAGCTTTCAGCAGATTGGAATGTAAAATGTTAACACGAATTTGTATATGATGTGCAAAACAGGTACTAGTATAATAAGGAAGGTTTGGATTTAAGTTTAACTTTATATAGACTATTGAGTAGCTCAAACATTTACCAACAAAATTGACATTTCAGTTCTCTGAATAGAATGTGGCTCAATACAATATAATCCATCAACTAGAAATTTCTTTGTATTTTCATACCATATTTCATATTAATCAAATGCACTATGGTGGACTGGTACCTTAAAATATTTTATTGTTTTCCCCTTATATTACAGTTTTTTATTGTTTGGTGCATTATTCAAATGCTAAACAATATTTACAAAACAACAAAACAAAAAATCTATAGGTCTCCACACCACTGGTCGCTTGTGGAAATTCACAAGAGATGTAAATTTCTCATTCTTTTAATCAAATATTACATTTTAGATTTTTAGATTTTTACATTTTACATTTCTGCAAAGGAATAAGTACAAATGTCTAAGTATAATAAGGAAATGCATGACAGAACAGCAAAGGTCTTGATGATCAAAACTAATGCATTGCTTATAAGTGAAATAGTCATCGTTTTCAAAAGATATTCACATTTCAACATTCACATTTTATGCAAACTTCCACAACAATCTTTTGATTGTGTAAAGCTTTTTTGCGACAATGACAAGCGCTATACAAATAAAATTGAATTGAATTGAATTGAAAAGATACCTGACTTTTTTTTTATTGTATATTAAATGTGTTTAATTGTACAATAGCACATTAGTGCACTATAGACACTAGTTCATTCTATTGTCAAAATCTGTTATGCATGTTTTTCATAAGTATCAATTACTCACTCACTCTTTCTCACTTATCGTCTATACCGCTTTATCCTGTATTTAGGGTAGTGGGGGCCTGGAGCCTATCCCAGGAGACTTAGGGTACACCCTGGACAAGGTGCCAATCCATCGCAGGGCACACACACATACACACATTCACACACTCAGTCACACTCTACAGGCAATTTTGGGAATGGCAGTTAGCTAATCTGCAGGTCTTTGGACTGTGGAAGGAAACTGGAGTACCCAGAGGAAAGCCACCAAGCACGGGGAGTATATGCAAACTCCATGCACACAGAGACGGGAATTGAGCCTGGACCCTGGAGGGGCAAGGCGACAGTGCTAATCACTAGACCACCGTGCTGCCCCATAAGTATCACTGATAAAGAATTTTTGTAATGGAAATTTTGTAACTGAAACTTTTCCAATCTTTATGGATGAGGCTGGTTTTAAGATGGCAAAGGCCGCCGAGTTAAAATAGATGGACAAGACCAATGCAGAAGCAATATAACAATGTGTGCCACAAATTCTAAAAATGGAATGACTGCATTTTTGACAAAAATGTATTTTTTTATTTTTATTTTATTTAAGAAAGGAGAAGGATTACAAACTGATATCAAATATTTTGTGTAAGGTTCCTTATTGGATAAAGAAAAAAAAGTTTTGTTGGATATAAAACATTTTTCACTATAAAGATTGTTTAAGATCATAAAAAAAGCAATAATAAGCATAAGTAATAATAATAATAATAATGAAAAAAAAAACTCTTTTATTTACACTGCATCATCAGACTTCACTACCACTTTAATTTTCCCCTCAGCAGTTGACAACAGTACCTGGTCATGGTAGAGGTACTCACTTTTTCCTACGAGGTTATAATAGAGTTCAGAAATCCCAAAATTAAAAATGGGACATAATATATGGGACAAAAGAACATTTTACAGTACGATATATCTCGCCAAATTTTGTCATTTCTGCAGGATAATGTAAGCTTCCACCACACAAATGTCATCAGGAAATGATTTACTGTCCTCCAATGAGGTTGCTTGAGCAACTTCCACCATATTTTCCATCCATTCCTCACTCATTTGAGGGATTGTTTTCTGCACAGAGGTGAAAGGTCTATTATCATCAAACTCATTAGCAAATGTCTCTGAATATTTTGGGGGATGGTTTCATGATACAACATGTAATAAGACAACAGTACCCATTTAGTGTCAATGATAAAGAGTCCAGGGTCCACTGACATTTTGACAACCACTGCTTAGACAATATGAAAAAAAATAATCGTGTTTAGCATTAGCTAATCTACAGAAGCAATGACTAACACTATTTAAAATATATTGGATGATTTAGAACCTTTTGCGGGTAACCTATGGTGTTGAAGCTTTCAGAACTTTGTTTCATAAAGTAACAGTTTAAAGGCAACAATATGCATCCTAACAGGATTCTGCTCTAGTAGTCAGTCCTTAGCTGTCTAAAGCACATGTTCTCCTAAATGTTCTGTCTGTCCTTTCTGAATATAGCTGTTTCAGTTGCCAAAACTGGCTGTGTTCCCATACTGAAAGCTCCCTCTGTTCTCACTCTTTTCAAGATGAAGGTGAGTGTATCCTCTCTGTGAATTAGTGAATTTGTTTTGCTGTAGTAGCTGCTGCTGACAAGGTGATTTAAGTCTGCTGACTTTGTGACTCTATGTGAGGTAATTTAGGGGCAGAAACCAGGTCTGAATATGAGTGGTTTTAAGAGAAAGAGAGTGAGAGCGAGAGAGAGAGAGAGAGAGAGAGAGAGA
>JAOTRS010000026.1:8943889-8955901 GCA_028565755.1 Dinotopterus cunningtoni
ATGGTCATATCATATTTGAGAATTAACTAATCTATAGTTGAAGTACACTCAATATACACCATGTGAAGGTGAAAGAACAACATTCCACATTAACACAAATAGAGCAGGTGCAACACACATACAAGTGTTTCCAATCTTCGAGCTCTATTGCCTGTGGATAGAATAACAAGGTCTTGAAGAGACAGAGGGCTGAAAAAATATTTATCATACAGTACAGTACATGAAACAAAGCCACAACCACAAATCAACAGTCTAACCAAACACTCATCAATTGCCCTTGACTTTGCCAACAATACTTTCCTTAACGGATACACAGACATGCCCTGTTGAACGTCATGCATGGTGACATTTCTGTAAATTTTATTTCACCATTAAAAAATACAGCAGCTGTGTGCGCTATAAGCCTCCAGAGCTGTTATACAACCCTGTGTTTAATGAGTGCTGTAGACACACATCAAAAACACTGACACTGATGAATTCCTTGTGTTTTTGTTTCAAGGACAAAGCTCTCTACAGGCCAGTACGAATGAAACTTTCTCAAAGTCCGTTTTTATTGTTGAAAACAAATATGAACATTCCAGCCAGGTTGGATGAGGCTCAGAATGAAATAAACATACAATTAGAGTCAACTTATATGCTTAAAACATGCCTGCCTCCTTAAATGCATTTTTACAAATGTTTAATTAGGTCATATTAATTAAAAGAGCACTCCCTTCTGTGTCTCTCTCTTTTTCTTTATCATCATTCCCCTTCCTTTTTTTTTCAATAGATCTGCAACATGACCTCTAGTTAATTGAAACCCAGGAGCCTCCTCTTGCATAAAATCAGATTTATCTTTCCTTTAAAGGGTTCCGTTAAAAATAGTGTGATTGCCATTGCTGAGAAAGCGAAGGCCTGGAGCCACTAAGACGAGATTTGCTGCCGCCCTTTGCCCTTCCTCTATCGGCGTTCTGAAACAAGTACTACCGTTAACTAGCTGGGGATGCATTAATTAATTGCAGGAAAACAGACAAAATGACCATAGGGAAGTTTTTTAGAGAGGCAGAGAAAGGCAGAAAGAGAGAAAGGATAAGAAAATGAGCATCCACTGTGCACAGTTTCCCCTAGACAATTAAGTGATGAGTGTCATGGATGCCCTGCACTAAAACTCTAATTATATGTGTCATTCATGGTTGAGCACACATGATTCATCTGGGTCTATTCCACCTACAGCTCTGTACATAATGTACAGAGTTAACATTTGACTTTTTAGAGTTTGTTATTCCAAAGGAATGTTGTGTTTTGCAGCGGTTGTCTTTTCTTCCCCTAGGCTGCCACTGTCTATAACACGCATGCCATTGCATGTGTGGGTAAAGACACAGTCATCAGTACTGTCTCAATTAACATACCATTGTGTAAACATACCATGCAATGTAGTAACTTTTTTTTGCTTGAAATTTATGTTCAATTATATACTCATGTTTTAAATGAAAAAGAAAAAAAAAAAAGAAATTCCCAGATTTTCGGTATGATCATATGCTTTTGTATATAATGTAATGCATTATCATTATTTTTTTCAAAGGTCAACATTTAAATTCTCAGCAGTACTCTCCAGCTAAATGATTAATCATTGTTAACATATTTGCACTAAAAGTACAGGAAGGAATATTCACTACATATATTAGATTATCTTCTAATATTCTAACACAATCCAGTATTTATAGGGTCTAAAGATGTACGAATATACTGACAAAGTCTGCACTTTTAGACAAACTGAGCCCAATCACTCAGAGATAAAACCACTAGTGAAGAGGGTGGGTCACAATCTTTGTACCCAATTACTGCAAACACATATTTCACATTCAGACACAGACGCCATGCAGAAACAGCCTGGGGGCAATCGTTATTGATGCTACACCCCCAAGGACACAAACATATGGGCCCCTATCTGAAAGCCTTTTATTAATTCACTATAATATACCTCTTCCATGCTAGCATTTACATTGTTGGAAAATAGTGCTATAATTAAAAATAGTGTGTGTGTGTGCGTGTGTTGTTTCCTTGCAGCTGGGGTGATACATAAAACAAGCATGTTGTCCCTCAAATCTGCACTCCCAGGCTCCCCTCTCGATCCCCACACAAATTAATAGGCAACCACCACTGATGCGTTAAATTGCCTTGTGTTGGAAGCTGAAGAAGAACAGATTATTTATTATTTCTGATTAAAGTACTTCCTTCACTCTGCTGTCAGGGTACAATGGCTTTTTTTTTTTTTGTTACATTATATAAAGCCCAAGACATTTCGAATCATTGTCACACACAGTTTTCTAATATAAACTTTATATACTGTACACATAATATACAGTAATATCATTTACATTTATTCCCATATGGTTTACAATTATCAGAACCATGCTGGTCTTTTCTGTTTATTCAGTTCAACAGTGGTGAAAGGATACAGTAAGTCACTTTGTTTCCTGACAGGGGAAGATATGTATGATACATGTTAAATAAACCTTAAATGGATCATACTGTATGAAATGTCAAGTTCAAAAAACACGTTCTAGTATGCGTCTTACCAGTGGGCTGCTTTGTAGCTCTGCTACTGTAAATTGCTGAAGTATAATACATAAGAAATAAATTGACAATGTTCAGTATCATAAGCAGAATAGTTTTATCCCTAACATTCATTAAACACCACTAATTTAAAAATATATATAAAGTGTATTTTTATGTAGATCCATAGAATGGAATCCACATATTTTTGCTCCATTTATTTATTTATTGTTTTTTTTGTGTGCTATTAAGAAAATTACATTTATGCATTCCACAGTGTATTTCTTCTTTCTCTTTGCTATGATGCATCTCATCCTCACCACTTTCCATATGTGGGTCTCTTTGTATTGGGATCAAGTGGAATGTTATTGGAACAGAAGGCATGATAAAGAAAATGAGATTCAACGTGCCACCCAGGTTTATATGAGTTTTTGGGACTCTTTTCTGTTACTTTCATTTCCTTCCAGTATACATCTGTCTTGTACTTACTACATTTACTTCAAGTGGCATAACTATAGCTTTGTGGAATCATTATGAGACCTCATGGTACTACAGTCTTGCTGTTTTTATGTGAGAAGCTCCAGTGTAGAGATTCAATCAAGAGTTAGCTTAAAGGCTGACTGTATTAGTGTTTGAGCTTAAAAATATGCTGTACTCTGTTTTCAGTTGGTACTACAGTTCTTTGTTAAATTCATTCAATATATAATTTATAGACCTTTAGCCTTAAAAAGAATCCAGAGTGATCTTGTCTCTCCCTTACTTACTGTACCAAAATGTGTTTGTCCCACACAGGCATAGAGCGCGTAGCATTCAGGATTTGTCTGTCTGCCTGTCTGCCTGTCTGTCATAATTTATTGACACTGGTGTGTAACAAGCGCCTGCCACCCAGATTTACGTGCTGATTTGAAAAATAAATAAGAGCTGTGGAAAGCAGTGATGACTTTAATCACAGTCTGTAGGAACATGAAGGAGTGGGAATATGAAACATAGCAAGGAAATTAGATATTATGCCCTGAAGACAACCGCAGCCGCTGGCCCATTCATTATTAGTGTGATATTTATTATTGAGAATTTCTCTCCCTGACTGAGTGTGGAATATTCTCCGAGCTCCAGCAGTCCAACTTCTTTCATGAAAAGTGGAGCTAATGTCCAGAGCTGCTGCCTGATGCTGACCAGGCAAATCTGTAGTGGAAGATACATCACATACATTATTGTCACATGTATACAGTATAGCATGAACATTCTTGAGATTAATGTTTATATCCATATTGCTATGAAGGTCTTTGCTGAATTCTCTGAAATCTGTAGTTGCTTTAACACTGACAGGATAGATAATAACTAATTATAACTATAATAACTAACACTGATAGTCATTTAAACCAGGAGGATTTAGAATTTAAAAGGAAATGTTCAATATTCTTAACAATTTCTAGATCTCTATTTAGATGTAAGCGAATGAGTGGTATTGACCATGTTACCCGTCAGATTTTCCTCATGTCTAATCTTGTCTATCAAAGCATGTGTTTAGGTAACACTCCGACAGATTTGATCTTAAATGGATTATAGGGTTTCACATAATCTTGTAGAGTCCATGCGAGCTTGCATGCACACTGTCATCATACATTATTTTACAAATCACTTTTATTAATATTATTATTATTATACAATGTTTTTCAGCTCTGCTGTGATAAAGAATACTATAGGAAATCCTTTTGGCAGCCTGCCACTGTACTACACCCTACAATACCTCTCCTGTATGTCATGAGAAGGAACTCCTTCTTTGACATCATCACTATACATATTGGTAAACCTGTTAAATATCCTATAATATCCCCTTTTCGTTTAATAGTCTAAAGTCCGACCACTGAGGCACCCCTGCCCTGCCCAATCATACACTATAGGCAATTTGGAAACACCAATTAACCCGCACCACAGGTCTTTGGAAAACATACTGAGCATTCTGAGAACATTCATACTCAATGTACCACACGTACTCTGATGTAGATCGGAAACAAGATTCAAACCCCCAACCATTAATTAGTAAGCCATTGTGTCATCATCATATTATTTTGGTTGTTATTGTAATGTAATGTAATATTGGGTGCGTTGGTGGCTCAGTTTTTGGGTTTTTTACCTGCCACGTCCCAAGACCAAATAAAAATACGAGAGTTGCATCAGGAAGGGCACTCAGCTTAAAACCTACGCTAGCTTAAATGTGTGGATTGGATGGTCCACCGTGGATACTCCTTAACTGGAGCAGGTGGAAGAACAACAACAGCAGTATTATACTGTAATACATTTTTGCACTGTACTTCACTTTAAAATTGTGCACCACAGGACTATCCTTTACTGCGCTTAGTATTTGAACTGTCTTGAGCTGTTACGACACACGCACATAATGTAGTCCTGTTTTATTTTATATTACAGTTATTTGTAACCTCATGTAGTTCCGTGCTGTTCAATGTAGCACCATGGTCTTGGGGGGATGTTTCGTTTTACTGTGTACTGTACCAACTGTGTATGCTTGAAATAACACAATGTTCCTGACTTCACTCATCACACGACTGGTGTCGATATACTAGAGATAAAAAATGTGCAAGAATAGGATTATAAAAATAGAGGGTAAGACTGAAAGATTTATGGCACACGTCATATTTGTTAGGTATTTACTACTAAACGTCAAAATGCTCACTAAAATGCTTTTAGATTCACTGCATTTAAAATCCTTTATAAGTAAGTTTGAAGTATACAAAAAATATAAATAAATAAATAAATAGAGACTTTTCTAAACGGTGTCAGTGGACAAGCAGAGACATGGTTATGGACTAATCCTCCTACTTTGAGAAAAACATAATGCAAATCATGGATCAAATACACCAAGTGATGTGACCAAATGAGTTGTACCTCCTGGGGAACATCATCATCACACCACCACTGTGGTCATCAGCTCATCTTTTTTTGTTGCTGATAAAAAACATCTGATTTGTGAGCACTGTGATGAGAGACAAGACAAAGGACAAGACAAAGGACTCTGGCATGTGGATTAGATTATACTGCATAAACAAACCCACTAATTATAATTATTCATTAAATTTAAATATAAAGTAACAACACAAATCTCACCAGTACAATCAATAACTTTACAGTTATCCCTCAACTACTCATAACAGATATGACATAATACAAATATTTACAAATATACAAAAACATAACACAATAAATGAGACAAATATTTGAACCATGGTACTATAATCATAAATCCTGATAAAAGAAATAAAGACCGTGACTTATTCCGATTGATATCTGATGTCCAGGGATTCCACCACAAAAAAGGCTGGACTTTCCTTTTTGTCTCTTTGATTTCAGATGCAAAATGCGTGCATCCCCCACTATTTGTTGTCCTGAATACAGGTTTTGACCCACTTTAGACCATGTAATTTCTCTTTGAGCCCTTTTGCATGACCACATTGGCTGTATGACCAGCCTAGGCCACGTGTTAATGGATGAGATGCCAGTGGGCCCTGCTGAGCTCATGAAGAGGTCGCAGCATTTATATGGTCTTCTACAGGAGCCTATTTATGCAGTGATGAGCTGCACATGCCCTCCATTATTTATGAAGGGAGGCCAGAAATCTTGCCATGGGGGTCAGTGAACCCAGGTACAACTGACATTAATAAGAGCCTCACCAAGGCTTGAGGTGTTTGCCTATACTGTAGAGAGAGAGAGAGAGAGAGAGAGAGAGAGAGAGAGATATGCAGGCAGGCATTCCATTAAATGAATTTTGGTTGCATTGGATCAAGGACAAATGCATGTTGAAAGCAAACGTGCTGTTAACATTGGTGAAACCCTTAGAGTTAATATATTTAAAAAGTGTTTATAGAGGACAGTTTGAGCTATTCTGGTTACCTGTTACTAAGCACTCTTGGTCCAAATCAGGATAATAAACAAGCCTTGTGGGTACAGCACTAGGAAAATAAATAATCTCACATACTAAGTGCATCCTCCTAAAGTCTTTGTAGCTGTGTAGCACGTGTTTGGCATAGACTGTGTGTCTGGGATGGAGAGTGCAAACATGTGGGTTGATAGATGAAACACTCTGCACCTTAAATGGGTTTAAACCTTCATTATTCGTGTTGCTGCCATTCTTCTCCAGACACTAAGACAAATGGTTGCGTTGGGCGGCAGTCAGCTGGGGTTTTCAGACCTCGCACAGTCCAAATGGACCTTTCAGATATGCGGATAATAACAAGACCTTCATTTCTGCACCACAAGACAAATTGGATGCATTTAAAAGGCTTATGATTTGAAATAAAGTGCTCAGAAAGATAGATAACACCTCTCTCACGACTCTGGACATTTCACTTTTGAGACAGCGGCCTGGTAGTGCTGTTGCTTTTCAGGGAGCTTGAATGCAATAAAAGCTGTGAAGAAGAGTCATATGTCTTTTGTGGTGTTGAACATATTTTCTGAATATGGTGTAAAACAGTAATCCGGAATGACTGCACTTTTGATTTACTGATTTCACATGTGTTTGAAATTAAACAAATAAAGCCTACATAATAAAAATATTTAAATTAAAACCATCAGGTCTTGCTACAGACTGATATGGGTGACAGAGAAAGCCACTTGATCAATGACTCTTTATCCAGCGGCTGAATTTTACATACAAATTCATCTTGACATCCAAATTAGACAGTTTATCCTTTATGGAAAACCTGCCAACATTATGAAATCCTTAAATCCTAATTACCCAGTGTTTATCATGCACCTTGTTTTTCTCAGTTTTCATCAGACCACTGACAGAGCTGCTAACAGACGGAACACAAACAAACGCGCACACACACACAAAGGCCAAAAACTGCCCCCTGCAGCATGCTGTTTAACCCGTACCAGCCTTCAAGAGCTGAGACACTCAGAGTAAAAGAAACAATGATACTAATATATGAATAATCGGTTTTCTTTTTTTACATTTAAAAATATTAACACATGTTCCCTCTTCAAAATTAAGAGACTTTGCTTACAAACAACAGTAGCTTTTAATTAAAGCAAGCAGTTTTCACTGAAAATCTCAACTTTGTCATTTAATTTAGAAATAAACTAGCTTTTTGTGTGTGTATGTACCACTATATTGCCAAAACCCATATGGACAATTGCATTCCCTTCCTGTTCCAACATGACTGCGCACGAGAACACAAAGCAAGGTCCATAAAGACATGGATGAGCAAGTTTGGTGTGGAAGAACTTGACTGGCTTGCACAGAGTCCTGTCAGAGTCAACCTGACAGAACACCTTCGGGATGAATTACAGCGGAGACTGCAAGCCAGGCCTTCTCGTCCAACATCAGACCTCACAAATGAGGTTCTGGAAGAATGGTCAAAAACACACTTCTAAACCTAAAGTGTCGACGAACATCATACTAAACTCTATGGATAAAGAATTGGATGTTACTCAAGTTCATATGTTCATACTGTATACAGTATATGCATCTGTGTAAACACTCACACATATATATATAATAATACCATTATTATAATAATTTAACTTAACTTTTCTTTAAGTTTGTATAATTTTTTTTGGCTGACTGTGTGTATACATATACACATCCCCTTCTGCTAGCAAGAGCTCATGATTGGCCAGTGCCACTATGACAGATGACGTGCAAGAACGACACTCCTCCCCACTGAGGGCACGGCCAACCTGCTCCCTAGACTACTGGCCTATGGATGTGTGGAACTTTCACCCAGGATTTAAACTATCCAATCTTTTTTGTTTTTCTGTTTTTCTGTTTTTTGTCACTCGGGACCAACATTCTCACTATTTTTCATAATTTTTCTAATAGCATTGATTTTTCATGCGATTATGTTTCTTTAAGAATAAGATATGATCCATAACCCAACTTTCAGGTTAACAGCACTGTAATATTAAACATTATTTTGAAGGGTTTTGAATAAATCTTTAAAATGCAGTGAGAACTACTACTAGATAAGTTGGTAACACTGATCTGTATAATTAGCTGGCTGTGATAAAATGGTATTGCTTACAACAATCATTCCTACACACACACACACACACACACACACACACACACATATACACACAAATCTAAATTAGGTCTAAAGCCAAACCCTGTGAACAATGTTGGTTTTCTTTTAAGTGCTATCTTATTCCAGGACTCCTAATCAAACAAGCCCTGGGCTATCGGAGGGGTAAACATCTGAGAAGCTGCTTGGCAGCCTTTCAACTCTCCGAGCTGCAGCCGTCGGATAAGAGAATGCCTGGCAAGCTACACAGATTTAGGAAAATGTTTCAAATTGCTTGAATAAACATCTCTGTTTGTTTTTAATGTAAAAAGAGCTACCCTTTCACCAAACAAATGGATAGCAAATATGGCAGTTGACATACACTCGCAAACTTCAGCCTTCTAAAGAAACAGTAGTGTTACTTGTATTTCCCTTGTCCAATCACAGATAAAAAAAAAAGAATACAAATGACAGAATTTAATGTGAAAAAATGCCATCAGTTAGTGGCACATGCAGGTTGAAAATCAAACGATAATTATTCCTTCCCTTCAAAATCCAGTTCGCACATGATTCGTAACAAGTCTGCTGCTGCACAGTTTGAGTCCTCTCCACTCAGCCTAGAATTCAGTCCAATGCAAAAATCTGGCAAACTTTGCCAGCATTCATGTTGTTATATATTTACTAAATCTGTTAAAGTCTGACAGTTCCCACAACACCGGTGTGACTGGGTGAAGAATCCCATAAAGTTTGGTTAGAGGCCCGTTATTTACACATTCTGAGAGAGGAGTCTGCCTTTCCTGCTGCTTAGGACCCACTTCCATAACTCTGCCAGCGGAGGAAGTTTCATTTTCTCCTTGTTTTTGCTGTAGACATTAAGGAAGATTCCAAAGACCACCAGTAGGCCTCCCCATACATACCTAAATTAGGAAAAGTAATAGCATGATTATATAATAAACACCATGCATACACCAATAAATAATAAAAATGAATACCTAAACAATAAAGACAAACTTAGCATAAAGAAAAGAACAGCAGCAATTTTGATTTACTGTACTAGAATGGTAAACTATGTACACTAAAATTCAGATTATAGTGTTTTTGTTGACAAGGATTTGAGGGCCAACTTGAGATGCTAGACGACTGGGTCAGAGCATCTCCAAAACTGGAGCTCATGTGGGATGTTCCTGGGATGCAATCGTAAGGTTCTATTACTTTTGGTAGGTTCCTGATTACTACATAGCAGTGCACCACTGAAGGGGAGCAAAGGCTGGCCTGTGCAGTCCACAACTGTAGCTCAAATTGCTGAAAACATTACACACGCACACGCACGCACACACACGCGCGCACGCACGCGCACGCACGCGCGCACACACGCGCACACACTCATCTTCTATACCGTTTTATCCTATATTCAGGGTAGCGGGAACCTGGAGCAGGGTACACCCTGGACAGGGAGCCAATCCATCGCAGGGCACACACACACTTTCATTCACACACTATGGGCAATTTGGGAAAGCCAATTAGCCTAACCTGCATATCTTTGGAATGTGGGAGAAAACTGGAGTACCTTGAGGAAACCCACCAAGCACGGGGAGAACATGCAAACTCCATCCACACAGAGATGGAAATTGAGCCTGGCTGGGAATCACAGAAACACACACTGGGGAAAATAATTATTTAATTCACTTTAGATTTTGTAAGTTTGCCCACTTACAAAGAAATGAAGAGTTTAAATATAATATAGGTTTATTGTAAAGTACAGAAACGGAATATCAAGAAAAAATCCAGAAAAAGCACGATACGAATCTTATTTTCCTCATTCAAATGCAAATTAGTTCATAAGTACTGTATTTGATCCATGAACAAACCATTGGTCTATGAACTTAGTACTTGATGGAGAAACCCTTGGTGGCAAGTAAGATGTTTCTTGTAGTTGGTTGCCAGGTTTGCACACCTCTCAGGAGGGATTTTGGTCCACTTTTCTTTACACGTCTTTCTTTACACAAGCATTCTTGCCTGTCGCTCGGCAATTTTAAGTCTCAGCTCCCTCCATGACTTTTCTATAGGATTAAGGTCCGTAAACTGGCTAGGTCTCTCTATGACCTTAATGTGCATCTTCTTGAGCCACTCCTTTGTTGCATTGGCAATATGTTTTGGGTCATTGTCATGCTGGAAGACCCATCAACCCACCCATCTTCAGGATGTTCTCATCCAAACTTTTACTAAACATGGCCCCGTCCATTGGCCTCTCAATGCGGCAAAATTGCCCTGTTATTTTTATCTCCGTGCTTAACTCTAGGAATGGTGTTCTTAGGGTCATAGCTAGTATTTTTTCCTTCCTCTAAAAACGGCGAGTCAATTTGATGCCAAAGAGCTGAATTTTGGTCTCATCTGACCAGAGCACTTTCTCCCAATCCTTCTTTGTTTATTGGCAAACTTCATGTGCCTTCTTGAGGAGGGTGACCCTGCAGCGCTGAAGGATTTCAATCCATGGTGGCATAATGTGTTACCAGTGGTTTGTTTGGTGACTGTGGACCCAACTGCCTTAAGATCATTCACAAGCTCCTCATGTGTAGTTTTGGGCTGATTCCTCATTTTCTCATGATTATCCTTCTCCATAAGGTGAAATCTTGCATGTAGCTCCAGACCAAGAGCGATTAATGGTTATTTCGTATGTCTTCCAAATGTGAATAATCACCCCAGCAGTTGTCTCCTTCTCACCAAGCTTCTAGCTGATGGTCTTGAAGCCCACTTCAGCCTTGTGCAGGTCTTCAGTCTTGTCCCTGACGTCCTTTGGCAGCTCTTTGGTCTTGCCCATGGTGGTGAGGTTTGAATGGAAGATAGAGATTCTGTGTACAGGTGTCTCTTACACACATACCGAGACCATGTTATTAGCACCTTCTTAAATTAATCTGTGTACCACATGAGAACATAAGTAGTCTGTTGTTGGTTGGTAGGGAATCAAATACTTATTTTTGGTCATTGAAATGGAACTAAATTTATAGCATTTACATAATGCATAATAATAATGTATAATCTCTGGATTCTTCTCCATCCTTTAAAATAAACCTATGGTTAGATAATTGGATCAGTGGATTTCCAAAAAAGTAAGTGAAATGGGGTGTTCCTGGTAGGCAATGCCTAGTAACCAACAAAAGCGGTCTATTTAAGGACAATGGTCAGTTGGCAGGGTCCAAACAGGTATGTATGCTATTAATGACCCCTGTCCACTGCCGAAAGTGCCCACAGCGGGCACGTCATTATCAGAATTGGACCATGTGGAAAGGACAGAAAGTGGCTTGGTCTGGTGAATCTATGATTTTTTTCAAGTCGAGCTGGTGGAGGCAGTGTGATGCTCTGGGCAATGTTCTGCTGGGAAATCTCAAATCCTGACATTCATGTGGATGCTACTTTGACATGTTCTGTACCACCTCCCTATACATTGCTGCAAACCAAT
>JAOTRS010000026.1:9135674-9143174 GCA_028565755.1 Dinotopterus cunningtoni
AGGTTAACACACAAACTACAATTTGGGCTGCAGGCTGACGTTAGGCAGAGACAAACGAACGCCGGTGTAGAAGTCAAACAAGCGCCACTACAAAACGCAACATAAACGTCTAGGACGTTCAGAGCACGTTCGTTTATCCAGAAACTTAACGCCCGTGTGAACAAGGCCTAACTCTTCAACTAACATTCACAAGCTAACTCATCAACTAGCATTAGTGTAAACATGCTAACTAATCAACTACAGAATCTTGAAGCTAATCTACAAACTAGCATCTTCAACCTTGAAATAGTCGCATACCAGCTAAAGGTGTACAGGCGTAGCAGAAATGTAATTTAATTATTTTAAATAAAAGCACACACACACATACACACACAAGTCTTATAGGTGTTGATGCTCATTTTCCACTTTATTAGTTACTAAATGTGTAGCCCTAATAAAGTGGCAGCGCAGTGCATTGAGTTTACACACACACACACACACACACACACCCTTTCGATATTAACAGAACACATTTATCTAACAGCTAGGAGCTGGAAGTGGTTCAGAGAACAAAAGCAAAAAAAATTGACACGAAACATTTTTCTAGCAACGAGAATAGAAGCACGAAGGAAAATAAATGATCGCTTTCCAGAGCGCAATACATTACGCCCGAAAGCCAAGGGATGAGTTCCTAATGCGACTGTGGCGTTCCGAGGTTCGGAAAACCGGTGGAGGCCAAAGCGTCATACGCAGCCTGGAATAGCAGGGTAGATGTTTATTACGTCACGTATACTCAGTAAAGTCTGACTTTCAATCAGCTTTGCTTAAAGGTGCGTCATACTGTGTATGGACTTCATACACTATAAGCGAAGAAAAGCAGGTCTGAGTGGGCATGACTCAAAGGCAATAGAGGTTAATGTGGGTGTGTCTTTAGGTTTACATTGGATGTCCGATCCGAATGTCTGTGATTGGACTTGTTTATCATACCTTGACATACAATATGAGTTATCAGAATGGGGAGGGAAGAAAAAGACATGAACAAATAAAGCAACTCTTTAGTGGGTGGGTGTGTCTTCAATGTAAGGGAATGTAAATGAATGAGTCTTGAAGGTCATAGAAGGAAATGTTGGCATGTCTTTATGTTAATTTTAGAATTTAGAGCAACAGGAGAGTGGGTTTGTCTTTGATTCTATATATGGAAATAAAAACCAAAACCATTGATGGAGATTTGCGCATGAGTCGCTATAAAGAAATAAACGTGCTTTAGAGTGGCCATGTTTGTAAAGGGCATGTTTTAGAAATGTAGGCGTGTCCTTAAGTCTATAGACGTTAATGAGAAAAACTCAGAGTGGGCGTTTCTCAACAAGTCTACAGTATATTTGGAAATAACAGAACCCTTGAATAATCGTGTTTTGAAGTCGGGAGTGTGGGTGTGTCTTTAAAGCCATGTTCACATATAGGAATATAGGCGTGTTTTTAGCACGTATAGAGTATGTAAACAAGTACAACTGGGCTTTAAGTGGGAGTGATTTAAATGTGGGTGTGGCTTTAAGTCCAATCATATTGAAAATAAAAATAAATAAAAGTGTCCCCGTATGATTGATATATATATATGGTGGATTCGTGGATGTGTCTTCCTTACCCAATTGCTATGCGTTACTTGATTATAAATTTACTCCTTTACCCAAACACTAATTAAACACAACAGAAAGGCAGTTTGTCAGCGTGGGTAAGACAGGTGTGTGTTTATTGTGTGCTTGGTCTCTGTGTTGCCATGGTTGTGGTTTTTACACCAAATTGACTTCTTTTCATAAGATGGGAAAAAAGACTGGTGTTGGTGTTTTTGTTGTTGTTGTTTTTTTTTGGTCTGATTTTAAAATTACTCTGCCAAACCTTTAAATTAAATAAGTAGAATTAAATCTAATTAACTATTTCTGCAAACATACAGTACAGCAATCGAAGGGAAAGTGTACAGGATTGCTTTTTCCTAGAGCCGAACTTTTTGTCTCCATGAACAGGTTTTTATTTGTCTGAAAAATATTCAGAAAAAAGAAAAACAGATGTGATTTTAAAGATTATTTTCCTTTTCCTCTTATGAAATCAGCAATAAAAAGTAATAAAAATCATACAAGGCCGATGGCGACCCATCTGTATAATACATAAAACACACACCATGATGGATTGACAAATAAACACAATTTTTCTTGAACATATTACACGAGGTAAACACAAGAAAATATGCAGAAATATACAAAATAATCATTTGGACTGAAAAACAACAATAAACCTTTGTTGTAGTTTTCATTGAACTGGACTGGCTGGCTTTTTATTCAGAACCTCTTGGGTTACAGAGTGGATGATGTCTGTACCAGGTGATGATTAAAGCACTTGTCAAACACGGGGAAAAATAAGAAATGTGTGTGCATGACGGAAAACTTGTAAGAAACAGACATAAAATGCATCTCTTCTGTTTTTTTTTTTTATTTATATTTTTGGTCTTTTGAGGTCAAATTTATCTGAGACCTGGCAACCCTCTTTGGTCACTATGTCTTGTTGGTCAAAAGTGTGTGATTTATTCTATCCTTTAGTAACCTTTCTTTCTCTCTTTTGTTCTTGATGAAGTAAATGGAGAAGTGGAGCTGATGCAGTTGTTGTTGTTGTTTTGTGTCTCTTCTGTCTCTGAACAGTGCAAGTCGCTGTAACTGCTGTCTCTGTTCACCCCTGTGGCACGTCACCCCTCACCACACACACCTACGCAAAGATTGGTAAAGAATAAGAGAAAGAAGGAGCGAGAGAGAGAGAGAGAGACCTGACATACGCAGATCAGTCACATGTTTCTCCCTAAAAGAAGGAAGAAGTTGAAAAAGACTTTCACAATATCGGCCATCTTACGCTCGACACTTGTGAAGATCACGTTCCTGTTACACAATCCAAAAGGGAAGCATGCTCCTCAGTTCCCCCATAAAGTGCAAATTTCTGGTTTTGTCCAGCTTCCTTCGACACCTTTTGCAGCTATTATGTAGCCCTATACATAAGTATTGGCACCCTCTGGGGTTTGGTGGGCTGGATAAGAAGGAGTATTTGTCACATATACGTTACAGTAAAATTCTCTATCCTTTGCATATTCCAGTGTACAGGCTAGTATACAGGTTATATCCCAGGCTGGGGTCAGGAGCCATGGGGTCAGCCATGATACAGCTCCCCTGGAGCATACAGGGTTAAGGGCCCAACAGATGCAGAGTGGTGAATCTGGGCCTTGAAATTCCAACCTTCTGATCAGTAACCCAGAGTCTTAACACACTGAGCTACTATCCTACATTATCCGGTATGTACCTCATTTGATTTACACATGCATTTAAGTAACTACTCCAAACTAGTGATTATTTGCTGATTTGATTAGCTATAGCTAATATATATATTAGCCATGTAACATTAATCAAAAAAAAAGAAGAAAACTTGACACACTTAGCATTTCCTGATGGGATGACTACACTTGATGTAAAGCTGGAAACTTAAACATCCTAGGAAAAGAATTACTTCGAAAGTTTCAAGAATTTCCTTATTTTCTAAAACAAAACTTTTTTTGTTACTCACTGCAATTTTGAAAAGCTGATACCAGGACGGGATTTGCAATTTGGGGATAATTTTATACAGTTCTATGATAAGTACAATTTAAATATTTTTCATATAACTACCAAACACTACATTTTTATAGATAGATAGATAGATAGATAGATAGATAGATAGATAGAATTATAACAACATATACAATTTTCTATTATGATAGATCTAATTAAAGCCAAATACATGAATTTATATAAAAGAATTTGGTCCCAGTTTTTTTCCTTCCTGAATATAAATATATTCCCAAATAAATCATAGAGTTTGGTCCAACGCTCCTTGTGTCACTCCTCATAAACACAGTGTGATGTGGTGCAAAGACCTTTACTTACTTCAGTTATCATGAGAAAGACGCTTCCAGACGAGTTTCTCAACCCTGTGGTTTCATGTACGTACTTTACCCACATCATTACTCATGCGAGTATGAATCAGGACTGAGTTCACTTTCAACACCTTCATTTGCACACGCTGTAATACGGGCTTGCAAAAGTTAAATTGGTCCATAATTTGTTTGAGTTTAAATTGTTTCTGAGTTTGGGATGAGACTGGGATAATTGTGAGTTCTTCAAAGTAATTATCTGAACGTTTTACAGGATTTTAACAGATTTCTGAGGTCTTTTTAAAAACTTTTTTTTAACTTTAATATGACTATAATACATTCAGAGCAGCAAGGAGAGAAAATACTATATTACTAGATGAATAATGAACAAACAGGGAACTTTAATTCAGATTTTACAGATAGATAGATTGATAGAAGAAGCCTTCATTTCGTCACATATACATCACTGCAAACTGAGTGAAATTATTTTTTTGTGTCCCAGCTTGTTAGGAAGCTGGGGTCAGAGAGCAGGGTCAGCCATGATACCTCACCCCTGGAGCTGAATGGGGTAAGGGCATTGTTCAAGAGGCAACATAGTGGTAAAGGGGCTTGAAGCCCCACGACCTTCTGTTTTTAACTCAGCCTTAGCCGTTGCCTCCACTGCCCCGATATAGATAGAAAGATGGATAAACAGATAAACATACAGACAGATACAGTTGTGGTTAAGATGGTACATACACTCATTATTAACATGAACATCCTGACACCCTAAGCTTAAAATTAGCCTTTTTTATCCATTCCACATCCAACCTTGATGTGTCTTTGGGGTCATTGTCCTGTTGGAACATTCCAAGTTGCTGATGATTCATGGTTTTGATCTCTGAGGTTCTCCTTCGTCTTCTTGATTCCATTCACTTTGTGCAGTGGACCAGTTCCACCAGCAGCAAAACTGCCCCAGAGTGTGATGCTCTTAGGGTTGAATGCCTTATCTTTACTCCAAACATACCTCTGGTCAAAATGTTCCTCCAGAAGGTTTTTGTCCTGGTGCTCAACTGTAAAGCTTAGTGGAGCCTGAAGGTCTGGATTTTGGAGCAGGGGCAAATGTAAATCTGGCTTGACTGTGGACAGTGACGTGACACTGGTGTTCCAGGGGGAGTGAAAACTAATTTGCGTGCAGTCTGAACAAGGCCTAACTCACCCAGAGGAAAGCTCTATCTGCCCTCTTATTCATACCTGAGCTTAAAGATGCCTGTGATTGGCACAGTGTCACCGTGATTGACAAGTGAGAGACAGTATGCCCCTCCCACCCTGAGAGTATGGACAGTTTTACCTTCCTAAACTCCTGGACACAGAGCTCACAATCTCTGGACCATATTATTCTAAAAACAGATTTTTCTTTTTCTCCATTCATTTGCTTTAACTTTTAATTGTATTTCTTTCTACATTATATTAGATACAAAATAGATTTATGCAAATAAAAGCTTTTAAGTAAGATTAAAACATATTTATAAGACACTCTGGTGTGGTGCGCTTGCTTTTTGTTCCTCTGTTAATGCATTTGTGTTTTAATGCATTTGTGCTTGTGTGTGTGTGTGTGTGTGTGTGTGTGTGTGTGTGTGTGTGTGTGTGTGTGTTTATGTTTTCTGTTAATCCCTCCTCATAGTTGTATATGCTCTCCCTGAACCATCTTTTCTTATAAAATCACAGCTATGTATATTGTAAGACTATGTTAAATGTATTAAATCTCCTTGGATATGGGAGCTAAAGATTAAGAAAAGGAAGGTGACTCTGGATGTCAGTGATGTGCAGTATGTGGGGTGTTTAGTTATCTGGACATGGAGCTACAGGCTGTGTGGAAGCAGCTGTAAAGAGGAACAGGAAATGCAGGGTGGCTGCTCATCGCCCTTTTCCTGGACTTTTAGGTGGTTGGTAAAAACAGACACACACACACACACACACACACACACACGGACACGGATAGAAATTCCCGCAGTGGTGTTGCTTTAGCCTGGTCCTGAGGGGAGACACATCCTGAAGTTATTTTGTTTTTACGCTGATCAGGAACACGGCTCATCTCATCACCTGACCTGACTTCCACCAGTTGTCAATCAAACTCTATTGGCCTGGAGAGACAAAGCACCGAAAGCAGCGGGTTGCTGAAGATAAGAGCAGGAAGTTGTGACGGATTCCAGTTTCCTCGTGGATCTTTCTCACAGAGGTAGCTTCGCGAGTTTGGACGAGTGACCAGCTTGGGATTATTTGCTAGAAAGCATGTCGGTGTGACCCAAGGCACAGGCAGTAGCGTTAACATTGTTATCAAATTCTGACCCATTTTAGTCTTTATACTTTATTCACATGTCTCATACACATTGGCCTAAACATAATCTAGATTGCTAGAGTGTAGATAGATACAAGATTTTTATTATTTTGTGTTTAAAGTATAACTTCACACACACCACCAGGCCAGAAAAATCAAACACTCTAAGTTTTAATTCTGTCACCATTAGCTTTGATTATAGCACACAATGTGGTGTCCAGTTCATGTGTGAAAATGATTCCTTTTGATCCCAGAACCACTCTTTCACACTCTGAGTCCTGGAGTACTTTCACTATTGAACATAGCTCTGTTTTTTTTACTGTTTATTTTTTTTTACCATGCAACTTCACCAAGAGTTTAAGTGATCTCCATTTAAAATTGTTTGTCAGATATACCAGTTCACCATGATACTCTGCTATATAATGAATACTGTTTCCTTCCTATTGCCATCTCAGGAAGTCTTTGCTTGTCACTGTCACCCTCGGCCTCAGGGTTAATCTGATCATTTTGATTTATACATATTTTCTCATACTAATTGCCATATTTTTTTATTCTGTAAAATTTCCTCATAACAATGACCATTGTTCAATAAAATTTAATTGAATTTTAAATTGTAATAGGTTTTTTTCCAATCATATGTCTTCCACAAACTTGATGGTTCATCACGATCCTTCCAGGTTTTGATTCATTCTGTGAAAGTGGAGCGCTGAGATACGAGGTAAGACTTCACGGTAATATTTCAGAAAGCAAATGAAAGAGAGAGGAAACATTCCAACACTGAGAGATGCGTGACGAGATGAGATACACACGCTGTGTACTGTATGGAAAACTCTTGTGTCCATCCTTATCCCTGATTGGAAACTTAGGGGAGCATGGATGTGGAGGACGTTGTGCAACTGGATGTTAATCAACCTCATTGCTCAGAATAAAGGTTTTGTTGTTTTTGGGGTTGTATTTGTAACGGTGCAATTGGGTTGTTCATTGTGCTTTATCTCAACGTCATTCCAACTTTCAAAAACAGTGTTGTCCCGATGGTGGATGTTGGAGTTGAGATGAGGTCATGTGGAATTGTGGAAGCAGCAGGACTAAATTGGCGATAAATTTTTGCCTTACAGGAGTAAAGCACTTTAGACTTGTCACTGTTCTGTAACCCACTTCATCACACCACTCCATAACAGAATATTTTCCTCTTACTGAGTGTTTTATTAATAACTGTACCGTATCTTCTTAGTCACTTTTTACGACGTTCAACAATACTGAATTT
>JAOTRS010000026.1:9148174-9149898 GCA_028565755.1 Dinotopterus cunningtoni
GGTTTGCTTTCAGGGAGCTCTGCTTCCTCTATTGACCCATAGTGAAGCCGGAGCCGCCGGTCATGGGCTGCTAGCCAGCAGGTGAGAATTAGTGAACAAATTCTATGGCTAATTTACGCGTGAGCTTAATGGACTTCTTTCTCATGTTACTGTATCTGTTGATGCTAGTAAATACATGTAGGGGTCAGCAGAAAATAGTGATGTAAACTGTTGTGGCTGCACACACATCAGTCAGGCTCAAAATTTGTAGACTGATACATAGAGATGTGATGTAACAAGTTTGAAAAGAAACTGTTTATGTTGCTAAGAAGTGTGCAGTGAGTGCAGGATTAAGGCCACAGATGACAGCAGAGGTCTTGCCTATTGCTCACTTAATAATATATGAGAGAGACAGAGAGAGAGAGAGAAGTTTATAAAGAAAAACCAACACAGTCTGCTCATCATTAGGCCTCAATTCTGCATTCTGCATCTCATGACAGCCCCCAACACACCCACCAATCCGTTGTTTTGCAAAGCACCTTCGGTGTTCCCTAAATTCTGCCTGTGGAAACACATTAAGGAGAGACGGGGAGACAAACGCTGTGGTTTTGTTAGAATCTTGATGCAATTTTAGTTGCGAAAACATCTCGGGGGCTATCAGCGGCCATTAGCAAAATCAATGTCACCATGAAGTTTCTGGAGAATTATGGCGAAGATTAGAGTTCTGGTGCACGGCTGCTCCGTCACTGTCAGACACTCTGTGACAAAACAGTTTGCATTACCTGCTAAAACGCGGCAGGCATTAGTACCTCCCTCCCAGGTACAGTAATCAAGAAGGCGACAGCAGACAATTAATGAGGTCCATCTGCACCAATGGCTATACATAATTAATGCCCTCATTACACACACGCTATGATTTTAGGCACCACTTCATTTTCTATCTCTCTCTCTGCTCCATGTAGTTGCTTTACAATGCAGCACACAAAAATTGAAGAAGAAAAAACGAAAAAAACAAAAAAAAAAGGATTAAATAAAGGGTGAGTTGCCAACTTCACATGGACAGATAACCTCCATCACTGAAAGCTCTTTTGCACAGTTGTGACATTGAAAATTGTTGTAATTCTTACTGAATATTAAATAAGCACAAAAATAATATGCAAATCATACTGCCATTTATGTTATAATATTCAGTACTCAAATGTTAATAGCAGAGTGTAATATCTTAAACAGAAGCAATAATGATCATCACATGGCCTGAAAGAATATAAACCATAATATAAAGTTAATTAAAGGGTAAAAAAATCTGATTATGTTTTATGATCAGCTGCTGAAAATTACAGGTTTGATGATAATAACACCAGGCCATTTTTGTCTGTTATTGAATGTGGATCTTGTTTTATTGTTTTAATGCTCATGGGAAACAACTAGCATTAACACTTTACTACTATTAGGTCCTTAAGCATTTTTCTGTTGTACAATATACCTTCTGAAATAAAACTGCAGCGTATGTCACCAGGTGGTTAAAGAGCATAACCTCTTTTCATTTCTATGTGTAACATGTGGAAGAAAAAGAGACACCAGAGACACTGTGTGTGTGTGTTTTTTTTTTTGTTTTTTTTTTGCTGCTGGATTAGTATTAGTATGTGGTCATAATACTGCATCACAGTAAAAACCCTGAACCACATGACAACCAACTTGAAATGCTAGAGACAGGGTTCAATTAAGATCTATTTTATAGTCTGTGC
>JAOTRS010000026.1:9180094-9194438 GCA_028565755.1 Dinotopterus cunningtoni
ACTGAACCAATGACTAACATTAGATCAGTTTTATTATAGTTATGTGAAAATTTGATCACTTTTATGGATGTTTTTAGCATTAGACTACATTACCTGTTATGACCAATAATACTAATCACATAATTATATGATCAATAATCATATTTAATTCTCCTTATTTATTTACTCAGTAAATAACCATAACTCAAATGCATGCTCATGATGGAATAACTGTGCATAAATATAAATCTTTTTCTCCCCAAGAAAACAATGAAAACATTTAAAATGCTGTCTGTTTATATATGGGGAAATGGTATTCAAACCCTTTCACTGTTAACAGTTTATCACTAGCAAGGTCTGTTGAGATTAATGTGTCATATTAAAACAGCTCAGGTCTCCTCAAGTGAAGAAAAAATATATTTTATTTCCTTTTTGGCGCATGACTATGACCTTATACTACACTGCACTGAGCACCTGAGTGTCTCAAAGCACTTAAACAGAGAGGCACACATGCACACACACTCTCTCTCTCACACACACACACACACACACACACACGCACACACACCCATGAGGGCTTTTATGTTGCTTTGTGACCAAAAACTCGTCAGATCTGACAATTCTGATTTTAGAAAAGTCAGAGGCCATCCACACTGGCAAAGGGGAAACCAACAGATGTGTGTATATATGCACGTGTCACTGCATTGGTTCTCAGGGGTTCAGGGGTCTGACTGCGCTTCTCTGTGTCGCTCTAAGCACAGGAAAGGGCCCTGAGGTGATTTCATGCCACTCTAGCCACAACAACCACATGCATGACATCAAGACTGGTTACTTTATGGCTATTTAGGATAGGGCATGTATTAAGAACATTTAGGAACTGTTTTTTGTTGTTATTGTTGTTAGTTTTTTTCCTAAAAGAGTATATTCCATAAACTAAGCAGTTAATATAAGCTTAATGTGTGTCCAGAAAAAATGCAAATCTAATTTTTGGTCTCCTTCCAATTCCCACAGTCTACTCTACTCTCACCTACTAAACAATAGTGCTTCCTTTGAGAAGACAAACAACATCTTCTTAAACTGAGGCTTACAGCATAACACACTGGAAAAAGGCGCTACATAAACTCTTTTGCTTAGAGTCTCTCTGATACATATTTTTTAACAACATATAGAGGTTACTTTAATTTTGGTAATGAAGGGTAATTTAGCTAGGGGCAGCGTGGTTACTTAGTGGTTAGCATTGTCGCCTTGCAGCTCCAGGGTCTGGGTTTGATTCCTGGCCATGTTTGATTTCCGCCCCTGTGTGCATGAAGTTTGCAAGTTTTCCCTGTGCTGGATGGGTTTCCTCCGGGTACTCTGGTAGAGTGTGTGAGTGTGTGTGTGCCCTGCGATGGATTGGCACCCTGTCCAGGGTGTACCCCACCTCATGCCCTAAGCCTCCTGGGATAGTTTCCCCCCATGATCCTGTATCATGTATTAAACGTATAGACGATGAGTGAGTAAGTAATTTATCTAATATCTAAAATGTGTAATAAAATAAAAAAATTACCTTTGGGTAAGAGTTCTGAAATCTATTTAAACACTGCTGATTTATTACAAAAACAGTTAAAGACCTTTTTGTTCAGGAAAGCATATTAATTACGGGCACGTTTATCATTTTATTCTTGCTTTTAATTGCTTGTGTAGCACTTTGAGATTTGTCCACAAATGTAAAGTGCTTAATAAATAAAATGCATTATTATTATTATTATTATTATTATTATTATTATTATTATTAGCACAGGCAGCACAGAGTCTCAGTGGTTAGCACTGGCACCTTGCACCTCCAGGGTCTGGGTTCTATTTCTATGTCATGGTCTGTGTGCATGGAGTTTGTATGTTCTCCCTGTGCATGGTGGGTTTCCTCTGGGTACTCCGGTTTTCTCCCACAGTCCACAGACATGCTAATTGGCTTTCCCAAATTGCCTGTAGTGTGTGAATGTTGACTGGAGGTCCTACCATGGTCATAAAAATAGGAATAAATACAATTGTCACAATTGGTGTCTACAGTCCCCAGTCGAACTACAGAGGCTCCTTGATAGATGGATGAATGGATTTAGCACAGGAATATAAATGCAAAAATGTTCATCGCAAGAATGTATCTTGTAAGTATGTCTACGGAACTATCTATGGGTGTAGATTTAAAGGTATAATCAAAATGGCTGCAAAAAAAACATGGTTTAAAAAAAAATCATATTTCAGGACATAAATTATTTTAAAAGGTAAAGGCATTTTATGTAAAAATAGATTTGGGAAAACAATGTGCCATTTTCATATGGGGAAAAATTAGTGTTGCCTCTTTAAAAGTGCAATAAGTGGAGCATGTGTCTTAATATATCAGAGGTTTTCCTTTAGCAGAAAAAGAAAAGGAGAATGAGTGTGGAGAATAGTGGCAACATCACCCATTCTCTGGAGGCAACAAGGCCCCTCCATCACATCTTATCATCTCCTTTCTCCTTTTATAACAGGAAAAGTCACAGATATAATTGATATGAGATTTAGGGGGTATATTTCAGTGTAATTAGAGTCTTGATAATTGGGCTAATTAGATATAATTGTTATGTGAGTCTGAGTTTGATTAAAGCAGGTTTCCCCAAAACGAGCAAAAAGGGGAAATATTTAGCTGGCAGGATAACAATGCAGCGGATGCACATGCACGCAGATTAATTAAAGAACAAACACATGTGAAGAGGGGACAGGCGTCAGCTTGGATTTACACACCCAATCATACATGCCCATGCAACCCACAAACTGACAAAGCATCTATAAACATGCCATATTTGCACTTCACACAATCCCAACACATTCTGCATACTGATTATGAACTATTTTCTGGTACAAAGCCATTTTTTTATCTTACAACATAATAAAAAAAAACTAAAATGCTTGGACTTTGCAACCACAAATACAAAGCAAATTAATGTAATTCTGGATCTCTTAGGAATAAAAGCATTTCTGCCAGTCACAGGTGTAAAAAATAAGTTAAGATATGGTTACTTACTAAATCAGAGCAAACCCTCATCCAATTTAAAAAGTAAGTTATATACTGTACAGATGACACATGCAAATATAATATAACCTGCCTCTCTCTGTTTCCAGAAAAAAAGCAATGGCTTAAGCATGATATTAACATAAAAGCAGAAATGTTTTTTTAGTTTTTTCAGTTTTTCTGACAAATATTGTAAAAATACTGGAACTCTTCTTGGCTCAAGAATCAACTGTTTGCTTTAATTCCTTCAGCTACTTCTGTGTAAAGGTATCTTTCTCTCTCTTTCTCTCTCTCTCTCTCTCTCTCTCTCTTTCATATACACACAGACACTACACAATACACAACACACCCAATAAGGTGTAAGGTCATAATGAGGCTTTCATGTTCTCTTCAAACAGATATCAACTGTACCGGCATGGCCCGTAACATCACTGCTGCCATGTTTTTTTTTTCTTCTTTTTCTTTTTCAGCAGTCTTTTCATTTCTCTCTTCATTGACTATGATGTCAATACTTGCACTTCAGTGCATTGTGTTTGTTCTTTGAAATTGTAATTTATGGTTTACGGATATTAGCCCAGCATGGATGTTTCGGGAAAGTCGCATATGAGGTTAGCAAACAACAGCTCACTTTTTGATATGTAAATCTGAGCGAGGATAAAAATGAGGAGGAGGATAATGAAGCTCAAAGCTAGAGAGAGTGAGAAAGAGAAATAACCGCCTCTGCCCCGTATAGATAAACTTCAAATATAAAGCGGTATTCAAGCGATCCTCTCTTGGAGCAATAGGCAGTGTTCAATGTCTTTTAAGATAATGCCAGGAGCTTTTACTAACTGCTACATGGTGTTAAGCGCAGGTTTGGGATGGCTTCTTCAAGTGGGAGGAGATGGAGCTTTAAAAGAATAATGGAGCTTGTGAGCTTCGTGATTTTATTAACAGGTTATTTAATAATAAATTGTTTGGTGTTTTTATTAAAGTCAGATTTGTCATATTGTTTGTATTTAAAAAATATATTTGACAGAATGTATTATAAATTTATCCTTAAGTTGTAGATCCATTTTTTTTTTTGTCATTGTGTATCCTGGAATACAGTTAAATAAATAAATAAATAAATAAATAATAAGTGCAACATCATTTGTGAACATATTTGTACGCTGTGCACTTTAGTGCAGCTTTAATCAGCAGCATGTTAAGGTTTTGCACATTCACTGTGGGGTCTCCTGTGATTCTCTAGATGGCAGTAATATGCCTCAGTCATCAGAATATAGAAGCAAAAATCAGCAAAACCTTCCTTCACCGATACTTTCTCATTCTTACTTTCTTTCTGTAGTTTGTTTGAGGAGAAAGGCAGAGCCGTGAGCGTGTTTCCACACTGCATTCGACTTCTGCGCTGTATGTGTGGCCTGCACCTCTAATCATTTTATTTACTTTTAAATGCTGGAACTGTAGAGTCTCTCATCATGTTTTAATTCCAGTCCAGGAGCAACAAATTACCCATCCTCTGAAATTAGGAAAGTTTTAAATTCTAGGAGGAAAAAAAAAACTCAACATTTTTCCTTCCAGGAAAATGCATAATGCTATAGGATAATTCAAAATGAAACATACCTGAATTTTTATCCCCATGGACTAATCATGGGCAAACCACTTCCACACATTTTTTTTTTTTTTTTACTGAAAATGTAGAAAGCAGTTTCACAAAAGGCAATTTGACCAGGGCCATTTATGAGATTTGTTTGGTTATGTGACTTGTCTTGGTGAGTTTCCGCTCCTGTTTTCTCATTAATATCAAATGCTGAGAGACACAATAAAAAGGAGAAAACATTTATCCAGGAAGCCTTCTCCTGCACTCTGCATCACCAGAGAAAAAAGCAATTATCCACACTGGGAGGTTTTATGTGTTGTCAGTGTCAGTATTACCCAGGTTTCTTCAATAAAGACAAACACTGGCACTGACAGAAAGGAAACATTCACATCATTGATCTAAAGGAACGAAATGAACCAGAGCAGGTAACTGCATGCAGATATGTGCACTCACAGGGTTCAGATGATCCTGAAGGTGCAAAATAAGAGACCGGAGCTTAAAAAGATGCTAAATGTATTAGCTCTTCTGTTAGAGACATTCTATACCTAGCTATTACCCTTATTACTCGAGGGCAAGAATATTGCTTCAAAATACTCAAAATCTCTCTCTCTCTCAAACACACACACACACACACACACCCACACACACACACACACACACATACACACACACACACATACACACACATATTATATATAACACACACAAACACGCTCATGCACACATGCACACTTGCACACTTGCTCACACACAGACACACACAGACACACACACACACACTCACTGTAGGGAGAAAGTGAAGTGCTGAAGTTCTTCAGTGACGAAACCCGTCCATACTCCTCCCTCTCTCTTACAGCCACTTTGGCTGGTTATCTTGTTGAATGGCTGGTTCTGTTTGCCACCCTAATTGAACACACACACACACACACACACACACACACATGTCAGCCACAATCAGAGTGGGAAATTTTACCCCAGAGAAATGCAATGACAGTTTGCCTTGCCTTTATCCCCATAAACATTCACACCAGGACCGAATGACATTCAGATTACACACGTCTAATCAAAGTTTATGTGAGAAACAGATGCAGGCAGAAAAGAAGGGAAAAAAGAGATTTTCTTTAAATAAAAAGGCAAACACGGGACACAGTTTTAAAGTTCATGATGCACACAGCTACTCTTACATCTGACATTATTTAGAATTATTATTCAGCAACAGTTTAGATAGAACAGTGTTCTATCACCTAGTGGAAAGTGTTGTGCCTCTGGCTGGGCTTAGGCCCTGCCTCGATAGCAGAGACACCACATGACTCTTAATGCTAATGAGACACACACATTATATATTTATGGTATTTATGGATTAAGAACACAGTAACCGTACAGATTTAGCAGTGTGTGCTGTGCAAGCAGCAGTAAAAAAAAAAAGTGTAAAAGATGAGAAAACAAGAAATTGCAAACAAGAAATTTTCTGCAAATATAGGGTAAAATTTGAATCGTAATATTTAAAAGAAATTTTAAAATGTGGTTTCTTTCCTGCCCGAGGAATAACCTGCAGCCTGGTAAAAATACATTTTAATTAGGCTGCGGTGCAGGACCAGGGGCGAGAAGCTGATCCCATGGCCTCCAGGTTGGGGCAGGTTTGAGATCAGCTCACTTCATCATTAGACAACTGGCTGAAACTAGCTGACATTTGAGGGAATCTGAAAACAACTGCAGCCCTGAGCAGGAAAGCAGAGCTGGAAAAAAGATCTGGAGAGAGAAAGAAAGAAAGAAAGAAAGAGAGATAGAGACTTGCTGTACAATTATAGATAATTGTGGAATATTTGATAAAGATGAAAAGCTAATATTTTAATAGATTTAGAATTTTTTTTAGCAAATATTATGTGTAGTGAACAAAGTTTCTTGAGAAACAGAACATTTTTCTTAAAATATCTTTATCAGGTGTCTGAGGCTTTAGGTGGTGAAACCAGTTTATAGACAAAATGTACATTTTAGAGCACAAAAAAAAATCCATCCGTGCGCAGTCATTTCCGTGGAAAGGGAAACAAAGCATTCTAAGACCACGAGCGCAAAAGCATGGAGAGGAAAGACAGTGCCTGCCTGTGGTGTATGAGGCATCAGCAGCAGGTCAGCAGGAAAATGTCATTCTGCAATTATCACTTCAAAAGCAGACCAGGCAGCGCAGGCACTTTGATTTATTTAGTTTAAGAAGTGCGCAGGGCAGGAGAAGCGTGAGTTCAGAGAGTCTGTCACTGCTGAGCTCACAGAAACGGTGCTGTTTTGGCTTGTCGAGCACATCGAGGCCTGCTTTGAACACTCCGCTAGTATCTGCTCATGCGAAATGTATTTTGACAAATGTCAGATGTAAGAGTGGAGAGGCGTGGATAAGCGAGGGTGCTGGGTGGTCATATGCAAGACACACCTTGGTTTGGGTTCCAGGCTTATCTTTCTCTGACGCCGGCTCTAAGATGGGGAGAATTCCAACAGGATCCTTACCTGCCATAAATAAACATAGATTCATAAATAAACAAGTTAAGATGAGGAGTCTTGACCCTATGAATGATTCAAGATTTATTAAAAATGGAATTAATTGTCAAGTATGACATCTGGCTGTGATTTTATATTTTTTTTTTTTTGGACTTAATAAATTAGAATTTTATTTAAATATGCTGTAGATCTGAGTGTCACTGATTACAACTAAAATTTGTTCATATAAGGAGGAAAGATTAAGTAGAGAGCTTGTATTCCTCCCCATAGCTGTACTCTGTAACTGATGTAACTCCAGCAAGACGCAGGTAAATGTGCTGCACTCTACTGTCTAGAGACTTCACACAGACAACAAAGACAGAGAGGTAAAGTGTGATGAAACTTTCCTGGCTTTCTTTCTCTCTCTCTCTCTCTCTCTCTCTCTCACACACACACACACACACACACACACACACACACACACAAACTACTTTTTCCCACCATCGCTCCAATGCACGCAATTAGACATGATGAAAAATCTGAAAAGAAATTAAATTTAGTTGTAATACATATCACCATTCTTTTTTCCTTTGGAAAATTACTTTTGAAATGTTCTCTCTCTCTCTCTCTCTCTCTCTCTCTCTTTCTCTCTCTTACTCTCGCTCTCTCTCTCTTCCCCCCCCCTTCCTTCTTTTTTCTTTTTTTGCGTGTGTAATTTAAATGGTAAGCTGCCAGATGTGTGTCTCATGCTTGGAAGTGCAGGAGCTTTGCATTATTTAGCATATTAACATTCACAGAATTTAAAAAAGGGTTCCTGCGTTGCCTGGAGGTTCCAATTAAGTAAACCTTAGCTTGATACATGTAAAAAATTTCACCATGAGAAACTTTTTTTCATTGCTTTTTTCCCCCTCTTTCCCTCTCTTCCTGTCCCATCTATATAATAAATATGGAAACTTCCCAGATGATATAATTTTTCTCTTGCTGCAGGATTAAATATATCAGTAATAATAAGTTTTAAACATAGGCTACATATCAGGAAAGGTTCTGAAGGCTAAAAGGGGGTTTAATAGCAGTCGTTCTCAGCCTCGCAGGGGAGCAGACACGTCTTCCTTCCCATTTTGGAAGGAAACTGACAGATCTGATTGAATTTGAGCCCAGATGTAGTTTTTAATTACCATTGCTGGTAAACACTCAAGCTGCCTACAGTTACAAGGTAATAGTGTTAAATCTGTCCTATCTTAAAGGCAAGGAGATGTGTTTATTATATTACAGCGATTTCATAATCATTTTCGCTTTTGTAAGATTTGACTGTTATATTTAAGCTATCCTCACTTAAACTGGTGACACACCCGATGCATGTAGAAAATCCTCCACTGTTGTAGGTAAAAATGAAGGATAAATAAATTCAGTATACACTAAGCCAATGTGTCTTTGTGTGCAACAGCGCACAACAATGTGCCAAATGTTTCCTAAAGATTTCTACACTGTTGCGTCGACCGGTTCATTTCCTTTTTAAAACAACGTACAATATATTGCAAAATGCTAATTAGGTCTGATAACACAGTTACAACTACATTACATAAGTCTGACTAATGGCTAGGACATATAACATGGAGGGAAACCGACAGTTTTATACATGCTTGTTACGCACTCACTGTTACTTTTATATACTTTTATAAAAAAATTAAATATACAGTATATTTGAAAAAAGTGCCTGGAGTAGAATGACTTACAAGAACATTTTTAAATATATGCAAATATGCAAATATAAACATGCAAATCCCAAGTTAGCTAGCATCTGCATTAGGGCACCTGGCTGTGAAATAATAAGAGTATGTTGGTCATCAGTATAAGCAGCAAATGAACCTACAAAAAAAAATTAGTGTTTTTAAATAAGAGGTCCAGAGATAAGATGTGTGTAATAAAATTATAAGCAGGTTCCTTTTGTTCTGCCTCAATCCATCAGTCCATCCTCCTTATAGTCGACAGGATTAAAAGCCTGGCCTATACCTCTTTTCTCTGCCCAGAGACTATAACCCATGTCAGCAGTGTCTTCACCCAGCACTGCAGTTTTGCCTTTAATTACGCTTACTTCTGCCTGATGCTCACATGCTGTTTCACAAGAATTAGCACAGCGCTGACAGCTATAGGTTACGTCCATGAACTTGGAGCAGTGCAGTCACAACCCTTGTTCTCCAGGGACCGACAATGGTTCCTTGTTATCCACAGCTTTCCCATTGCTCTGTGTGTGTGTGTGTGGTGAGCGAGGCCTCGGGCTGGTAAGAAGTTAGGAAGAGGTAGGAAGAGACGACTGAGACCTCATCACTCGCATAGGCTCTGAATTGCCCCTTCGCTTGTTTTAGGATTTTCAGCAAATCGAAGGTCAAGGAATTGCTGATTTCCCAAGAGCAGCAGCATTCATTCAAATTACAGCCTGATAAGTGACCTGTGCTATTTCTATAGTCACAAAATGTTCAAGTCTGTGGTTGGTTTTAATCAGTTGTAGCTTTTTGTTAATCATTATTGTATATTAAGTTTTGATTCTTGGACTAGTTTGGCTACATGTAATATCACATGTTGCAACTTTAGCTATACACTTCATTTAGAAATGCAATCTGGAACAAAGCTGTTTAAGATTTGTGTCCAAATGTTGTTACAATCTGTGTAAGAAGTTTGTTTAAATTAAATCACCATGATACTACGCTAACCCAGAATCAAGTAACTTCTCACTTCATTTTTTCGATTTCTGCCCTGCAGGTTATGTGTCCTTCTCTAGATATGTACAATACAGATGTTCCCATATACTGTAGCTTTAATTTTAACCAAAAGCAGATGATTTTTTTTCTTACTGCTAATGCATGGTCCCTCATTGTGATCTGATGCTATGACCAAGCAAGCAAGTTTATCCTCAGAAATACAAAAATCATAAAAACTGGCATCTTGCAAAAGGTCCCAGTAGTTTCTCCTAATTTATTTACTTAAAGAAGAAGGGAAAAAATTACTAGCTCAGTACAGAAAGAAGAAACACTAAGGGAAGGCAGAACAATTTGAATACTCATTTTGGATTCAAACAAACTCAGTGTAAATGAATCATTCTGCTAATGTCAGAGGCCGGTTAACCCACAGTGCCTGCAGCCAGCTCATATCTTCCAGACATGCACAATAATCAGGAATTTCTTTTTCTAAATTAAGCAATACAAAATTCACTTAGTTTCTGTTGCTTCATGTGCTGATGTAACTGTATATTTTAACCTTAAAGTCTATAGTGGAGGTAAACTGATAGCTAAATTGGTTAAAGACTCTATTAAAGAATCACTGAAATTTATTGCCTGATGATAGCATTTTGTTCACATTCTTGTGAAGAATCCAAAATGCAAACAGAATTAAACCTGAGTAAAAGCTGATAAACTTCTGTTGTGAATAAGATTGTCTTTGGGGAGTAGTCGGAGGCTGCCGGTTCACTCTGTGCTCCTGGGCTTGATAAGATTTTCTCCATCTCCGTCCAAAAGCAAGGCAACCTGAACCAATCCATATGCAAATCGTCCACCAATGTCAGCTCCATTTACCCTAGCAACACTCTGATGCCCCATGAGAGCCATCCTTTGATCCACCATTCAAGTGAACCCAGAGTTCACTTTACCTGCACACCCTTACTTGTTCCTACAGCACCTGGACCCCCTTCCCTACTCGGGTTCCCCTTTGTCCTCTGTTCTGTTCTTTTCTTTCCATCTATCTGTAGCCTGTTTGGCATAATGCAGAGCATAAATCTCTGAAGACTAAAGCCTCGGTATTGAGAGAAAGGGGGGGTCAACACTCTCACTCCACCATGGGGGTGTTAGGAGCAGGGTGGGAGGTCAGAGTTCGTGGCGGAGAGGAAGTGACAAGCTGTGAAATGTAAAAGACCAATTTCTTCCACATGTTTCAGCGCTCAGAGATCAGCGCTGAGCTGTCAGCCGGCATCACGCTTAAAATGGGACAGGTTGCTACCCAGCAGACCTGTCACAACTCATTTGTAATTAAAAAGTCTGTGCGATGTTTAAAGCGAAACACCCCTGAAACTTTTTTTCATATTCCAATCTGTTAAATAAAGATGAGTGGTGCCAAAAAAAAGAAAAAAAACTATTATTAGCTGGGCAACCTTCCTTCCTGCTAGATCAATACCAGACAAGCCTGTTTGATTTGTTTGATGATGTGACCTTAGAGATGTGGTGAGGGTTTTTGTGCAGTTTTTTGTTTGGTTTATGTGAGTGTGGGAGGAGGTGGTGTTGCTTTATCATAATTTATATCACATCCAGTTATTTCTCTGTCCTCTTTCTTACATTGCTTCTGCAACAATAAAATCTACACTTCTTATCTAATCAATGTACAAATGTACTCAACCTTTCATATTTTTGGAATAGGGCAAAACCTGAAGCCTCAAAAAAAAATTTAATTCATAATCAATACAATAGTCTAACAAAAGTGTTTTGTTTAATAGATATAACACTTGCTGAACTGGGCAAAAAAAAAAAAACCTAGGGAAAACAGCAACCCCTTAGATAGGCATGTGGATTTTAATGTGATTATGAGATTAGAATTAATCAGACTTCCTGATTTTTTTTTAACTGTTCTGAAGCGGTATATGCAGGTGTGTTTATGCCTCACACTTGGCATTTCACAAACAAACTGGACTCAAAAAAGCAACAAGGCATCATTGAGAGATGGGAATAAATATGTCCTTAGCAAAGAGGACCTATTAATATTTTGTATTATTTAGGGCTTAAACAAGCCAATTATATTTCCCCCTATTGTGACCTCACATAAGACGATTCCCTCCCCTGGCTTGTTGCTAAGCTCTGCTTTTGATGAGCGTTGCTCTGATAAAACAAGGCTCAGCACTGAAACTGCACAGTTGTAGGAGGAGTGAAACTGGGAGTTTGAGGTATGAAAAAATGTATTATCCAAGGGGTATTTCAGCTGGAGCATTAACAGACTTACTATGTGGGAAGTCTGGTAACTATGTTATCTTGTTAAAGAAATAGCCTTTGTGTAGCTTTTTCTCAGGAGGCATGAAGGAGACATTATAGAGGAACATCATTATTTTCTCGGCATGACACCGCATCACATACAGCCTGGAACCTGTCAGTCTGCCACTGACACCGTGTGGTTTTTTTTTTGTATGTGTGTGTGTGTGTGTGTGTGTGTGTGTGTGTGTAGGATTTTGCTGAGACTTCTTACCATGCAGAAAGGAATGGGTTTTACCTGCTAGTGAGGTAGAGGAGCTGGTAGCGGTAGATGTTTCTGGAGGAGGCGCTTTATTGGCATTGGACCCTGGAACCCTTTGATCTCGTTGCGGGCGTTTCCTCACCTACAGAGACACATTGCACATAGTTATCACTCAAAATTGGAAACATCTTAATAACAGAATAAAAAAAAAGACCTGTCATACAGTTACATTGTACAAATAATCTACACCATGTTACAGTATCTGTTTATTCCAACTATCATTATATTCACCATAAATTTATGACAGAAACTTAACTTCTATCATCCTTTAATAGTGCATTAGTGATATTAATACATAATTTTGTAGGGATGTGTAGCTCAGTGTTAACTTCAACAACGAAAATAATGGAAAATAAAAATATTTTAAAAACTTCCCCCTGCCTATCGGCACAAGAAACAACCCCATAATCACCTCATACAGTATGTCTCCTCCTGCTCTTGGAATTAAAAGGAGAAACAATTTTTGGGATGACTTTGCCTATGTTGCCCCCTTGCCACAGAAAACAAAACTGACTAAAAAAAATCAGCACAGCACAAAAAAAAAAAAAAAAATTAAAAGGGAATTTTTGAATACCAATGGCTCAGAAAATTAAGGAAAAGCTAGTTAACATTAAGACTTATTTAACAGTTTATTTAAGGCAGATTGTGAATGCAATGTCGCATTAACATGGATAATTTATACCTTTTAATGTATAATGTTATTTAACCCTGACCCTGCATTTGTAATAATGCTATCAACTGCAGGCACATAACATTAGTTGATAACCATTAGCTTCTGTGTTCCCTAGCGTGTTAGCCACTTTTGAATTGGTAACATTAGCACTGCGCTATGTATGTGTGGTCTTGTTTACCTCGCTAATAGTAAACAGTGAGAGTGGTCACAATTTGAATTAACTACAAGTTAATAAAATTCCTAGAATGTTTATGGAATCAAAAATACAAAAGAAACAAATATGAAACAAAGCTAATTGAACAAAGCTAACGGTACAAATTAATGTCAGCTGGTTGAAGCCACTTTAAATCAAGCAGGAATGACTGAAGTATTAGTATCATGCATTCAGCATTTATCTTTGATTCACAGTCATTTTTAAAAAATAAAAGTTAGTTGCGTGAGTCTGTTTTTTGTTATCTTTAAATCGCTTGATTTACAATGCTCCAGCAGCACTGTAGTTTCTTGTTGTTCTTATAATGCTTTTTACAATTGCACTAGTTATAAACAAAGTACTCTACAATAACAGTGAAGCCATATTGTTTGTGCTCACTGAACTGTAACTGTTTATTAGACAACTCATTTTGAACTATTTGAATAAAAAATATGGCTTTATTGTATAATTAAATGCAAAATAAAATTAGCATTGTTATTTATGAACTGACAATCATTTAAAGACTAAAATGTGACTAAAAGTGAGTCTAAAACTAAAACAAAATAAGCTGCCAAAATTAACACTGGTATGGTTACAGGACAAGCTGATTTAGGCTTTATGTGAGAGAAGCCATTGCTCTGTTTTATAATTAAATTAAGATGTTGTGTAACCAGACCACTATGTTTCCTTAATTGTGTCCAGATAGGTTTAGTAGAGGTGTGGTTTGTTTACAACTGGCTCTAATTTTCTATTTCCTCCTAAGGGCGATTCACATGTGCACACAGGACTAACAATGTCAAATTCCTGCTCTCTGTTCATCATGATACAAGCACTTACTAGTTATATCTGGCTTTTGTAAACTCTCAGATATTACAACAAAACAACTTAAGGATATCTGATGGTGAAGAAATGGTCCATGTTACCATTACAGTATGTATACGATAATAATAATCTTCATTTATGTAACCCTTTTCATTTAAGGTTTTATGTATGTATGTATTTATTTATTTATTATTAACAAACTATAGAGTTTGTGTGTCTGTCTAACTTTTCTTGAACATGACAGGTTATGCAAAATGTGCTGCTAAATTATTCAGAGATTATTATATGAATCACCTAAACAAGCACTAGAAGTATAAGAAGTATACAGACATATATTTCAGACTT
>JAOTRS010000026.1:9214773-9227071 GCA_028565755.1 Dinotopterus cunningtoni
TGACGGGAAGGGAATTGGACATGACTAGATTGGGGAGAAAATCGGGGAAAAAGAATTGGACACAACTAAATTTAAAAAAAAAAAAAACAGTATTAGTATTTCCACAATTTTCCACACTTTATACTAAAACAAAAGGTTGCTGAACTATGAAGTGTGAAATATGAAATGAAACGACTCTATGTTTATGTAATTTAATTGACCGTGCTTGAAGGAGTCATTTGGGGTTTTTTCACAGGTTTAAGTAGAAACTATGTAATCTTTAACAATTTAGTCTGAGTTATAACCAAAAATTTATTCTTGACCATTTGTTTGTATCTTGGGTCAAAGTGATCAGGTTTAGATATCCAGTGTTTTTGGTGAAAAATCTGGCATTTAAGCAATTAGTAATAAACAAAAACTAAAAATTTTTTAACCAAATCATAATTCGATCAAACAGCTTTAATTACACTGACCAGACTACCCTGCTCAGGGTTTCAGAAATAGTTCATGGCCCTATACTTCATTAATCTACAACCTGTTTAACTGAACATTAACTAACTAACTAAATGAAGAAACAAACCAACAAATTCTGTTACTGTCTCTGCAGACATGAAACTCAGGACATTGTGATGTTTGAGCTAATTCATGTCTTAATTTAATGTTTTTATTTACTTTTTTGACTAAAAAGTAACAAGTCCCTGGCTTCTTGTAGTATGTAATTATTTATTCATTTGTTTAATTGTTTAGCACGTGCTTCCTTCTACTCATGTGAAGCCGCCAACCGCATCTTTTTGAACTATCACTCATTCATCGCTAGGGAGCGGCGTAACACACGTGGAGGACAGCTATCCGATCTCTTCTGCTTGTATCAGCTGACAGACTGCCATGATTGGCTAGTGTAGCGTGTGAGTATGAGTGAGCGTGTCCAATCTGCTATCTAGGCTTCTGGCTACGGACGGCTATAGCAATACCCCAGCTGAACAACTCACATTCTCTGGATGATAGAACACCTTTTAGTCATGTTATTACTTAGTTTTTTCCTCCCACTGGCTAGCACTCACAGTTTCTAGTTTCGACATGGCCCTGACATCATTAGTTGTGTGAAAGGTGAAATATAGCAGCGCTATGGGTATGCACATGAAAGCAGATGATTTAATACATAATGGGTGACACGTTGATTACTTATAAATCGTGCTATAATGTATTAATGGTGCCTTCAAGTCCCTCCAGAGAGACCTGCGATTGTGACAATTCTGGACTCAGTGTGACTTTCCATCACACTAAATAGTGATTCGCAGCATGTTGTAGTTTAGGTCTTGCAATGGACAACAGCTAGGTCCCTGTAGGGTTCTCTAGTGCCTTGATTGTCTACAGTATGAAAGGCCATGTAAGAGGACGAGTAGATCTACCGAACATCTGATGAACTTTCAGCAGACCCTTGATTCATAAAAAAGGTGAATATTTCGAGCATTGTCTAAAAGTTCACAGCAGAAACATTAGTAAACTGTGAATCACTAAAACTACGTGACCCCTGAAATACTCCGGGAAGCCGTGATCTACACACAACTTCTCGAGGTAAAGGCTAACACATGCCTCATCCACGACCTCGCTTTTGTTTTTGATTAGGGTTGTAAAAAATCTTCAAAATTAAGCTTTCTTTCACTTCTGGCAGCGAATTCCTTCTCGGCTTTCTCCCAGGTGGTGTTTCCATCAGGCGTGTTTTTGTCTGAATTGGCTCTGAATACTTGTTTATCATGGTAATTGAGGTGTGACTCAGAAGGAATGGTTTAATCGTAGATGGTTTGAGAAGAAACCTCGGTGTCTCCCTCTTGAAGATGTTTCATTAGAACTTCTTTTTCAATTCAATTCAATTCAATTTTATTTGTATAGCGCTTTTAACAATTGGCATTGTCCCCAAGCAGTTTTACACAATCAAAAGAATTATTTAAGTTTGTATGGAATTTGAATGTGTATGAATCAAAATTTTTCAGTGAATTTTTCAGAAAGTTCTGCGGGTTTATTGGACACAATCTAATTTATATCTGTGTTATTTAATCATTTTGATGTTGTTGTGAAGCTTGAGATTATTTCCAGCTTCAAACAGAGAGAAATAAGCTGTGTTTATCTAACAACTTTCACTAGTTGTGTTATTTTCAGTATCATCTCGTTAAAGGTCCAGGACTTTGACCTACACCCTAAATTTCTATATAGTTCCTCTTAACTGGGGTTAATATATTCATCAGTACCTGTTGCAGTGTCGTTCTTCCTCTCCTCCTCATCTTGCCGTACTGCCCCGATCACCGATCCCCCGACTTTGGTGACGTCCAGCAGCAGGAACGCGGCGGCGAGAGAGAGAGCAGCCCGGGCCGTGTGTGTCAGCATGGTGCTCCTCACTGATACACACACTCACACACACTGCTCTCCACCCAGGACGTTGAGAGAGAGGGGAGTCAGAGGCAACGAAGGAAAGAGAGGGGCAGAGAGAAGGAGGAGAGAGAGAGAGAGAGGAGGAGAGTCTGGGGTGGTGTCTGAGGAAGAGGGAGAGAGAAAGAAAGAAAGTGAGAAAAAAGAGTAAAGAAAGAGAGAAGGGGAGAATTAAAGTAGTGTTCAGAGTGAGAGAAAGTGTGACAGATGGAAAATTTATTAAAGATAGAGTTAGACATGCTGTAAATGGAAAGATTAGGCAGACAGTAAGAAAAAACAGACATGCAAAGGGAGATAGAGAAAGTAATAAATTGTGAGAAAGAGATAAACAGAATGAGAGAGACAGAGAGAGAGCAAAATAATGAAATACTGACAAAGGGAGAGATATACAGTAGAGGAAGAGGAAGGGAAAGACAGAGAGAGAGAGAGAGAGAGAGAGAGAGAGAGCAAATAATTTTGATTTTAGCATTTTTCAACACTTGGACGTTGACATTAGATGCTAAATGTGTAAATTTGTTACAATAAAGTCATTTATTAGCATTTTATGCACATTTCTGAAATAAAAATAGACATTCTACATTCCTCATTTCTTCTGTTTTCTGAATCATTAGCATCTTTTTTCAACACTGTGAGAAGTCTGTCCAGTTAGCAACAACGTTCTTCCAACTTTAACCGCACAAACAATGAGAACATGCTGTGTTGAGCCCAGATAAGCAAACCTTAGCTAGACACGTTAGCATGTGTTTATTAAAACAAACAATAAATAAAATCATAATGTAAAAATGTATAAGTACTGTTGCTAGGTAACCTGTTGCTTAGGACACTGAAAGAGTCTGTTGTTAGAAATCTAATATCTAGCTAGTTAGCATAGTCCTTAAGTAATAACTGACATTTCAAAGTGAGAGAGGAAACACAACAGAGTTGTGCGAAATGTCAACATTTGCTCCAGCTGTGTTAGCAAATCGCTAAAAAAACAAACAAAAACCATCCCCACAACTACAATTACACTGTAATTACACTTAGCATCGACTAGCTAACTGACTCGTGGACTTTGGAGCTAAGATTTAGCATCATGTGTGATTACAACAGGAGTGAGTTTAGTGTTCGTGTAAACTCTGCTAGTACGAAACAGACATGTGTATGTGTGTATATGTGCATGGTTGTTTGTATGTTTGTGTGTATGTGTATGTGTGTGTGTGTGAGTGAGAATGAGAGAGAGAGAGAGAGAGAGTAAAATAAAGTTCTTGTAGCATGAATAATAATACACTGCAGACACACCAGCCATGACACGACCTGCTGAGGGGTGGGGGAGGGGAAGAAATAATGATGGAAGGATGGAAAGAAGGAGAAAGAATCAAGGAAAGAAAAAAAAGGAGTGAGGGTGAAGGGGAGGGGGACATTCACCGGAAGGTTCCATAGGCTCAGATGGAGGAGGACCTGTAGGTTTAAACACAACTTATACACTTCTCATTGATGTGGAACTGATCACACACACACACACACACACACACACACACACACACACACACACAGTGCAAAAGGGGAGAGAAATTGGGAATAATTACTTATTAAATCAAATTAATAACTATTTGTTTAATAACATACAGTTCCAGTACGGTATCGTTGCAGTAGTTAAAGCCTTTTATGTGTAACAGCAACTCGACTGCATAGATCAGTGTGATAAAACAGTTGGCACAGGAGCAGGCTGCTTGCATGTACACAATATAAAACATGGTTTCAAAAATGAAGAATCAGGCTGTGTAAGAGGAAGATGTTTTTCATTCTAGATGACAGTGCAATTAAAGCAGCGAGAGGACACATTCCAATCTGGAGAGAAGAGTTTAGCGAATCTGTTTTTACATCCAACAAGCCCTAAAGCCAGACATTCATTTGCACCACTGAGATTAATGCTCATCTAATTGTAACTTATTTAAAAACCATTTTCTTTTTTTCATTTTCTCACCACTGCTTTCAAATCAATTTCTCCAACAGAAAGACTGCAATGCTGACCAAAAAAAAAAAATAATCTCAATTGTGCCAATTATGCTTAGGGAAAAAAATTTATTATTATTGCTATTATTATTATTATTATTATTATTATTATTATTATTATTATTAGTTGTTGTTATAAGAAGGAATAATAAATGCTGCTGTTGTATTCTGTAATGAACAACACAAAGGCCATATTTATAATTGTATATATACAATATATACATTTTTTATTGTGGTTCTATTTACCATACTATCCTTTATCAAGATTTTACCTAAATAATAGCTGTGCATTCTCACTCGGAACATAAAAGTGATTGTGGTTGTCACTTTCAGTTCTTTTAGCAGGTCCTGAAAATGCACAGTGTATTTGCTCTATATTTCCTTAACTTTTTCTTTTGTGCACACACAGACAAGCACAGACATTGATGGGGCTGGTCTTTGTTATACTGATGTAATTAAGTTTAAATTAGCTCAACGTGGGCGGATAGCCTTTAGTTCTTAAATCAGTGTTTTTGCCCTCCAGACTCAGGCACATTGAAGAGGGTGGCAAAAAATAACAAATATCAAGTGTAATTATTGTACAAAATGTTTCATTATCACCAGACAGGAGCATTATACAATATATACAATACCTAACACAAATTTCAGTGCAGTGAGTGCATCTATTTAAATTATTTTTATTATTATTATTATTATTATTATTATTATTATTATTATAGCAATTAAACCAACCTAAGTCCACCTATTAATAATAAGTCCACCTATTATTGTTCATGTCGAGTGATTTTCAATACAAAACCATATTAAGTAATAATCACTGCTTATAATATATGACCATAATATACTGTAGTCAGTAAAAAGTCATTTTGTCTGTTCTAGCTGGGAAATTCACAGACCTGCACATAATCTTTTTAATTCGACTCCCTAAACAAGCGCTGTCTTTTTCCCCTTAAGGTATGGTAGTTGTCAAAACAAAGATCATTCAAGGACAAAGCATACATCTGTGTGATATCTGAACAAATACACTACACTATGATCAAACCCCGTAATGATCATTATTCAAGTGGCCGGGCACACTGCCAAACTGGGGTTCCGAATCACTGCCTAACTGTTAACAATATTCTAAATATCATAAGCCTTGGTAAACACAACAACCAAGATACTTCCTGACACAACATTCCACTCCAGATAAAAATATTCAAATTCCTCTATTGGTCTAGTGTCTTCTGCCAAGCAGATACTACATTACAAAACCACAACTCTACGATACAGGTCTCCAAAAAAATGGAGCAGGGGGAAAAAAACAGCTAGATTGAGATGACATCCGGAGGCATTTAGATTGTGGTTTAAAAGTGAAAAGCCTGCCCTTTTCCCCAAGAGCCCTAGACATGAAACTGCTAGTTTAGTTTAGAATAGGAAAGACATAGGAAGGGGGAAAACATTCTGTAACTAAGTGGTGACAAGTGAAATGTATGAAGTTTTTAAAAGAATGTGATTGTTGTCAAAAGGAATTGGGCACAACAGCAGCTTGTTCAGTTCAGGTTGTAGTCAAAGAGGTGGTGGTGCTGAGATAGGTACACATAGAGAGGGCACAGGGCTGGTGGGCATAGACCAGCTTCGCAGTGAATTTTGCATACTGTACGGATCAGCACCCAGTTCAGACAAGTCGCATTGAATCTGCCATCAACCAACTGTGCTTCATGAAACCGTCGACTCTCATTTACGTCTGACTATTTGCCTCGGCCCAGCTGCAGTAAACAAACCCTGCACTCTCAAGCTTTGTGTTTAAACCTCTTTCTCTCTCTGTTTCTCTCACATTGATCTATAACACATACAATACTGCATGTTCTCCTGAAATCACCTGAACCTGAAACATGAATGTTGTAAGCTTGTTTTTTTACTGTATTCAACAAAAGCACACACTCACTCACTCTCTTTCTCTCTCTCTCTTTCACACACACACACACACACACACACACACACACACACACGCGCACTCACATACACACACACACACACACACACACACACACACACACACACACACATATACACACACACAAAAAAGTATCTGCCATTGGTGGTGCTGCTGCTGTAAGCTTTGCTTAGAAGCTAGACCAATTTATGGTACAAGAAGTATAATACAAAGTAGAAATAATAAACAAGATTATTAATACATACATTTTCTGCCTTTTTTTACTAGCCAAAATGATATTGAGGGTGTATACATAATAGACCAAAATTGAATAGAATGTGTGCATGATTTTCAAAGTTGTAGGACAACACACAGTAATTAAAGAGGTGACTTTTTTGTGAAACCAATTACAGCTGGTCTGTTTCAATATATTTTTAGGACGTCCATCTTTTCAAATAAGCCAAGTAATTGCTATGAAGCTAACAGCTCTTTGTTGAACAACAACAGTGTCACTTGCTAAAGACAGGAAAACATAATTAGTATTCAGGCTTAATTAATCTATGCTAGCCCTTTTAAGAGAATTAGTCAATTATGTATGCATGTGTGCCACTTTGATGCCAGCAGATTAAGGTGGCAGCACCAAAATGAGACACTTTTTAATGCTTTAATGAAACTATTTGCACTATATTTACTAAAGTATAAACACTAAACTTAATAAGCAACTTCTGATTCTTTGATGTGAGCCTTGCTAACTAGACATAAAAAATATATATATCATATGTAGAAAATGTGTGACCAACTAGAATTTGGTGGATAATAAAATACATCAACGTTATGTTTCTTTGTCCTTAAATCCAACACATTTATCCAAGGAGAGGGCTTTGCTGGATCATGAGAAATTTGCAGGGATATTGAAGAGGCTTTTTGTTCATCTACTGAAGGGCGTCACAGTACTTCTGCTCTATTTCATTCCCGGCTGACCTCTCGCAGGCCACTACTTTGGACGATAAATGTCAGTGGTGATCGTGCCTCACTACCATAATAGAAAACTATGAGGTAGAGCACTGACCTCAGCAGAGAAAAGGGATACATACAGCAGCAAATCTATCCATTGTTTCAGACTGTGAGACCTCTTCACCAAGGTCAGTGACCTTGCTTGATCTTGAATGTGAGGGGGGGGTGGAGGATCCAGCATGTTACCATGCTTTGCCTGAATTTTTATTTTTGTTATGCCTCACTCGTCAGGACTGTAATTCAAATTCAGCAAGGACTGCAAAATCTTTGGGAGGTTGTACCTTGTAAGTTCAACTACACTATTTTAGTGCACAGTAGTATACTGTATGTGTGATTTAAAGTTTCATCACAAAAGAATATGTTATCTGAAGTTAAGGGTCCCTAAAATGCCAATAGTTGTAATTGATTGTAATTGGCAAAGATGAGCTGAAGAACCCTTACAATATAGTTCTCTCTTTCCCCCACCACAGTTCATGTGCTGATCTCATCTCAGCAGAAACCATATTTGCCTGCAATGGCATAAGTAATGAATCACTCCATCATCACATGCAACGTTAAACTCTACTCATGCTGCTTTATACACCAGTCAGCCATAACATTACAATGCAAAAAGTTATGCCTAGAATCGTGCAGGGTCCCATCATTTCCACCTGGGCAGGTCTGGCGCCTCTCAGCATGGCTCCACAAGACCTCTGAGGGTGTGCTGTAGTGTATGGTACCAAGATGTTGGCAGTGAATTTGGGTGCTGTGGGTCAAGGGGTGGAGCCTCCACTTATCGAACCTGCTTGTCCAGACATGGATACTCGGTTGAATAGGGATCTGGGGATTATGGAGGCCAGATCAGCAGTCCTTGGCTTTTTGTCTGCTGGGTCCTATGTGCAGTGGACTGTGGTGCACTGGTGCACACTTTCTAATTTATTCAAGTATGTAATGTCTGCTTGGGATGCCTGGGGTGACTGGGGAAGGTTCCACTTTATCACGAAGACAGTCCTAGCATCAGTTGATGCAGAAAGCTGTTCTCTGAGGCCTTTTGACTGCAGTCTCTCAATAGTTCAGGACTGGAATTTCTTTCTTCTACCTGAGCCTCCAATAACAAACTGGACTCCATATGAACTTAAAGACATCAACTGTTATATTGAACTTCCAGCCGCCAAACATAATGGTTTGAGCTCCCAAGAACATAAAAGTAACTTCATTAATCACTCTTCACAACCATGGTATGCAGAAAAGCATCTCAGCATCCACAAAACATTCAACATTGATATGAATGTGCTACAACAGCAGAGAACCACACCCATTCCTGTCGGCCAAGAACAGGAATATGAGGCACAGCATACAGTTAGGAGACAATTCCATCAGAAAAAAAAAAAGTCTTCACATTTTCACTTATGGTGAGTCTGTACATGTAGTGTATTTTGTTTATAATATTAAACACGTTTTTGTATCAGATTTTTCATTTAGTTATTTTAATATTGACAAATGTGCACACTCTTTTGCATTATTCATGAAATATTCAGAAATAATACTTTTTTTCAGTCATAATTTTTTCTTCATTAAAATCTTGTTTAAATATTCAGAGAATAATTTCCACTAGGAATTTCGGTGCTAGTCACAGTCTCTGGGAATAGTGGAGTTTACCAAACACAAGAATATTTCCCCAATGACAGCTTTCATGTAAAATTAACTTTTCATTAACATTTTTGTATATAGTCGAAATGTAAATAAAAGAGTCAATGGGCTTATGAACAGAACAAATTAAAACTAAAAAGTGCTCGCCCTATCATCCGGGGATGATGAGTTTGATTCCCGGGTAATGCTGTAACCTCTCGCAGCCGGAGGCCCAGAGGGGAGGGATGAGAGGTACTTAGCTCCCACATTAATCACGGCTCCACAGCCAATCAGGGGCGTCTGTGAGCTCACGCAAGCGGAAGGAGCGAATAGCACTGTCTTCCGAGTGTGTTATGCCGCGTGAGCACAGTGCGTGAACGAGCAGTTCAAAAAGATGCTGTCGGCTGAAACATGGAAGAAAACACTTGATGGTCTTCGGGCCTCCTGACTGAGTGGTAGTAGTAGTTTAATGTGGGAGCCCCCTAGAGACAGGGAGGAATTGGATACGACTAAATTAGGGAGACACTCAGCGGGAAAAAAAAAATTATCTAAAAAAATTTTATGACTACTGCTAATAACTTTTTATTTATCTTTGGTTTAATTAGATTGTACAACTTTTCTCCAGGATAATATTTCTGTCATTTCATAGTTTAATCTCACTGACTCGATTAGGTTGATCAATATCACTTGCTTTTAGCAAAAACAAACAAATAAACAAACAACCAAAAAAAAGTTTAATACTCAACTGTAGTGGTCAACAGAAGTCCGACCTACAAGACAACCAGAGTCCATTTGGAAGAGCAGTGTTAGCTAAAATTGTTACTTTTTGAGAATTGGGAACCATTTAGTAAATTACATGGATCCCAGTTTAATTCCTGTCTTGTTTCTTGAGCATGACCACTGCAACTGTGATCAGCTTGAAAACAATGATTTCACAGCATTTTTTCTGAAATTGATAAGGATGTAAAAAAGGATATACATCATGAAGCTATGCTAGCCTATAATACTGACATAGAGGGAAAAAAAACATCCATATATTTTCCAAAATTAGTAAAAAATAAAAAATAACTAAACTAACATTGTGATTGTAAAAGTATCGTTCACATTGCTGTGAAACTCCTTAATAAGTATCTGGGTCATTTGGCATCAGAAGTCGAATAATTAGTAGAATGGAGTCAACCTGTGTGCAATTAAAGTGTCACATTATCTCAGCATAAATAGACATGTTCCTGGAAAAAGAACACTAAAAACAGAGTTTGTTAGTGAACATGCATAAACAAAAAGGATCATGAAGGCCAAAGAGCTATTAAAAGCAAGTGTGGGACAAAGCTCTGCAACTTATGCACTCACAAATCTTATGTTGTTTTTTTTATTTGCAAAAGATTTTCATAAAAAATATTTTGTGTGAATTTATAATATATTCTCAGTTAAATATATTTCAGATCCAGGTAATGCTACAAAATGGAAAAATGTTCAAGTAGGTGGATGTTTATTGATGCCGCTGCAAACACCTATTTCCTTTTTTTATTAAATATTAAACCTTTATTTAAACATTGAATATAGATGAGAATGAGTAAAAAGTAAAAAAAATATATACTAGCTTCTATAACAAGCTGTTAAAGATGCAGATTGTATCTAAAAAAGAGATGGTGGGTAAAGAAGCATGTCTGTTGAAATTAATACATTATGTTTTATGTATGTTGATTCCCAACAAATATAGTGGAGACGTGGTCATGAGGTTCTGGTAATAAAATGCATAAGGGTTTATTTCACCAACATACTGGCAGTGTTGAGTAAGCTCCTTTTTCTCACCTTTATGTGCTCCACTATGTTTATAGTAGCATTATCTTGACATCATATCTAGATGAGGGACAATGAAAGAGGCATTCATTTATTATCTAAGGTAACAAATTATTTCCCGTCTATTCATTTCCGTCAAATAGAAGACTATTTGGTCTTTTTTCATCTTGTTACTCTATTGTAATTCACACAACTTCCTCAAGTTCCTGCTGAAACAGCAAAACAAACCCCAGGCTAAATGTGAAAGATTATCCCTTACCATGCAAGTTAGGGTGAAACTCTACACTATTTCACACTAAACAGCTCTCCATTGGGTGTGATTGTAAAGCATGTTAAGCTACTGAATCAACATTTTGCATGGGGGTGTGGAGGGAAATGTTTGTTGTAACACGTTTTGGTCATTGTTTCTGATCACATTCTGTGCAATAATGAAAGCAATCTACCATCTGGCAATAACAGACTATGAGACAACCAAATACCACTCTGTCACATGTCACGTGACCATTACAGCTATTTGCTATTTCAGAATGTCACTTCATTCCCCAAAAGAGCATAGTGCCAAAGACACCAAAGACAAAGATTGTTTTTTCTGCTCATAAAGTGTTACATATCACTTGTCCCTTAGCACGCACTTCTTATTGGACTAAAAGCTATAGTTTATGTCACAGGATCTTCAAGGACTCACTTTCACAAATACAGTTGTCTCTAAACAGAATGTCAAGTTAAGCAAGCTTCAGATCATTGGCTCTATTCTACATCATATGAGGAGCAACGTAGCCAAGGATAGTAATGTACCTAGGATGGTAACATACCCTTGGGACAAAATTAAGAATAGAAACATTTATACAAGAAGAAGCTTATTTTAGACCAATATATCTTCATTATCAAACAAAGACGTGTATATAAAAAAAACTATTGGAAATAATAGGAAATAATAAGATGGTTTGCATCTCCGTTCATCTGTTTATCTAAGAATAATATGGTACCTATGAAGATATGTTTGCTCGCTCTTTGTGTGTGGATATTGGTAAAATGTTAAATAGAAGTATGTTTTCTTGGGAAATTCCTTGGGATGAAATTTATCGCTCGAAATTTATAAAAGACTTCAAACACAGTGCAGTGTTGGGACTCTTATCTGCAGTGAAACATTTGAATTGTGCAAACATATGGAAAATGTCTGCTAATAATGATCTCAGCCAAGGTGGCTCAGAGCCCACTGCATGTGTTCCTGTAAACATTCAGCAAATGGAATTTCTGATCTTTGAAAATAAGATAATACAAATAAGAAAATACAGATACAAAACTAACAAAAATACAAAACTGTATTTTGCACAGTCAAAAGTCCCATTATGACTTGAACACCCCTCGTATTATGTATGTATTTCGTAAGGAAAGTCAAAAAATAGGATAAATAGCATAATCATCATATAACAATATAATGACAATAAAAGTTTGAATTAAAATGAATTAAGGAAGGGGTAAACACATGCACACACACACACACACACACACACACACACACGGCCCAGAGGAATAAATTAATTAGTGAAGAATCTAGTGTGTAAC
>JAOTRS010000026.1:9299940-9310670 GCA_028565755.1 Dinotopterus cunningtoni
TGTGTGTGTGTGTGTGTGTGTGTGTGTGTGTGTGTGTGTGTGTGTGTGTGTGTGTGTGTGTGTGTGTGTGTTTGTTTAAAAGAGAGGGAGAGAAAGTTGCAGAGGATTCAGAGCTAATTCCACAGCATAAAGAGCAAAGTGTAAGATTTCATCCTGTAAGGGCCTATTTTCATTTATTATTATCTTTTTTTTCTAGTAGTAAAAAAAAACACTGTGATGTGAGTCTTCCTTGTAAATAATATCACTGTATTGTCAGCATGTACCGAATAAACATCATGAAGGCCAAGGTGCACTTACTACCATTTCAATAAATAGTTCCACATCTGCTCCTCTTTTCAAAGCTTTTCTGAGTGCCTGAGAGAGACATGTTGACATGTGGAAAGTGTACCGAAATTTGAACAGAGAAAATGCACATTTAGTGTTTGACAGTGATATCCCCACTGTGCCTGCATGACATGTGAATGTGTCTGGCCCTCCGTGCCTGATACCAAACCTATGTGTGTGTGTGTGTGTGTGTGTGTGTGTGTGTGTGTGTGTGTGTGTATGTGTGTTTGCAAGTGTGTACGTGTGATGCAGCTGCTCCCATTGTAGGCTCTGTGAAAGCATGCCAGCTTGGACTCAGGCGCATAAGTGATGCAGTAGGTTTGAGTTTATCCCTCTCTGTTTTTTCTTACTCTTCATTCTCAGCTCATATTCCAAGTTACTCAATGTTTTTTTTTTGTTGTTGTTTTTTTACTTACTTACTTTACTTTTTACATAAGTTTCAGTTGTTTATCTATACAACACAAGGGCACACATGTCACAATAAATGTTGATTGTACCACAGAGATGGAGTGTTTAAAAGACTGGTGAAGAATAAAAAATATTTTACCATCTTAGGTTACTACATTGATTTATCCACAATTAAGCTCAATTAATATGAGCTTGGCATGAGTGTAGGTATTATTAGCTTAGGCTAATAGAAAGTGATTAATTTGTACGGTGCTCATTTCCTTTCCTTGTCACACTCTTATATTTCATTTGGTTTAATTATTCTCTCTCTCTCTCTCTCTCTCTCTCTCTCACACACACACACACACACACACACACACACTAAACTTATACAAATGCAATGCAGGACAGAAAGATGAACAAATCTTTGTGTGTGTGTGTGTGTGTGTGTGTGTGTGTGTGTGTGTGTGTGTGTGTGTGTGTTTGAATAAGAGGACACATCAAGAGGAGTTGGTGGTATGAAGTGCTTTATAAATTGAAATTGTCATCTAGGACATTAGAAAAGTCTTTAAAAAGTATTTAATGGTTTTGGACAAATGCTCACACTCTGGGCAATGTAGTTCATTTGACAAGACAGAACTGGAAGCAAGGAAACAAATTTATTTAGATTTTTAAAAATATTTTTTCTTTATTGCATTATAGGCGATTTTATGCAATGAGAGCCTATGCAGTAAGTGATAAGATCAGAATATGTTCATGTGTGTTCTGTCTTTCTATCTGATTACCTGCACAGGAGTAGGACAGCCTTCCCATTCCAGGTTTTATTGTGGTTGTTGTTGTTGTGCTTATTGGAAGGACATCATTATAAAAGATTGACAATAGAATGCTCCAGGGTCACTTGTTCCCCCAGTTTACTGACAATATTAACCAGAATTTATCTCATCTACTAGGTTCTGAGCCTTAACATTAGCTCATATGTTCAATTAGCTCACATGTGCAATTTTCAGACAATGTGGCTATAACGTGGCTTAAATAGCTATATTAAGATATTTAGTTGTCTTGTTTACTATGTAGTTTGTGAATTGGAAATTGTCCTGCTCTAAAACAAACAAACAATCAAACAAACAAAATTTAATTAAGAAATAAGCATTTCGGTCTAATTATTCTGTTGTATTGTGAGCATGAAGACTTTATTTTTTATTTGTGTGCAATCATTTCTCTCTCTCTCTCTCTCTCTCTCTCTCTCTCTCTCTGTGATGGTTTCAGTATGTTGCAAATATTGTGAAACCCAAGAGATAAAGTGAATGGAAGCTTGACTCATCAATCCAGTTTAATGGAGACCTCCCAATAAGCATACAACTAAACAACAAGAAGTTTATTTTTGCTGGTTAATGGATCAGCTTTAATGGATCTAAAGACAGATGAATTGGCACACTCACTATTGCCAAATGCATTGAAATGTTAAGATAATTCTAACTAATAAAATGAAATCAACTTGAGTGATTTTTTTCATGTTTTTAATTAAGGAAGGTCAGTATCAGGGAATGTATAAGATTGTAATGTCTAATTCTGTTATAATTATACATACATTCTATACAAGTCATACTGTTCATTATCTTTTAGAAACATTAAAATTTCTTTAGCTAAACATGGACAACTGTATTGTGTATGTTTTATTTCTGCTTTAAGGGTGGAATGAAGAGAGCTAGTGTTGTTGTAAAATGAGTGGAAGAAACTGAAGGCCTACTGCAATAGATACAGAGAAGAAGAGAAAAAAAATCAAGCCTTTATCCTGTGAGATGCAGCTCATCTCTGCTCTTGTCTGTCTGATGCTGAAGGCAGCAGAGACTGGTTTTACCTGCAACCCCTAAGGCAGCAGACACGCACACAACATACAGGCACACAAGAAAAAAGATTGGTTTATTTCTGAGTCATTTTTTCATTCTGCCTTCTCATAAAATACAAGGACACACACATGCACACACAAACATCACCACATGCAGGAAACACACAATGCAGAAAATCACAATTATATGCGTATACATTTGCCATCACAGAAGCAGTTTTGTCAGTATTATGCCATGAACGACTTGAATGAAGTTCAAGATTATATTCATGAACGAACAAAGGAAACAGCCATGAAAATAATGGAGAAAAAGGAGGAGATGGGCTATGTTCTGTTTATCATCCATGGGGTGAAAAAAATGTGATGTCAAAAAGGCAAATCTGTATTTATGGCATAGACAGATATCCTCCAGTTGACAGGTATACAGTCATTATCTAGCTGTCACAAGTCGCCCCAGGGCCGGTGCTCAGTGGCAGAACTGCAGTTCCCAGCTATCACACGAAGCCTATTAGCTTACCTGCCTCTCCCTCAAATGTCGGCCTGCATCTCAAGGTGCCAGCAGGACAAAACAAGAAGTCATTTTTATGAAAAAGCCAGCTGAACTGTGTTGGGCTTAGCTGATACCACTGCACAAGGGGAATTTTGTAGGTGATGGATATGACAATCCATCCAGCCAAAGAAACCTAAATCTTTCAGTCCTTGATAATAAGCATAAACGCCCAACCTGTTGTCACAAGCCAATTAAGAGTAACTGGAGCTGTTGCATAAGGAGAGACAAAGGGTGGATTTGGTTTCACAATAAGTCCACTTTTACGGGTGGGTCCAGAGAGTAGCATGGTGTTGAAAAAGATGTAGGGGTGGATTTTCATGTCTATGAATATCAATAAAAGAGGCAGAGAGAGAGTGTAAAACTTGTGGCTTTGTGGTGTGTCAGATTTCAGTATGAATAGCAGAGGACCTACAGTTCTTAGCACAAACCATGAGACCAGACACACACTGATAAACATACATATGAAGCCAGTAGCACAATCTACACCAGGGCCTTTTTGCTTTTCCTTAGAAAACATTAAGCCGTAAAATATGTTCAAGGAATTACCTGGAGGAGAAAAAGACCTTAATATATAAGTATACATTTTTAGTCAATTTCATGTACCAGTGGCCTCCTCACTCTATTCAACATACCTGAGAAACACTTTCAGCTGCATAACAAATGACTGTGACCCACCCATGCATTTCTGGGTGTGTCCTATACTCTGACCCTTAACCTTGTGACCACTAATGTGTAGGTCAATAGGGAGGAGCCGCTGATTCAATATGGTCTCAATTACATTTGTCTCCATCAGTTAGGCTTTGAGAGAAGGACTGCTCTTATCTGCTACAAAAGACATAAAGATTACCTTGGCTCCAAAAATCACTCCTGCTCCTAAAAAGAGTGGTGGGAGGCATAAAAGGGTGAGAATTAAATAAGGTAAAAAAAAAATGATGAAAATAGAAGAATGCAGGAAATATTACATAAACAATACCAGGGAACAGAACAGGTAGAGAGGATAAAATATAATACATGCATGGTATTATATGCAAAAGGTGAAAGGTGAAAAGGAATCCAAACCATACACATATTTTTTGCCATTTATAAACCAGGTCAGATGCTTGTGATTTTGATGACTGCAATAGACTGGGTAGATTTATGGCTGCTCCCTGGCTGGGATAATTCTGTATTTTTTTATATTTTGGTACTTTTGCCCCTCTCCTCACCTTCCTTCCTCCTCCTTGCAGTTGTAAAGCAGGATCAATACAATCTCACAGCCCTGGATTTATTTCTTCAGCATGACCATTGATCTCGATACGAAGCTGAAAGTTTCTGTCTGAAAAGAATAGTTATAACCCTTTATCTTTCTTTCTCTGTAGTGGTGAGATCGGTACTGAATGCAGAAGAATGTAGGTGTGTGCCCTGAAAAGACTTTTGATAACTCAGCATGGTTTTATAGGTTATGTATCATGGTGGTGAGTGAGAGGAGGTGGTTTGTGTGTGTGTGTGTGTGTGTGTGTGTGTGTGTGTGTGTGTGTGTGTGTATGTGATTAAAGGGGTAAGGTGTGATATTCTTTACATTTCCTTAATTTGTCAAAACAAGTTGATCCTGTACTGACTTTTACTCTTACTGCTATTTAAATGTAACATTGAAATTCAACACTTAAGAACACATTATAAAGTCTTTGGCTATTTTTCTTCTCATGTAATAAAGATAAATTGCTTTTAGACATTGAATTGTGATTTTTCCTATATCGTTTAACTTTGGGGCAGGATAGACATATTGAAGACTCGGTTAAAAGATCGTATTTTAACATAAAACATGTTGTTACCTGCCTAAGTGACATAACACATTTTTTCCCCTTCTTTTTGGAAATCAAGACCAAGAGCGAAAATCTGAAGGTATTATGGGCACAGGCTCCCCCAAGCTGGACAGATGAAGACTCAAAAAAATACCAGGCAATTTTTTTCCAATCTTCGATCTTTTTCTCTGATCTCGCTCATCAACAACATGCTTTCACACACTGAGATGCTACTTAGTTGATTTGTTTTTATGTTTGTTATATTTATGTTTTTCACACCATTTTGTGCAAACTCCAGAGACTGTTGGATGTGAAAACAGCCCATCTGGTGCCAACATGCATGCCATCATCAAACTCTGAGAATATGCTTTTTTTTTATTATTATTTAGATGTTTAATGTGAACAATACCTGAAGCTCTTGACCTGTAGCTGCATTTTTACTGTGTTGGTGCCACATGTACTTGCACCAGTATCTAATCTTCTAATTAGATATTAGCATGAATGTGCAAGTGTACATCTGTTTCTCATAAGGTGAATGATAAGTGTATGTAACTGAGGCTTCATGAACACCAGATAATCACCAAGGTGAAGAAAATCACCCGAATACATTTTTGTATTTGCATGCACATACTCAACAAGGTGACTGAATAACAGTATGATGTATAATACACTGTATGGCCAAAAGTATTTGGACAACTGACCATCACCAATATGTGCCCATTCCAACACAATGCCCACTAACACATGGTTGGCCCCTACCCCCTTGCTGCTTATAACCTCCACTGTTTCCAGGAAGGAATCCTACTAGACTTTAGAACATGGCTAATGGATTTATACTCATTCATTCTGAAAGTCACTACTGAGGTGAAACACTAATGTTGGGTTAGGAGACCTGGTGCACACTAAGTTTTCCAACTTGTCTCAAATGTGATCAGTGGGGTCGAGGTCATGGCTCTGTCAGGCCACTTGAATTATTCCACACCAACAGGGATACTTTATATCTTTATGAACTATATCAGATATGTTTTTATAACAGAATTGAAAAGGACTTTATATGGGTCTGATGCCTAATTAAATTGAGGTCCAAATGAATAGTTATGCAGTGTTTATACAACCGCAGTTAAATGCATACAATTTTGGGAAGACGGGAAGATGCAAAAGATAAAAAAATATCACAAACAGTCTGTGCATGTTTTCTTTACATCACTAGTGTGTTAAACGGTAAAAATACCCAAAAAAAAAAGCCTACTTGCAATAAATGTGCAATTAATTACTAATTAATGAATAATAAGTTAGTTGAGCTTTAATTGCTTACAATGTATTATCTATTATACAAAAAAAGTTTACAATGTATCATCAGCCTCCTCCTCTACCACTTCAGTAGCTGACAACAGCACCTTATCATAGTAGTCCATGGTAGTAGGTGTGAGTGCAACAATCTGTAAACTTGTAAATCTGTATTCTTGGCTTAAATATTCTCCCAAATAATGTTTATTCACAGCTATTTTGCCCAGCCTATAGTTGAGCTTTACTGATCAACTGACAGAAAGAAAGATACAATACAGTCTTTTTTGGATAGACCATGTTTTTTGATGAAAAACATTGTAAGTGTTGTATGAAATGCTGAGATTCTCTTGGTTTCAAGTGTGTTCTACAGCCACATTTTCTTTATTTCTTGTTAAATTGATGCTGTTTGCTGTTTTGTTGTTCATACCACGTAATTTCTCAACTCCAACAGAATACAGTCCCCATACTGTGCATCAGGAAAGGGTGATGGCTATGTGTTTCACAAGAATCACAGTTAGCTACAAAGCTGGACCCTTGACAAGCCACACTTCACCTGCAGGAGCTACAAATTTAAGGTCGATTCTCTGTGCCATTTTAGCCAGGCACTGCATGGTCCCAGCCTAGCCTATCAGCACCCTCTGGTGCCACGGTTGTCATGTCTGTGATACATGCCAACTTGTTGATTCCATTCATGCTTCCAAATGTTATTTGCAAGGATATCATGTTGGTGCCATTGTTCAACTTAAGCGAAGATGTCTTGGTACTGCTGTCTGGCATTGAGGACACTTTGATAGCACCTACACCTGGTTTCAAAGAAAACTTAATCCTGGTACCAACTTTCTCCAAATCCCATAAAGTGGCCTCTTAAGTCCCATCCCCATGCCTGTGCCTAGTTCTGGTCACATGCCCGTATTCTGTTGGAGTCCAGTTCTGGCCCCTTGCCCAGGCCCATCCAGATGCCTAGATACAGACTGTGGCGAAGAACTGGACTGAGTTGACTAAACCTGGGACTTCCCAATCAGTAGTCTAACACCTTAAGAACTGAGCTACCCCATACTATGCTAAGCCAACCTTAGATCCAACCTAATGCTAAGACTCATCCCCTAGCCCTGTTATTATATCTGGTCAGATTTGAGCTTCTTTTCTTGTTCATTTAATTTAAACTGATTATATTTAATAAATCTACATGTCTGCTCTTATGTCCTGCCTCATCCCTCAACCCTAACAAATGCAGTTGTTCTTGGTCGGATTTTGCCAAAACCATGTAAGTTCAAAGCTTCTAAAAGAAAGATAGATTGTGATTTGGAAAACTTTGCGTATTTTGTTTATGTGATAGGTTTTACTACCACATACAGACACACAGATACATAGAAATTATACTGAGCTCAGGATCAAACCAGAAATTCTCAACTGTAAAAGGACAATGCACCACTATACAGTACTTAGGGTTTTTTTTGTAATATTATCATATTTTATAGTTATTTATATACTTTTATATTTTCTATAATGAATAAAGATCCTCACTTTTTTTCAGAGCATGCTTTTTTTTTTTTGCTTTATAGGTTTACCATTCCTGTTGGGTAACTGTTTATTGATTTCATTGTTCATTTTGTTAAAAACAAATTGCATTCAAATTCTAAACGTAGCACGAAACCTGGTTGGTGTTAGCACTCTATAAGAACCTGGGTAGAGGAATTAGTTTGTTTCTATTGATGAATATTGTTAAAATGTCACTTGGTTAAATGCGAGTCCCAGGAAAATTTCTAAATCCAAAGCCGATTTTCATAATCGGATAGATATTTCTAAGATAGATTTATAAAATAGCTGAATAAAACAAACAATGAGATTATTTGTGACCCAGAAGCTCTAATTCACTGAATAACGAATATGCTTGTTGATAATGTCTCATGTTGTGAGCATTCTTTTCTGTTCTTTTTTTATGCAACACAGGACCGACCAGGAAATACAAGACGTCTTGTGACAAAAATGTATGACGTGTCCATTTCTAAAAACTCCTTAAATAATGTCCTATTTTAAACCCTGCTAAATCCTATTTTTTATGCAAATAGAAACGGCTGCCATGGGTGTTCCCCCTGCGAAGTGTCCCGTATAGGTTTGAGCACTTTTGACTGCGCTGCACTGTGGGGCTCATTTGGCATCTGGAGACGCGCACCGTGAGAACTCCCCCGCGCGCGCATCACAGCTGCGGAGTTTCCCAGGCTGCGCGCGGACAGGAGCAGCTCGCGCAAATCTATCACACGCGAAACGCGCTGTCACTTTGAGCACGGCGTCCTCGCGGTGCTTCGGTTTATACACAGCAAGCGCGGACTGGCACGAGATACTGAGCTGGCAGTCGGGACGTCGTCTAATTTTTTATTAACGCTTCTGTGGGTCTGATCCGGTGAAGGCGACCCAGACGCGCGCGCCAAGTTTTAATATGCTGCCGCCTTACCCGTATTAGCAAAAGAAAATGATACAGTCTCGCTGTGTCTGTGGGGGTGTGTGTGTGTTAGAGAGAGAGGGAGAGTGGCACCTGTTAACTGCGCCAAGTAATATGCTTCGTTAAAATTTTAATCACCTGCATGTGCGAAGCAACTGCAATGCAATCATGCCTTAATTAGCACAGCAATTAACACGGCGCTGTCCGCGCGCTCACACATTTTCTGCCTGTGTGACTGACTTCATCATTACCTTTTGTCCTTGGATTGCTGCTCTTATTTATTTACAAACATTAGCTTTGTTTGTATTCTTCTAAGCGTTTTCACAGCCAAACACAAATTTTACTGACATCTTCATTTTTTGTTTTGTTTTCTTCTTCAAACAAAAATGCATTTTAACTAAATAACAACATGCCAATTATTAAGATAGCAAGGACAAGGACATATTACTATTTTTGTGGATCAGGTTACGTAGGAATTAAGCAGAACACTTCTGGCACATGCAATTATGCCTGATTGAGCTACTGGGAATACTTAGAATTTGACTGACACACATGGAAATTGATCAGTGACCCTTAAGCCACTGAGTAATTTTTTTCTAATGGACATGTCATAAAATGCATGTTTAGTAACAACTGAAACAACATGGGCTACTAAAACACATGAAGTTAGTTTCTATGCCATGCTCCCATCACAGCTTGTGTTAGCACTGTAGCCAAGTGGAAAGGTCACTGATGAGTATTGATCGGAAAAAAATAAATAAATAACTAAGTCTCTCACACAGTCAAGCAACACTATAGATTTGTAAGTGTGTGTGTGTGTGTGTGTGTGTGTGTGTGTGTGTGTGTGAGACGCATGTATGCATGCATGTGCATGCTTGTGACTACGCCTGTTTTTATATGTCTGTATCACTCACATGTTACAAACTATTAAACATAGTCACAAGTAACATACCCAAATTGCCATTTTTGTATCCTTTTTAAAATCTTGAGGCCACTGCAATTGTGTGCCATCGTTCCATATTTTGGGAGACAGTAGCTACAAAAATAACTCCCTCCTACCCACTCTCTGTTTCTTCTTTCATTTCATAAAAAGTGTCATCTTAAGTATCAGAGACAGAAGTGAGGCTGGGGGTATTTTGGGGGATTTTGCACAGCTGAGTGTGCTGATTGGCTACCATGGCACTAATTTGATTTAGCCAGAAACATTTTAAGGAAAGGCCAATGACACCACTTTTATTCAGTGTGCATACTTCATTGCATGCATCATGCTCCCCAACTCTGGCCTAACAGATGACTCATTGTAACTGCATACTCAGACAAACTATTACCATGCATACAGACACATTCTCTAGTTCCCTGATCTATAATTAACATGATGGAGGTTGCACATGTATCTGGTTGGGGAGCTGAGTGTGTTATGGATATTTAGAATCTGCATTGTTGTTTGCATTTTTGTTTTGATCTGTGGCATTGTATAGTTGGATAAGGATTTAAGTTTGATCCTGTAGACAATCCGGATACGTCAGGTTAAATAGTGCCACAAAGATGTGCATTTAAAGAGATTCAAGTTTGCATTTAGGGGACAGTGCCACCAGTTGTGCAAGACTAATCTGCAGTAGCTCAATGTAGAAATATTACATCCACAGATTCAGCTATGTTTCCCACATGCAATGTCTGATAATGGATCTTCTGCTTTTGTGCAGTCCAGTAGAAGGATATTCTGGCACATTGAGAATGACAGAGAGGCAGGCTGGTACAGCCCTTAGGCCTAGCATTTCTTTCTTCTCCTTTTTCTTTCTCTTGCTTTCTTGGCTCATCTGAGGCTCACGCAGTGTCGTCTGATTAGACACAGTGGCGAAACAGTATGGGACTTTCCCTCTGATTTCATTAGAAGGACTTCTGTGAATCATCATGAATGAAGATATGCTTCATTGTGTATTTGTATGAGAGAAAATGCATTATTAAAGCTCCCATATGGCAATGGCTTTACATTCCCCAGCCTCCCACAAGAAAAAGAGAAGTAGAGTGTGTAAGCACGTGGCATGTGTGTGTGTGTGTGTGTGTGTGTGTGTGTGTGTGTGTGTGTGTGTGTGTGTGTGTGTGTGTGTGTGTGTG
>JAOTRS010000026.1:9387783-9402260 GCA_028565755.1 Dinotopterus cunningtoni
TCGTTTTTCAAGTCAAAATTTATTAAAAATCTTTGCTCGTCTTGCGGAACACTCGCAAACCATGTTACTTGCAATCCCAGGTTTCACTGTATATAAATGCAAACACAGATAATCAGGTTAGTGATAGTGACATGTCCCAGTGAGGTTACACTTAATATAAATCACTCTTAAAATATCACTTAGCCGATCAAATCAGTAGAACGGAACTAACTGGTGTTTCTTTGCACACTAAAAACTGGCACACAGCAGCGAGTCAAGCAGAGAGCCAATCATACTGCAACCAAGATTCTGAAGCATGTAAGATGTATTTCAGCTTAACAATCAGTACCTAATCAGAATAACAAAACACAGTTTTATTACAGTTTTACATTGTACCTAAGCAAGATATATCTATATATAACAATATCTGCACAGGATCAGAAAGGGTTTTATTTTCCCCATTATAAATCCTAAATTATTTTACATATTACCATTTATGGAGCAAAAATATAGGAAATCAAGCCATAAGGATTTTACCAAATCTGCGGCAGAAAACCCCCATAATGGCACTGGTTTCCACAACCCTGAGATCAGCTATCAGGGACAATTCCATCCCCCCTGCCACAGCATAACCACTCACTGCTGCAATCAGTGGCTTTGACAGCTTTAGGCGGGAGGGACCCTTGGAAGCAAACAAAGTGAAAAATTTCTTAAAGAATGTATTTTATAGTAGGTACAGTATAAAGGTACAGCTCCATTAGAATTAGTAACAGACAGAAATAAAACATGTAAGAAGGCACTCATCATGTCTGTAACTGTACAACCTGAAAATCTGCAACAATACACAACATGCACACAGCCTTCACCTTATTAGAAACACCTGTACATTCATGCCGTTAACTAATCGGCCAATCAAGTGGCAGCAATGCAATGAATACAACGAAAAAATGTGTGTCTGATTGTTCGTACCAGACAAGTCGATTTGAATATTTTAGGAACTACAGAGCTCCTGTTATTTTCACATACAACTGTAGTAGTCTCTACAGCTTACACAAAGTGGTGCAATCCTATCTGTAGAAAGTCTGCAGACAAACAATTTGTTGATGTGAGAGACCAGAGGAAAATGACCAGACTGGTTTAAGCTGAAAAAGTCTATAGACACTCAAATAAGCACCCTTTACAACCATGGAGAAATTATCAGAAAGCATTATAAATCTAACCTTGAGATGAATGGACTACAAAAACAGAAGACCATATCAGTTCCCAATCCTGTCAGCAAAGAACAAGGGCCTGAGGCTATTGGCATCTGGCAGTGCCGGCATCTGGGGGGCGGAGGACTGTCCAGTTTGAATCTGTGCCCATAATAGCCTCGAAGTCTTGTTCTTGGCTGACAGGAGCAGAATCCCAACTACCTCATCATGATTGTAAAAAATGACTACTGGAGTTACTATATCCTTCCTGGCAGTTGGAACACATCTGGCCATTTTCATCTGACCTACAGGAGGGTTGTGTGACTAACCCTCCCAATGATTATGCATCCATTTGCAGAAGTGAATTTTTCATCAAGAAATTCAACGAAGAAACTTTTAATAAATGCATGATCTCGATATTGACCAAAATAAAATTTGATTATGACTCTCACTGGAGCCCTACAACTCTTAATAATAAGGTGTTTTTTCACCAACAGAACTGCTTTTTTTGCACCATTTAATTAAAAATTTAGAGTGAATCCCCAGGAGATCAGCAATTTAATAAATATTTAGACACCTCTGGTACTAACATGCCACAATAAAAAAAATCAGAAATTACACTCTTTTTATTGTGATGTTTGATGTAAACCCTAACTACTGAAATGTGCATGTATCATGCTGCTGCCGCATGATTGGCTGATAGGAAAACTGCAATGTGAAAATGTGCCAGTGTTTCTAAAAGAGTGTATTTCATTAGTAAATCCATTTTATGTAAAGGCTATTTCATTATGAGTGTTTCTCAATACTTTTCATCAGAGGATTCATTAGTGCATGGAATACGTAGCTAGTACAAACACTATGCAATTACAGCTCTGACAAATACATACGTCATAAACCATTTTAATTACATTGGATATCTTGTTGAAGAACTAGAGTGAACAGAACTAAAGAGGCAAACTTTGCATACATAATTAACCGATGTACCTAATTTAGTGTTTTGATAATGCTATAGTTGTTGATTACTGTAAGTTTCTTCTCTTACCATTGGAGCAGGACCTTGGGTAACATTTGGCTCCAGTGTGATGGCATCCGAATCCTGGGAAAGTTGTTTAAGATCATAACCAGCACAAAAATTCCCTCCTGCAAAAATCAACCCGCAAATTGCAGTTAAAGAGAAGTACATAAAAGGATAATAATGAGAATGAAGACAAAAAATATTGTATTGTTCAGGATTGCTAGGGTTTTATAAGAAAGATTTATGGAAAGAAAAATTATCATGTGTTTGATCAAGTAATTTCAGGAAATACTAACCTATTCCATGTAGCACAGCTACATTCAAGGTGTCATCCTGGTCAAAGGCTGAGAACTCTTCTAATAGCCGTTGGGCTGTCTCCTGGTTTACAGCATTGCGTGCCTCTGGCCTATTAATCCCCACAGTAAGCACTGGACCTCGCTTTTCAGTGACCACGGTCTGACCTGAAGTGGCAAAGAAAATCAGTAAAATGAAAGAAGAAAGAAGAAAGAATATACAATAATGATTTACTTGAACCATTATTATTTAATTATTATAGTGAATCTGGCAAAAGGTTTTAGTTGGACTTTTTACCAAGTTAAAAAATTCTATCTGGCTTCCTCATAAAAGTGTCATCAATATATTACTTCAAACATTTCTTTCAAAAATGAAAGTAATTTAAAATAGTGAAACAGTAAGCTTTCAATATTTGTTTATAAAAACATACATACTGTACATACTTTTCTTTGTTAAACCTAGTCTAACCCAGTCTGTGACAGTAAGGTTTAGTTTAGGACAGTGGTCCTTAATATAACCATTTCTGCTTCTCATTTTTCTGCTATATTAGGTGTACACACACTATCCATGTCATTAGAAATACCTGAACACCCACATATACATGCAATTATCCAATCCACCAGTCATAGTCTGTTAAGCCCCTGCAGCTCTACTTCCAGGGCACCCAGGAACTCATGGGGCAGAGGATGTAGCTTCTGTGGCAGGTCAAAAGGCTCAACTTGCCAAAGTCAATGATGGGGCACATCAACATCACCATTATCATTAATCCATGACCTGCTCCATCACCACCTGGTACACTGCTTCTTCTGCCAGCTCAAGAGCAGACTGTAGTATATAATGTGCTCTGCTGAGAGAGTGGCTGACTATAGTCTGTCGTTCACTCCAGGACCTGCATGTATTATGCAATGTCAACATTTATTTAGATCCAGAGTTGCAGTAATTTCTCCATAAAACATTCTTTACCATATGCCAAGATTTATCAGGTTATGTTCAGCCATCAACATACGTTACAATATGCTTATATTTAGAGCCTGATTAACCTTGGCATTATTCTTCTAGACTATGCCTGTGTCATCAGGGGAAAAAAAACATAAACGAACAGGTGTACAGGTACTCCTAAGAAGGTGGAGGATGAGTGTAAAAGTCCAGTCAAGAGAGATTCTGCACATGACACCACACATTCAGTATCACCAGTGTTTTGTTTTTTTTTTGTGTGTGGGTCACCATGGTGCTGGTCAAGTATATTTAGTTTGTGCACCTCTTATCCCTGTGTCTGCACTCAGACATTCTCTCACGCAAGTATTTATAAATGTCAGGGCATTACAAGTCCACATCATTAACAGTTTTAAACAGTACAGTATTTACATTGCATATACAGTACATAAGGAATAAATAACTAGTGCATGTATAAGAATATGGGTATAATTTAATTGGCTCTACAGTCAAGTTTGCAAAATATGTGCTGCCCCCTAGCGGCAAAGCATGTTTGTTAAACATTACCTGGGGTACGGTGCTCTTGAGAAGTGCTCGTGGAGCTCCTGAACCGCTTTCCTGCGTCCACAAAACACCGCACATGTCGCACAGTTTGTTTACTGATGGCATTTCCGTGCAGGAAACAATCTGAATGACGAAGAAAGCTCATGGATTATAATCCATAAAAACAGTTTTAAAGTGCGTAATTAAATTTATGCGTTTAAAAAAAGTTAGACTCACTAATCAGGAACGATGGACGAGGACACTTATTAATGAACATCGTTTGAGACAGCTTAAATCTATTAAATCACTTAAAACATTCAGTCTGTATTACGTGTTAACTAACTTTGGCAAGCAAACAACCGTGAGAGATTTACACACTGAGTGCAAATGAGATACATTTACGCACTCAAAAACCTATGAGATTTTTATTTTAGACAGAACAATAAATATTAAATCACGAATTTGAAGTTGATTTTAACTGGAAAAGCGCTACTTCTTCTTCCTCCTCCTTAGGTTTAGTGGCTGTTGGAAAACAAGGTAATGTGCATTGCCGCCACCGTGTGGAATGGAGTGTAGGTCCAGACTCTAAGATGGTAACTAACTACTGTAAATACATAACTAAATTACATCACATTTGTTTTCTTAAAACCATTGAACTAGAAACATGTAACACTTATCCCTTTTGCTCTTTTGTAACAGATCCTGTAGATTAAATTGTTTCTTTATTTCTTTCAGATATTGTACCAGTTCCTGCACCTTGTTATGTCTTAACATTTTCTTAATGTGTACTCTAAAGTTTCTTTCTCCCCACAATCTTCACATTTTCCTACACAGTGTTTCCCCATTTTTAATTATTTACCACTTAGTCCAGTTTATCCAAATCGTAGTCTGGATATTAATGACTCCTGTTTCACCTGGTGCTTCCCATCATTCCCACTCTCAGAAGGAGCTTGCGAAGGGCAAGAGGAACAATGCACTGTTTTGAGCATAGTCATGTATGGTCAGGTTTAAGGTTTTAGTGTAAGCTACTTGTTGAATTTGATATCCAATCCTGCCATTGACTAACACAGTTCACACTATGTTTAAGAAACATAGTTTTAATCTTATCGGACTAGCATTTTATACAATGTGGCTAACTGGATACAGACTGATCTGATATAGAACAGAACTCTAGTTTTTATCTTACAAATTATCTTATACATTTTTACAAATTAAAGCTACATGTATTGTCAACAGCAGTGAACATTTATAACACTTTGTCGTGGGGGCCTTGAGCCTATCCCAGGAGACGTAGGGCACAAGGGCAATTTGTGAATGCCAATTAGCCTAATTTGCATGTCCTTGGACTATGGGAGAAAACTCACCAAGCACAGGGAGAACATGCAAATTCAGAGCCCAAGGCAGGAATTGAACCCAGACCCTGGAAGTGACAGTAATAACCACTAAGCCACAGTGCCGCCTCAACACTGAACCTAACTGTTTGAATCGACCTTATTGGAATCATCACTGGATTAAACTGACGTCATGGGCGTCATGCTTCTGTTTAGTGTGAACTGCGCATTGTGACTTATCAGTATGTGGCAAGAGGACGCACTTTAAATTTGTGTTATTGTAACATTTGACAAAAAAAGTCACCACAACTTATATTCAATAAATATATTTTTAAACAGAATAGATTTACTTATTAATATATGTACAAAAAGGTATATGCACACACACAGAGGGGCCCAAAGAAATGTATACACACTTTAACAGTTGACATATATGGCCTTTTTATGGCAGCAATGTGTAGTATTCCAGTATGTTTCCTCTAAAGATGTCAGTAGTCAGACAACTGTTGATGCTGTCATGCAAAAGTCAGAAGAGAGATGTACTGTCTATATGTAGAGGGATCTATTCCCGCCTTGAGGTCTGTGTGCGTGTAGTCTGCATGTTCTCCCCGTGCCTATTACAAAAACACGCAGATGGCTAATTGGCGTTCTCAGATTGCCCGTAGTGTGTGAATGACAATCAGGTGTTGAGCTGGCAAACCGACCCCTTAAAAAACTGCCACAGAAATTACAGATATATCTCCAAGGTGGGGAGTATCAGTTGCCCGATGTGCCAGATGGCGTGTGGACGGACCAAAATACATAGAGAGAGAGAGAGAGAGAGAGAGAGAGAGAGAGAAAGAAAACTCCTTCCAGACTGTTTTTAAGACAATTAACTAAAACTATATCTTCATGATATCTCAGAAAAGTGTTATGTTACAGTTATTGTGATATCAATATTATATTGTCATGCTGCTCATCCATAGCACAGATTATTTGTGTCTGTACAAATTAACTATATTAAACTATATTGTTGAGATGTCAGGGATTAGATTGAGAACTCAACAAGTTTTATTAAGAATTTGGGTGTAATAAGTATGTTCCTCCCCACTCTCATAGATTTGTTTAAAAAAGCAAAGATAAAGTTCTCTATCCTACTGCTTATTATGTTTCTCTTTTCGTTTATAATAATAATAAGAATCATCATCATCATTATTATTATTATTATTATTATTAAACTTTTATTTTGACACAATCTTGTACTATTCCACCCGGAAGTAAAATGCGTCCTGCTGTTCCCCAGGAAACGCTCCCTCTGTGTACACGCTAGGTTGAATGACTGAAACTGAAACAAGAGCAATAAGGAGCAGAAGGAGTGTACTGCTTTGTTTATAATTTTGATCTATTTTAAATGCGCGTGGACCCTTTTTGCCTGGCTATTGTATGATCCGTTTCGGGGTTCAGATCCTGTTAATTATAACTGGCTTTCTGTGAGTATGGCTTACGCTGGGGCTGTATGGCTCGCTGTGCAGGAGGATTTATACAGAGGTGTGTGTAGAGAACCGGCTCCTAAAGTTCTAACCACCACCACAACCACCGGCAGCAGCAGCAATAACACGGAGCCCCGCGACACACACCAGCTCCGCCGCGGGTCAGTAAGTCGCCTGGAGATTTTCGATGACTACTTTTTGTCGCAGTGTTTTCATTTCCCTCGCCAGTGTCTCACGTTTATTGTGGACTGCATTAAAGCGCGCATGAAAAAGGATGTGTTTAGACCCAATGGCGACGCCACTTCGATTGAAGCAATGACACTCGCGGCACTTTATTACTACGCTCACGGGTTTCTCTCTAGGAAAATAGCAGACGCGTTGGGATTGGATTACGCGAGCGCAAGCGACGCCATTAACACCGTGTCCAAGGTCTTGGAGGACATGTCCCCGGACTTCATCACTTTCCCTCGTTCTTACGACGACCGCATGGGCGTTGCACAAGGGTTTAAGTGCATAAGTGGCATTCCGAATGTGGTCGGGGTTTTGGGTTGGTTACATGTCCAGGTGAACCCTACATCAAATGAAGCGAATCTCTTCCTCAACACCAGGGGTTACCATTCAGTAATGGTGCAGATCATAAGTGATATTGATGGAAATCTACTGAGTGTGGAGCAGTGTCGTCCTGGGGGGACAAAGGAACAGGAAGTTTGGGAAAGCTCAAACATTTATCAGGAATTTAACAGACTTCAGCATGGACAGACCTGGGTCCTAGGTGAGTAGATTAACGTACACTGGATGCACAGATACGTGTGTGTATGCACTGTGTTCGGACACCTTTCTATGGGAACTAGCATTATTTTCAGCAGTTTGAGCTCCAGTAGCTCTTCTATTGGATCAGGCCAGCTTTCTCTCCCTACTTGTACCAGTAAGCCTTGGCCGTGCATTACCCTGTCACTAGTTCACCGGAAAATGGAGCACTTTTGGTAAATGCTGACCAATGCAGACCGGGAACATCCCACAAGAGCTGCAGGTTTGGGAGAAATTGATCTGGATCTGGCCCTGTTGTCTAGCCATCACAGTTTGGCCCTTCTAACAGTAGGTACAGTTGCAATATCTCTTTACAGTGGCACCTGGAAATGGGTGGTATAAATTAGGAGGCAAGTGAACATTTTGTTCCCTGAAGTTGATGTCTTGGAAACACCAAAAAATGGTCAAACACAAAGAGTTGAGTGACTTTGACAAGGCTCAAAGACTCCAGAACTGCAGCTCTTCTAGAATAATCCCAGTCTGCAATGGCCAGGACCTACTAAAAGTTGTCCAAGGAAGAAAATCCAGTAAACCAATGACGGGGTCACGGACAGCCAAGGCTCGCTGATTCAGCTAGGGAGCGAAGGCTGGCCCGTCTAATCCGATCCAATAGTGGAGTTACTATAGCTGAAATTGCTGAAAAGGTTAATGCAAGTTGTGAAAAAAAGGTGTCAGAATACATGCGCACAAACAAATACACACTATCAGTCAAAAGTTTGGACACAACTCTAAATTCCATGGTCTTTTCTCAATTTTATTTCCTTTAACACTGAAGGCATTCAAAATATGCAATAAATTTGAAAAAGTTGATATTAATCTGTGCGTGCTACCCATCCTCTGTAACGATTTCATAATGGCTCTAATTTGAGGTGCTGTAAATTGGTGATTTTTGAGGCTGTTAACTCTAAATTAACTTCTCTGCAGCAGAGGTAAGTTTTGGGTCTTGCTTTCCTGGGATGGTCTTCATGAGAGCCAGTTTCATCATGGTGCTTCATGGATTTTTCAAATGCACCCGGCAATACTGTTCTTGCAAGAACTATTCCAGAAAAACTGACCTTCATGCCTTAAAATAACAATTGACTGTTGTTGTGGTTACTTAATCTTAGTGTTGGGTGTAACGTGTTAGAGTACTTCTAGTAATCTAACACGTTAGGTCTGCCCTATAATTACTCAGTTATTTAGTTATTTTTTCAAAAATATAATCCGTTATTCAGACAATTTAGGTAAACCGAGAGCCAGACAGCAGTCATTCCCAATCTGTTAGTGTGTGTGTGTTTTGTGTGTGTGTGAAAGTCGTCCTACAAGCCCCGCCTCTGATAATCCGCCCCCTTTTGTTATTCCTGCCTGTATACCCCTATCTCACTTATGCAGTTTGACTATGCGAATGCAGACGCGCAGAAAGATGGAAACCTAATCACAGTGCCAAAACTCGTGAAACCGCGTTGGTGAGATATTGGTATTAGTAGTTAACAGATTATGGGCCAAACTTCACTGAGTGATGATGGTAGAATGATTATAAAGGGCTTGACTAAAAGAACATGCATGAGGAATCTTTATAAATGATTTCGCAAAGGAATTTCCATTTTCTGCAATGGAAAAGTAACTAATTACTTTTATCAGAAAGTAATGCTGTAATGTAACTTATTACTTTTTAAGGACAGTAATTTTGTAATGTAATTAGTTACTCTAAAAAGTAACATCCCCCAACACTGCTTAATCTCATATGTGTTATTTTATAGTTTAGAAAAAATTCAGTATAGTTCTAGATTTTAGAAACTAAATGATTGTGTGTGTGTATGCAGTCAGAGTTCTAACCCAGTTTAAAAAACGTTTTGAGGATGTAGTGGGAACGTGGCTCAGTGTGTCATATGACTGACCGCTCACACTCTGTCCACTAAATAACTATTCATAACTAATGAATCAACAGTTCATCATACCAGTATTTTTAATGTGTATGACTTTGAAAGTGATTAAAGATGATTTAATGAATGAATTAAATATTTATATATTTAAATATATTATATTTAATTAGCTAAACAACAACTGATCTTTAAAAAGCATCTCTGTTTTTCTGACCTATTACTCATCCTTATGTCCACAGGTGGTAAAGGTTTGTGTAAAGCTAAACATGTGCTAAGCCCTGTAGAAAGCTCCAGGATCGAGACCAATGCCGCCAGACGCTTCAACACAGCTCATTCTGAGGTTTGGAAATCCATTCAGCAAATCCTTGGCTGTCTGAAAACCCGCTTCCGGTGCTTGCACACTCTCGGGGCTGCAAGAGTTGGTAATCTCAAGCCCGTAGCTCGCATTGTCACCGCTTGTTGTGTTCTCCACAACATCTCTAAAAAGTTTTCAGTACCATTACATAGCAATCTGGTTCTGGAGCATTTACCCCCAGATTTAGAGATAAGACAAGAGGAACATGTGAAGTTTGTTGACACAGAAGAGGCAGTAGAGGACATGATAGAGATGTGTTTTGGGAATTCTGGGGATGAAGAGGAACAAAAAGAAATAAGAAACATCAAGGACATTAAGAAGAGGCACAAACAAAATGGTGCCTCGTCTAATGATTATTATTCCCACAAGAACCTTTCTAAATCTTGAAAGACATTGCAGATGGGAACTGTAATCTGACTCGAACAGAACAGCGCCAGTAATGAATGCCAACCCTAGGAGGAATACTGTGTAGTCCTGCCAATAACAAATCACTGCAGAAACTGTGTGATGTTTTGTTGTAGTGTGCGTGTGTGTGTGGTTAGAGTGTTGGAGAATAGTCACTAGTTTGTCTTTCTATTGTAGAGGAATTTTACAAACTACAAGAACTATACAAACTATAAGAATGTGTGCGTGTATTGTTTTTCTTCTGTTCATATTCACTCTACATTTACTACATTGGTGTCCTTTGTTGGTCTGTTGGAATGCATCTGGGCTGACTAATAGGAATTGCTATTTGTTATTACTATTAAAATTATTTGTCAATTCTTATATTTGACACTGTTGTGACCTTACGTTTTCTTACACAAACACACGGTCTCTGTCATAATTATTAATATAGACGTTTACATCGTCTGTCTGCAAACCACTGGTTAAACTGAAGAACAGAAAGGTCAGATTAGATTTTGGTAAAAAAAAAAAAAAAAAAGCTTGGCCTGTTCTGATACAAGAATAACATGTACCAAAATGATTGGAATTATTTGTTAAACATGGTCGGGTCAGAGTTATGCCATGGTATGCTAGTGGAATTGGGTCACTGGTGAATGAAAAGAATCATGATCATGATTTGACTGGTGATAGCAAGTTAAATTGTAAAGTGTGTAGAGCTATACCTTCTGCTAAGAGTTAGTCAAATGCTGCTAAATGTACTGTATAGAGCAACGCTTCACAATAGTGAATGGCACATAACATACTGCAAAAGCAACCCAAGGCAAATAAATAAAATGTTCATAAATGGCTTGAGTTTTCTGCTGACCTCAACCCAGTCAAGGATGCTTTTCACTTACTGATCAAAAGGTCAAAAAAAAAAAGCAACAACTGAAGGAGCTGAAGTAAAGCCATGGCAAAGCAGCTCAAGAGAGGTATTTCGGCATTTGATGGTTTCTTGCATCCAGGTATTAATCCAATTTTAATATTTATAATTGTTGGGCTGTGCAATCACTTTTGTGCCTGTACAGAGAGAGGGAGGGACTTTACTAAGATGGCTGTAATTCCTAAAGTCGTTAAGGGGATATTTTTGCTACAACCCTTAAATCACCCTGAATTTGAGCTGAGATGCCCAGAAACATCCACTTTGCCCTTATATTACACGCTTTTGTACTATTTCTTGCAGAATGTATTTGTATAGAAGTGCACATTATACATGTTTTTTATTTATTGAAATAGCCTAAAAAAATTACATAGCAAAGAAAGAGGCTATCTATTAGTTATCTAATCATGTATTTATAATTTTCTTGAAAATGTCTTTGTTGAGGCGGCACGGTGGGGTAGTGATTAGCACTGTCTCCTTGCACCTCCAGGGTTCCGGTTTGATTCCCGGCCAGGTTCAGTTCCCGTCTCTGTGTACATGGAGATGGCATGCTTGCTGGGTTTCCTCTGGGTACTCCAGTATTCTTCCATAGTCCAAAGACCTGCATATTGGGCTAAGTGGCATTCTGTCTGTATGATGCTAATCAGGCAGTTGCTTTCTTTTTACCCATATTAGCCTTCAGGTCCCAGCATAAAGCACCTTATCAATCATATTCAATGGGGTTAGGAAGGAAATTACTAATATTACATTTTTGACTACATTATCGTGAGCACAATGAAACTTTTGCCAATATGATCTAAATAGTTTTTATAAAACACTAATTATGATGCAAATTATAGCATCATATCAGGTATCAAGCAAATCTGTATTTTTTTCTGTATTATATTAAACAATAATCAAGTTTAAAGAAGGTTTAAGTTCATGAATAAACTTTGATGTTGGTTTAACTGAGGCTGCTAGACATGCTAAAAGAGCTAACTTATATGCATCAACAGATAAAATTGTTTTGTTGTCATTGATTAAAGTTTAACACTTTTTTAAAAACTTTCCTTAGCTTATTTTATAATATATTACAATATTTTAAAACATTAATAGAGTAAAGTGCTTCAAAATTTAAGCATTAAAATTGTTAAAATGTTGCGCTGCACGATCTGTTGGTTGTAAGGGTGTGGCTAAGTAGTTCTGTGCTAACCCAGGTGATTGCTAGAGTGGGTAAAATGCCATCCCAGGTGAAATGCCATTCCAGGTGAATAGTAGGTTGTTGTTGGGTGACTGCAATACCAACCTACTTGGTTGCTAGGGAGTTGCTATGCTAGTGTCATAATACATTGTTGCTATGATATCTCAGTTATTTGCAACTGTGGTTGCTTGATATTAAAGATGTTTGCCAGGGTGTGGCTTGGACACCGAGTTTTTCACTGATTCTCCTTGTTCAACATAATAGTTATTATAACTCCATATCTGAAGTTTCTATGATTTGGCCTGCACAAGAATAGAGAAAAGTTGCACAGGATCCCACAAAATGTGTTACAGAAGTGGGTTGAGTTGGCCAGAATTCCTATGAGTGTCTGATGGAAAGGTAAATTCTATTACAAGAGCAGTAATGTGGCATTATTGTACTGTTTTGGCAGGCAATGCTATGTGTTTGTTTGTATGTTTATACAGGTGCATCTCAATAAATTAGAATATAATCGAAAAGTTGATTTGTTTCAGCAATTCAATTCTAAATATTAAACCTATTGAATAGCTTCTTTATACAAAGACAGATATATTTCAAGTGTTTATTTCTTTTCATTTTGATGTTACAGCTAATGAACACCAAAAATTCAGTATCTCAGAAAATTTTTATATTACCTAAAACCAATGGGGGGAAAAAAAGATTTTTAATACAGAAATGTTGGACTACTTAAAAGTATGAACATGTACAGCACTCAATACCTGGTCAGGGCTTTATTTACATTTCAGTGTGGCATGGAGGCGATCAGTCTGTGGCACTGCTGAGGTGTTATGGAAGCCCAGGTTTCTCTGATAGTGGCCTTCAGCACTTCTGCGTTGCTGGGTCTGGTGTCTCGCATCTTCCTCTCACAATACCCCATAGATTCTCTAAGGGGTTTAGGTCGGGTGAGTTTGCTGGCCAATTAGGCAGGTTTTTAAACCAGGTATTAGTACTTTTGGCAGTGTGTGCAGTTGCCAAGGCTTGCTGGAAAATTAAATCAGCATCTCCATAAACCTGGACAGCAGCGGCAAGCATGACATGCTCTAAAACTTCCTGGTAAACAGCTGCGCTGATCTTGGACCTGATAAAACACAGTGGACCAACACCAGCAGATGACATGGCTCTCCAAACCACCATTGACTGTGCAAACTTCACACTGGACCTCAAGCTGTTTGGATTCTGTGCCTCTCCTTTCTTCCTCCAGACTTTGGGACATTGCTTTCCAAATAAAATGGAAAATTTACTTTTATCTGAAAAAAGGACTTTGGCCCACTGAGCAATAGTCCGGTCCTTTTTGCCCAGGTAAGACACCTCTGACGTTGTCTCTGGTTTTCCCCTTCCATTCAACTTTCCAAGAAATAAATACTTGAAATTTTATCAGTATGTGTGTGATGAAGCTACATAATGAGTTTCACTTTTTAAATTAAATTACTGAAATAAATAAAATTTTCTATGATATTCTAATTTATTAAGATGCACCTATATATGCATGTATATTCAGACTCCTGAGCTGGCCTCTTTAAACTCTCTAAGAGCCATTGCATTAGCATAAATCATATCAGAATTTTCATATATAGGCTCAGGACTGGAGTTGTCTTCGGGCTTCAGAGAATCCATGATGCACTGGTGCAGGAACACATATTGCGACTATGGGAAAGAAAAAAAAGAAAATTCTGTTTTAATACATAGGGGTCTTCATATCTTTGTTTTAATCTAGGAATAGGTCAGCTACCAGTTTTACTCCTGCAACAAAAACTGAAGTGACCATTCACTTAACACTCTGCATTTAAGTTCAACCACCTGCTACAGTACATGACAAAATGTTTCATGGAGGGAATGCAAATCGCACAATGTTGTATTATATTCAGTAAGTGGTGATTTAAACCTTCTTTAAATAGTACACGCCACTGCGGTTATATAATGCAATGCCATGCGGAAATGTAATAAAATACAGATATTTGTTTTAGGACGTAATTGGAGTAAAAATAAAAAGTATCCAGTAATCCAGGTACTTAAGCAAAGTACAGCAAAAAAGTAAAATGTACTTAGTTACCTTTTACCTCTGACTACTACTAATATTATATAGTACAAAATATTATTAGTATAGAATATAGCCATTTCAGCTGTTACTGTTATCATTTATTTGGTACCCCAAGTTGTCTGTGCAGCTTGTATGG
>JAOTRS010000026.1:9470687-9483073 GCA_028565755.1 Dinotopterus cunningtoni
TACTATCTCATCATTAAGCTCACGTCTAGCTGCATGAGGTCCTAGTATCAGTACTTCTATCTTGTCAGAATTGAGTTAAAGGAAGTTAAAAAGCATCCGGCATCCAGTAAACTGTTGTCTCTCATTTGGCTTTGCTAAAACATATAACTGTGTGCAATCAGCATAGCACTGGAAAATAATACTGTACATGTGAATTATTTCATTATCCAGAGGAAGCATATTGAGAGAATAGCAGTGGGCCTAAAACATAACCTCTCACTCATCGTCTATACTGCTTTATCCTGTATTCAGGGTCGCGGGGGCCTGGAGCCTATCCCAGGAGTCTTAGGGCACGAGGCAGGGTACACCCTGGACAGGGTGCCAATTCATCGCAGGGCACACACTACGGGCAATTTGGGAATGCCAATTAGCCTAACCTGCATATCTTTGGACTGTGGGAGGAAGTAACCAGAGGAAAAAACATAACCTAATTATTTATTTTTATTTTACCAGTCTAACACCCTAATTAGATCATATTACCACCATGGTAAAGAGCAGCTGTTGTGACAGTGCAAGGACTATTCCCTTTCACATGCCAACCTGGAGCTCCTGACAATCAAATGTTGCCCTTGTTACCTTCTTTGGAAATTTACCTTGGTTATAGACAGTGCTGTTTATATTACACCTAAGATGGACACAGACACAGACTGTTTGTCTTATGTGAGCTACATGGAAAACATTTTCATAATCTTTAATCATGACTTGAGGTCAGCCTACACGAGAGTGAAAACCAGGAAAGCTTCAGGACCAGACGGCAACTTAGGTGTTTTTTATAGCCTGCATTGATCAGCTAAAATCAGTGTTTATAGAAGTATTCCACATCTCCCTAGAACTGTTGGCACTTCCCACTTGCTTTAAACATTCTGTTATCATTTCTGGCCTGAAGAAACCCAACCCTGCCTCAATTAAATGCTTCTAAATACTTGTAAAAGATTTCACCACCTCTTTACTACCTGAAAATCAGTCCATATGCCATCCCAGCACTCTACCAATGATGTCACTCAACTCCTACACATACAGCAGCTCTGTGCCAGCTGGACATCAGACAGGGAAAATTATGTTAAAATGCTATTTATTATCTCCAGTCTAGTATGTACCCTGTACTTCTCTCCATTCAACCACCAAGCTGGATCACCTGGGTGGATTTCTGATAAAAAATTATAAGGTCTATTTGGACATAACATTAGTTTGATGAAAAATGCTGATGCAAATTTAGTAATCTCCAAAAGTTTATAGTGATTGCAGGGTGTGCATGATATAAAAGTAGTGGACTGGTTACTCAGAATCTTGTTTGGAATTCCAACTCAGGAGATATGGCAAAAAAAATGAAAATAAAAGGTGTCAAGTTTTCCAACATACATACTGTAGTAAATAAGTCATGTTCAAAATTAAGTATCCCCCATTTTATTTTTACAGTACAGTGGAACCTTGGATTACAGGCATAATTTGCTCCGAAAGCAGGCTCGTATTTCAAAACACTCGTAAACCAAAGCAAATTTCCCCATAAGAAATAATGGAAACAGGCAGATAAGTGTTTCCTTTTATGCGCACAGGTGCTGTGTGGTTGTGTGTGTTTGTGTTTGTGTGTGAAGCTAAAGAAAGAGGAGAGGAGAAATCAGCCCCTCCCCTCTCCCTCTTCTCATCTTACATGGTAACCCCTCCTCCTCTCTTATTAAAGTTTCACACACACACACACACACACACACACACACACACACACACATTAACAGAAAATCTGTTTTATCGGAAAAATTACATCACTAATAAAACTTGCGTGAGCGCAAACCAACGGAATTACTGCTGTAAAGTACAAATAAAACAAATTAACCTGCACTTTACCTTTGGAAAGAATCACGACAGAGCAGTGTTTCCATTAGAGAGAGAAAGAGTGTGTGTGTGTATGAAGGCGAGAGAAGGAGGTGTGTGTGTGTGTGCGTGCGTGCGTGCGTAAAGGCGAGAGGAGGATGGGTGTGTGTGTGTGTGTGTGTGTGTGTGTGTGTGTGTGTGAAGGTCCAATGACGTGCGCACACACATAAGGACAGGCTGATACAGATGGAGAAAAAATGCATCTTTAACCTCTCTAATAAGACTTTCTTTTGCTTTACACATGCGTACACACGTGTGTTATAATAAACAGTACATGCACGCTGTACACACACACATACAAATACAAAATAAAATAGTTTTTTTTTTACGGATGTTGATTATACCAGTAAGAGCACTAAGACCGAGCAGGGGAGACGATTACCCACAATTCTGCAGTACAAGAGAGAGAAAAACCATTGGCTCAGTTGTGATCATGTGACACTCATGATACTCTGTATTCGTAAACCAAGAGTTGTTAATTTTATTAAAAATTTTTGCTTGTCTTGCAGAACGCTCGCAAACCATGTTACTCGCAATCCGAGGTTCTACTATATGTGTTTTTGTGTAAAAACATAATAAAAATCAGCAGCTCATAGTGGGTCGTAGTAATAGGCAAATACAACATTATTAAAATGGCTGAAAAATAAAATAATCAAGGTTTTTGGAATGGCCCAGCCAACTGAAATGCTGTGGTGGGACCTTAAGAGAGCTTTGCATATGGGAGTTCCCAAAGACCTCATTGAGGTTGTCACGGCGTGCACCTGTGATGGGTGTGCGCCACAATCTATTGTCGCTTCTTGCTCACTCGCATGAAAGCTGTAATTGCAAATCAAGGTTATTCCACAAATTACTGATTCCTTAATGTTATTTAGCCAAAGCATTAACACAATTTGTTTACAAATTATTTGCATTTTATTTTATTTGAGTTATTAAAGCTCTCCAAATACTGCATGATGTTGGGTTATTTTGATGTGTTGTGATGTTGTCATCATACTGAATTTAGGAGAAATATTCAGCAGTTCACAAAAAATGAAACAAAACTGTCCATATTACCAGTACATGTATTTGTTCTGCAGTTTATATATATTTATGTACCACAGGGCCAGAGATCACTGAAAGAGAACCAAGGGACCTTGCTGGGAAAGGTGGGGCAGTTAATTGAGCAACTGAAACAAGAAAAGCAGAAGACGCTGTTGCTAGAAGGCGAGCTTCATACTGCCACTATCTCACTGCACAGCATAGCAGAGGTACTGAAGTCTCATTCATATTAGTGAATTCAGGACTACATCATATAAACATAATACACTCTTACAAATAATATTCATTTAAATGTAATAATATTGTGATAGATCATTCTCTAACCATTATTGTGATCTCTTCTTAGCTTCAGGAGAGGGTCTCAGACATTGAAGGGGAGAGGAATCTTCTGAAGAAGGGCTATAATGCTTTACTACTTAGGTGATTTTTATTTTATTACAGAACTTATCCAAAGAATCTAGTGCTTTTTTCCCCATCTTGCATGTTCTATTATATCACTATTAATATTTCTGTTTTTTGCATTGGCTATTTTTGAATGTAGTCTGGCTATTGAAGTTCAAATCAGAAGTAATCATTATAAAATATTTATTTATTATCATCACAGCACACTGAACCATAATGAACATGAGAGTGAAAAAGAGAGTGAGAGAGAGGAAGTGAAGGATTGCAGAGCTGGGATGTCGGCACTGGAGGATGAAAAAAGAGAGAGGGAAAAGGTAGAGCAAGAAAAAGAGAGGGTAGTGGAAGATTATGAAAGGAGTCAAATGGAAAGAGCACAAGAAAGGGGTAAGCATGTAAGAATATGGCTTATGGCATAAGTATACTGTATGAATAGGTTGAATTTTATGTGAACATAACTTGAATGTTTTCTCATTTAGCCATGACCACTTCCATGAGAGAAAATCATAACCTGCTGAAGCAAGAAGTGCAACAGTACAGACAGAAGGTTACATCCCTACAAGAGAGACTAAACAGAGTATCAAAAGTAAAAATGATCGACTCGAAGTGTTTTATTATTGTAAAACAATGGCACAAATTAATTATTTTACCTTTTTGTGCTTACTCCTGTCAAAGGATTTTCATATGGATATGGAAGACCTTAGTGAAGTTCTAATGCTTATTAAGGTTGGTTTGCTTACGCTAGATAGGTAAAAGTATGACAGAATTTAGACAAAAATGTCTAAAAAAAAAAAAAAAATTTATGTGTTCCTGCCTCTGTGTCTGTTTTTCTTCACCTCTTCTTCTCAGGCTTTTCGACTGCATCACGAGAGCTGTGAAAGCCTTATGGGCCTAGTGAACAATGAGAAGGACAAGGGCTCATCACAAGAGCTGGCTGCTCTGCAGGCCTCTCATGCAGAAACCATACTAGAGCTGCAGAAAACTCGGGAATTGTTGGTAATGCAACATAGGCTCAATAGTGACCTGCAGGTAACTACACTGTAGAAAATAGATCATTACACACACTACTGCATTTTTACCACAGCATTTAAAATGACAAATAGTTTCACGTTGCCAGGCAGACATGAAGGCAGAGAAGGAGAAAGCAGAAAGGGAAAGAGAATGGAAAAGATGTGAAGTTACTGAAAAAGACAAACTGTTAAAAAATAGGGATCTTCAAATCAACAGTTTAAAAGGTAGGACCTGTGGAATTACTGAATAGTGAATAAAATGTAATTTTGGTCTATAATATTATGTTCTCTGTTTATTATCTCAGCTCAGCTAAAAGACTTAACTTACTGTCGCAGAAACTACAACCAAAATATACCACAGCAATACCCAAGAACAGTTGTGGATCAGGAGTTAGTCCAGATGACAAATGGTAAGACCATATTAAATCAGCTCCAGGATGGAAGTTTGCTTGAACTCAACCTCATTGGAGCCACGTTTACCCCTGTGGGATTGAGACTTTTGAGACAGCAGACAGGTGTCAATACCAGTGGTCCCCATGAAGTGGTAACATTTTGTACCCACACACTCCTTGACTTTAAAATGCAATCAACCCCACTGGTTTCAGGTACACAGCCAAAATATGGCTTCACATTTTGCTATGTACTTACCGACCAAAGATTCACCGAGCTTGTGTGTCAAGGGGTGTGTGCACATGTTGAAGTACATCAGGCACTAGGAGGAGTGCAATTCAAAACCCATGGAAGTGCGAGAATCCCTCTAATACAAACGCTGAAGCACAGAGAAGAAAAAGTAAATGGGAGAGTCAACATTACAGGTAAGGACAATGTATGTTACTGTACCTGATAAAACCCCAATTTTGAAAAAGAAAGGTTTCCTAGTTCTAGTGATCTACTGTAGTAGCCCATCCTCCACTAACACTCATAATTCTGGTACTAAACTGAAGAATAAATGACTTCAGTGCTGCAACACTGACCACAGTGGTTGTGTAAGATATTTTTTTTTGTCCATCATTATTTTGATGGAAAGGATGTTTAATTTTTGGGTTAGTGACATGCTGGTAGATACAGTATGTTGGGAGAATTATCTGATTCCATACATCAACTTACTCTTGATTACCTATTAAACTTATGATACCCCAGTCAGCTGTGTCCAGGCTCCTCAACTTTATGTAAAGCTGGGAACATGTCACTAACATCTCGTTTCTAGGATACATCATTAGCTTTTGGGTTGTGCCATAGATCAAACAAAAATATCAGCTAACACAGAATAGTACATGGATCACACTGAATATTTATCTTGTGAGCGTGTTGGTGTGACCTGTCTAAAGTCATTATCAGATGATGAAGTGCAGTGGAACAACTGTATAAAATAAAATAAAAACTCTCCTTGGTTTCATACAAATTACTTAAACTGAGAATACTTGTTTTCAATTTAACATGCTTCATTGAAAAGTAGACGCTTTAAGCTTTCTATGCATATATTTCTCATGTCTGTGTCTCAAGTATTTGCAGAGTTTCAGTTCATTGTACTGATGAATTTTAGAAAGATATTCACGGTGATTAAGACGGCTTAAAGCGCACCCTGTTTATTTTCTTTATTTTACAAAAGCACAATGTTTGGCAGATAATGGGAGAAGACACAAATTAAAGTAGACCCTTTACAGATTCAAACAATGTATTACACTTATGTGTATGATCAAAAATGACGTAGCGTTTTAGTGCTTCCAGTATAAAAATACCATTTTCCCCACACCCCTAATTTCTGTGAACAATTTTAAAAAAAAGCATGCCAGTAGATGTTCAATTTAATTGAATGTTTTATTAATATGATACTCTGACTCTGCATTAACTTGATTTGATTACTTTTGCTTTAAATAGCACTGCTTTTTTTTTTTTTAATAAACTCTATAGGCTCGAAAGGGGAAATAATAGGGGTCCTGGAATTCTGCATCCGTCTGTTCTCTGAAGTGAATTCAAAAAATATTTACACAGATAGAATCACAGAAACAATGATGACCAGCATGACTGAACAATTGCCCACAGACAGAGCCACATACTGGAGCCACACACAGCTTGAGGTAAACACAATTTTCAGAATATGTATCACATGGTTGTAAAAATGTTACTGTGCTTCAGAAGGCAAAAATTAATGCAATTCTAAATGAAAATAAATGTTGTAATGTTGCTTAAGGTTGTTGAAAAAAATGCTGCAGAAGATGCATTACATAATCAAAGATAAGTTTGGTTTATTGGATTTTAGTGAAATGTATTTGTTTCATGCAGTGCATAAATGCTTTTTAATTCACCTTTTTTAATACTAGAAGGATGAAGTTAAACAGTATTATGATTAAGGTGTTGCTATGAGTTAAAAGTGCTATCCAACTGTTCCATGGTTGCGATAGTATTCCAGGGAGCAGCTAAATGTAGTGGTTTCTATGTCAAAAGTGATCCATGAAAATTCGAAACAGAAAATCAGTTGTAAGTTAGCAATAGTACGTTTAGTACAAATTAAAGCAAATCAAAATAATTCAACTTTAATCTGTGGTTCTTTCATTACTGATGCAGGAATTATACGAGTATGGCAGAGGCTTATGCAATGAGTTGGTGGTGGTACCGGAACACTGTATGGGAGCATGCTGGCATGGTCTTCGTCCTAATGCCTATTTAATACATTGCCTGTGTGATCTACCCCCAAATTCCACTCCTACAGCAATGAGTTGTACAGTCTCTGTGTTTTTTAGACTCTACCATCTACAGTTACAGCTGATCTGATTGAATACCTCAAGTTGAACAGTCTTTGGGTGTATATAATTAATGACAGCAAAGGGCCAGCAAAGAGTCCTACTATTTACCTAGCCAAGGCTTCCGTGCAATTGCAGGCCCTAATATCAGGCAGGACAATTATGGGAAAGTGCAATACATCAGAAAAACTACCTAACTTAAAATTTAACAAACAGGCTCTGTTTTGTCCTCCTCATGAATGGAGACAAGACACACCCATGAGTCAAACACCCCCATGAAAGGTCTTTGACAGGTTTATACTTGACTGTTAGGGATTGTAGAGAATGTTGAGAATGATGCAAGTGCAAATATTAAGGGGATTTAATTATAAATACCAGGCAGACAAGTCTAATACAGTATTCCAGTGGCATAGTAAAAAAGCATGCAGGATCAGGCAAGGTGAAAACAACAGTAACAGGGTATAAGGCAAAAGGTAAAAATTAGGATCAGGAAACATGTCTGGTCAAAATCAGAATATCAAGACACTATTCAAAGTCTTGGTAAATTCAGACAGGAGCATGCAAAATATTACTTCACAGTGCCACAAGCTATAGAAGCTGCTTATATTGCGTGTGGGTAATGGGCAACAGGTGTGCTCAATCACAATTTTGGTGAACATGACCATGTACCAGTATGTTGGGTGTTGTACTGTAATTCTCACTTACCAAGTTTGTGGGCTGTGGTGTTTGCTGGAAAAAGTACAGTAGTTCCCCAACAGTACCACTGTGGTGGATTTGGGAAGTCCAGTGTCCAGTGGCTAGCCAGACTAGGAAGCCTATTTGATACTATGTGGTCTCACTGCAATGTTTATTTGTCTGCTAGTGTAGTTATTTAGCTGTTTTATGTGCTGATGAGTGTCCTCATCCTCCTGGACCTCATAGCAGCATTTGACATGGTAAACCACAAGATTCTCTTGTCTATTTTTGCAAACCTTGGAATCTGTGGCACGGTATGGCAATGGTTTAAATACCTATGTAAGAAGATCAGTCATATGGTCTAAGGTAACATGGAAGGGATTCACATCTGCTCCACTGGTGTCCTGCAAGGCTCAGTACTTGGTTCTCTCCTGTTCTCCCTTAATACCTGATTTTTTTCTGATCTGCTGCTTTTTACATCGTTGCTATTTGGATTACACAAGCTGCTTCTGTGTGTGCCCAAGTGAGTTTTGCACACTGGTCAGTGGGTATAAATTTCCTATTGAAACCTGCTGTGACAGAGATCAAGTGTGATTTCCTTTAATATGTCCCATAATATTGTGTCTGCAGAAGGATGAGTTCCTGGCTAGGTTCTTGGGGAGAGTCATACAGTAGAAGCAGTTTAGTGAATTATCTTGGGTTTTTTCTAACATGGCCAAAATGAGATAATAAGATGGAATCTGTATAAGAATGCGTAACCAGCCTTTGAAAGGTTTTAGTTCCTGTGTGGACCTGAGTTATTGTACATTCTTATGGTCAATATATATTGTAAAAGGATATTTAACCCCCTCGAGCTAGTGTCTCAATTCCTCTAGGGCTAGTTTACAAGAAAAGAATAGTTTACAAGAAAAGAATGCAATGGGGTGGAGTTTACAGTATAAAAAGCAGTAGTAAATGTGCTTTTTAGTTTGAGGGAGGTTCCAGCTGCTGTGGGGTTTCAAGTGATGCTTTTTCTTCCCACTTTTTAGAGTGATTTGAATGGATGTGCAATGGAGCTGAAGCTTTTTATAAAGTAGCCATAAAAATTGGCAAGAAAGACAAGAAATCTCTGCCAGTCTTTGACAGTTTTTGGCATAGGCCAGGTTGTGACATCCCTTATTTTTAAATATCCATTTAAATCCCAATCCAGACAGATGACTTACCCAGCAATGGCAAACAATTTAACAGGAAAGGATAATGGCTCTGTAGTGATATTCAGATTTTTTTGAAGTGTCCTGGTCAATAAAATTGCCTGCTGGTCCAGAATCAACCAATGGTAACAACACAGAAACAACTCCTGGATGTTTTATTTTATCAGACAAGGTATAAGGTTAGTGAGAGAAGGAAGTGGACTTACCACAGGGAGCATGTGTCCTGTATGAAGCTGAGTGCACCTGGGACTGCGAGTATTTTGGGCAACTGTGAACAATGTGGTTGGGGTTACCACGGTAAAAGCAGTCTCTCCTGCCATCTCCTCTCACAATCTCCTGTTCATCAGCACTCCACTACTATACAATCCACTACTACTGCTGGCATTAAGCTGACAAATAATGTAAATGGTCTGCAATGAAGGCATCACTCTTGAATGCTTTTTTTTTGGTCATATGTTCACCTGGCTCATTTTTTCTTTAGGTTTCTTTTCTTCATGCTGAGAAATTTAAAAGGTTTTTGTTTCTGTTTCCTGTCAACAGCCACTTCCACTCAAGTTACTCAGTTTACTGTAACTCACATCTGTTTGCTAGGTTACATTTTTCCTCACACATGATACCTCCTTGTTGCCATACTTAAGGTAAATTTTAGACAACTAACCTACACCTCATGACCAGTCCACACAAGGTGGAGTATTTAAACATAATATAGCACAATTTTGTCACTTGACAAAACTTGCCATGTCAGTGTGGCTGTTCTCAATTTTCTGCATTAAAATAAAAATAAAAGCTGTAGCACTGAAAGGAGAAGGGAAAAACCACAGCAACTGATAACAACAGCAAAGAAATGAGGAAGATGAAAAAGCTAAAATGTTTTGTTATTAAAACAAAGAAACAGTTAAGAAGCTCCTGGTTAATGATTACAGTATACAAGAAATTAACCACATTAATAATATATTTACTCTTCCTGACCCCAATCTAAATTCAGATTTAGAATGACTCAAAAATTATTTTATAATCTGCTTTGCCTCAGGTAGGTATGTCATGTGGGACCCTGCATGGGTTCCTAAATGCATAGTGATGGTGCATTTTTATTGAAAGTACCCATTTGAGTCACCTGAAGCCCTATCCAGACCAACACAAAAGGGTGAAAAAAGAGATGGATATGAAAGCAGTTCAAAAACATTGAAGACAAAACTCTAGTATCTTAAAGGTCAACGTAAAAACTGAAAACATGTTTCTCTGTTTCTTCTGGTTAACAATTCTCTAACCCTAGATAGTACAGTTAAATCTCGGATTGCGAGTAACGCGGTTCACGAGTGTTCCGCAAGACGAGCAAAGATTTTTAATAAATTTTGACTTGGAAAACGAATAAGTCTTGGTTTACGAGTACCAAGCATCATGTATCACGCATGCTTCCTGTTTTGACGCCAAGCGTTACGTGATCACAACTGAGCCAACAGTTTTTCTCTCTCTTGCACTGCGGAATTGTGGGTAATCATCTCCCCTGCTGGGTCTTAGTGCGTGTCTTTTACTGGTATAATCAACATCCGTGCAAACGTGTACTGCTTACTATAACACTGTGACCACGTGTGTGCATGTATATAAAAACATATTTTATTTTTTGTCTGTATGCGTGTGTGTACAGCGCGCGTGTACTAACCCTAACCCACACACACACACACACACACACACACACAGACACACACACAGACCCCTCCTACTTTCGCCTTCACAGTCACACACAGACACACACACTCTCTTTCTCTCTGCTCTACATAGAAAGACTGCTCTGTCGCGATTCTTTTCAAAGGTAAAGTGCAGGTTAATTTGTTTTATTTTTATGTTACAGCAGTGATTCTGTTAGTGTGTTGCTCAATCATGTGTAATTAGAAAGATTTCTTGTTTATTTTTTCAATAAAACAGTGTTTCCGTTGTGTGCGCGCGTGTGTGTGAAAAGATTGGACAAACGAAAACACTTATCTGTCAGGCTTTATTTGTACTTTTTTAAGGGTAAAGTGCAGGTTTATTTGTTTTATTTTTACTTTATATTTTGTGTTAATTATTTTTATGTATTTATTTTTTGGGGGGCTTTGGAACGAATAATTTGAGTTTCCATTATTTCTTATGGGAAAATTTACGAGTTTACGAGTGTTTTGGAATACGAGTCCGCTTCCGGAACGAATTATGCTTGTAATCCAAGGTTCCACTGTACTAGGAATAACAAACAGCAATGTTTGTGGAACATAATAGTGGTTATTACTGGACTTAAAGCAGAAGAGAAAACAAGGTAATGATCATGTCAGTATATTGCACTATGTACAAATTTGACAAAAACTCTTCATTCAGTTCAAAAGTGTGGGAAAATATGCATAAATTATAATTACCAGTTTGTCCCCAATGAGCAAGCGGGGGAGATGACAGTTGGAAGTAACTTTGCGGTACATCTTTTTTAACCCCAAATGCAACTTTGCAGGTGAAACCCAAGGCACAATTTAAGAAAAGGCAGTCAGAGCTATATGTAAATTAGTCATATACTTTGGCAAAAAGAAATGTTCCAGTATTTTTGATCACTTTAAAAAAGGGTTCGTTCAAACAAAAGATTCCATATTTTTATTTGTTTAATGTGTTTTTTTAAGACTTGTAGATGTACAAACTCAAAAAAAGTACAAAAAGTACAAGTAAAATTTTGTTCACCTTTATTTTTGATTATGGCATGCAATTTGTGGGCATGTGTGAAAATTATTCCTCATGCTCTCAGAACCATTCTTTTAAAATTTGGGTCTTAAAATATGTATAACACAGAAAATAAAATCGATTGATGGGATAACCTGGTCATTCAGTACACAAGGGTAGTCAACTGACTTCATTTTATCTCCAAATATCTTTGCTTAGTATAGACCTATAGGTGCTGTAAGTGCTGGAGGTAAGTAAGGATGATTCCAAGCGCCCCTGAGGGACTGTGGCCCACCTGAAATTGCTACTGTATGGCAGTTAAAAAGTCAAGGCATAGATGTTGGAACCACCCCCATGAACGGGTGTCATATTGTTTCAATTTACAGGTGAGGGCCCATTTTATTAGGCTTTCAAGGGGCCCAGAATCTCCTGCAGCACCCCTGTCCAACTGAAGCAACTTTAGATACAGCAGGCAATATTCAGATGTTTTGGAGTAGGGTAAATCTGGACTTATCAAATGATGGGCCTTTTTTTTAATTGCTCCAATGCCTTTTGATCTTGCTCTTACTTTCAGCATTAAACATAGCTGGGGTTTCTACTATAGACTTTTTTTCCATAATGCAGCTTCGCCATAGATGTTGGAACCACCCCCAAGAACGGGTGTCATATTGTTTCAATTTATTTCAATTCAATTCAATTTTATTTATATAGCGCTTTTAACAATGGTCATTGTCTCAAAGCAGCTTCACAAAAAT
>JAOTRS010000026.1:9483173-9494354 GCA_028565755.1 Dinotopterus cunningtoni
GTGTCCAGAATGTTGCAGAAAACAAAGAAAAGCAGAAACAAAATATAATAGGCAAAATATAAAGGTATGTAGCTGTTGTATCGTTGTAATAATACATTATCTTAGAAAAGTGAGTACACCGCTCACATTTCAGCAACCACTTTATCATATGTTTTTAAAGGGCAATACTAAAAGAATAAAAAATGGATATACATTAGCGTAGTTAATGTGCAGCTTGCATAGTAGTACAGATTTACTGTCCTCTAACAATAACTCAACATGCAGACTTTATTGTCTAAATGACTGACAACGAAAATAAGCACACCCTAAGCGAACAATATTTTGTGTGAGCACCATCGTTATCTAGCACCGCCTTAATCCTCCTGGGCATGGAATTCACCAGAGCTGCATCTGTTGTTGCTGGGATGCTCTTCCACTCCTCCATAATGATATCACTGAGCTCCTGGATGTTGGACTCATGGTGCTTCTCTACCTTTCGGATGAAAAGGGTTCAGGAGACATACTTGATGATTTACAAACACATGAACTTGATGAATAGGACATGTGACTTTGCATGGTTAAAGATGTACAGCTGCTATCACTTAGGGTGTACTCACTTTGTAGCCAGCTATTTTGACAATAATGGCTGTACATTGACTTACTCTAAAATGTATCTAAGCTTCATTTCTATAGACTTGTCCTTTGAGAAGATCTACTAAAATGTTTGCTGAAATTAGAGTGGTGTACTCACTTTTTTGAGTGGGTGTATGTACATTAGGTAGTAAAATAAGCAAGTATAACACTTATGTACATTTATCTTACTGTGTGCTAGCTTACATAACATTGGATATAATTTCATATTTCATTTCATAAATTAAGGTTACCAAGGTTAAGACAAAAGTTAAAGCTGTGCAATCAGGCAAATCAGTCTGCAATAACTGATAGATGCACTGTGTTTATTCTTACTGCAAAACTTAATGTAAACTATTTTACTTATAATATTACATACATGCTGTATACAACTTTTGTACACAACAAATATCTTACAAGTCTAAACAGCTTATATACAGTGCATTGCAAAAGTATTCATACCTCTTGAACTTTTCCTAATTTTGTCATGTTACAACCACAAACATGAATATATTTGATTGGGATTTTATGTGATAGACACAAAGTGGCACATAATTGTAAAGTGTTTTTTTTTTTTTTTTTTTTTTTACAAATAAAGAAGTGAGTTAATGCTTTGTAGAACCATCTTTCAGTGCAATTACAGCTGCAAGTCTCTACCAGCTTTGCATGTCTGAAGAGTAAAATTTTTGCAAAATAGCTCAAACTCAGTCAGATTGGGTGGAGAGAGTCTGGAAACCGCAATTTTCAAAAAAGTCTTGCCACAGATTCTCAATTGGATTTAGGTCTGGACTTTACCTGGGCCATTCTAACACATGAATGTGCTTTGATCTAAACCATTCTATTGTGTCTCTGGCTGTATGTTTAGGGTCATTGTTCTGCGGGAAGGTGAACCTCCACCCCAGTCTCAAGTCTCTAACACTCTCAAGACTCTAACAGGTTTTTTCTAAGAGTGCCCTGAATTCGGCTCCATCCATCTTTTCATCTCTGATCTTTAATCATCTTCCCTCTCCCTGCTGAACAAAAGCATCTCCACAACATGATGCTGCCATCACCATGTTTCACAGTGAGGATGGTGTGTTCAGGATGATTTGCATGTTATTTTGCATTTAGGGAAAAAAGTTAAATTTTGGTCTGATTTGACCCGAGCACCTTTTTCTTTATGGCTTATCGCAACTTCTTCTTCTTAACAGTCTTCCATAAAAGCCAGATTTCCTGTCGACAGAGTCTCCCACCTGAGCTGTGGATCTCTGCAGCTCCTCCAGAGTTGAGAGGGCCTCTTGCCTGCTTCTCAGATTAATGCTCTCCTTGCCCAGCCTGCTAGTTTAGGTGGACGGCCGTGTCTTGGTAGGATTGCAGTTGTGTCTAGTTTTTTTTATTTTTGGATGATATATTTAACAGTGCTCTGTGAGATGTTTAATGCTTGGAATATGTTTTATAAAATAATCCTGCTTTAAACCTCTCCATAACTTTATCACTGACCTGTCTGGTGAGTTCCTTGGGGTTCATGATGCTTGCTGTTTGTTCTCCAATAAACCTCTTTTTCACAGAGGCTTCACAGAACAGCTTTAGTACAGCTATACTATTTATACTGAGATTAAAGTACACAGAGATGGACTTTATTTACTTATTAGGTGACTTCTGAATGCAATTGGTTCCACTGAGTATTAGTAAAGGGTATCAGAGTAAAGGGGGTTGAATACAAAAGCATGCCACACTTTTCTTTTTTATTTGTAAAAACTTTAAAAAATATATATATATATTTTACTTCCACTTTACAATTATGTGCAACTTTGTGTTGGTCTATCATATAAAATACCCCAAATGGAGTTGGCTGATGTGATAAGTACTTTTATGTTATTAATAGCATTATTTATTCATTCATTCATCTTTTACACTGCTTATCCTGTACAGGGTGGGTGGGGAGCCTGGAGCCTATTCCAGGAGACTTTGGGCACAAGGCAGTGTGCTAGTGCATCACATTAAACCTGCATATATTTGGACTGTGGAAGGAAACCAAAGTATCTGAAGGAAACCCACCAAGCATGGGGAGAAAATGCAAACTCTACTCACACAGACCTGTCGAGTCAAACCCTCGACCCTAGAGACCACAATGCTAATTACTACGCCACCATGTTGCATTAATAGCATTATTTGATATCATTTTATATTATAAATAATATATTTATAAATGTTTATTATAAACAGTATAATAATGACATTTGGTATTGATAATTGTAAAATGTTAAAATTCATGTCCAGCAATAACACAGTAATTACAGTAATTAACAGTAATAAAAGTGTATGTTCTTTGCTACACACTCATCCCCTGGTGGACCTTACTGCGATGTAACAGAAGATAATCACTTATCTAGTTATAAGAGAAAGTGGATGGGATACAAATTAATTAAGCTGATTTCCTTTGTTTCAGCCACCCACTTGCAGAAAGTGCTACTTCAGGGTGTCGGGCTTCAACCTGGAAGTGTTACCAAATCCACCTCTGATTTTTTGTCTGTGTTAGAGGGCATTGCTGAGGTCCTAAAAGTTAGAGAGACATCCATGGGAAGGTAATATACCCTCATCTGAATTTAGTATAATGTATGAACAGGTTTCAGTTCTCGGGTTCAGGTTATTCAAGGTTTCCTGAAAATGTGATAGTTGTGTTGTGAAGAGTGTACTCATAGAAATTTCCAAATACCATGTCAGACAGCATGACAGGTGAATATTTGTTTCTTCCTTTTGCACTGAGATTTTCTTAGTTTTATGCAAATGGAGATGGCGTTAAACCAAACCAAACCACTTTCTTCTATACATTCCTTGGACCAATCTTTTGGCACAGGTTGTCCAGTGTCTTCTCCATGTATCCCCCCAGTGTCTTTATTTGATTTTGGAAAAGTTGAGGAAAAAGTTTCCAGGTTCTCACAAATGGAAGCGGCAAGCTGTCCAATGAGTGCAATAATAGCTGCACTAGACACAAGACAAAAATCCTAATCAATATCAGTGACTAGTATAAACTCAAAGAAATAGGCCATGTATCACTATATAAGCAATTATTTATTATTAAGCTATCAATTCATTAGTGAACATCACTTGCTATAGGATGATACCAATAACTGGCAGAATGCGAAACTATAATGTCTAACATACACACATATACTCTATGGTATTCCTTTTGTTATAAATTATTGCTTTCAAATGTCAGTTTAGGAATGTTTGAGGTCACTCATCAACTGCTGAAACCTCTGGAGTTGAGAACAGACCAAAGTTGAGAAAAGACCACAGACCAAAGTTTTATTCTACAGAGAGTTTACTTTCACATAGATCTATAGCCTGTGTCTCTCATTATCTAAATGTTTTAAATACTCTTCCTGCATTGTAGCGTTGATTCAAATGTGATTATTAATTAATGACTGGCTTTCCAGCTTTGTTCCTGCAATTAATAAATTGACCAATGACCTGGCTGAGGCAGAGAAGACTGACAGGAAGTTGGGGCAGGAGCTCGCTGCTGTGAGGAAGAAGATGGCTGCCACAATGATTCTCCGGAAGAAACTTCAAGAGTAAGAGAAAAATATTCCACACATAATGAACGAATATCACACCATCAGATTTAGATATTACATGTACACATTTACAGTTTCCTCAGCAAGCATTTTTGTTTTTCATTTTACATAAAAAACATTTGGTTTTGGCCCCCAAAGAACGAGTCGATTTGATTAGAATTTCAGATTCCTCTTATTTACAGCTTAGAACATGACACCTTTAGTGGTGGGGCACCCAGCTCTTGGAGGATCTTCCAAAAGTATTGGAGCAGACAGTCTTGAAGTAAAGAACACTTAATATTTGCCTGCAATAGCTGCATCAAGCTGGCAAACTACTGACATCACTAACTTGTTGCACTCTTCTTTTATGACATTCTTCCAAGTTTGTACTGCAGCTTCTTTCAGTTCTTTTTGAGTGTACATTCAGGAGATGACATGCTTGATTAAGGTCTGCTGATAGACCTGTCCAGTCTAAAACCTTCCACTTTTCCACCTTAATGTAGTCCTGTATTGTGTTGCAATGTGTGTTGTGGGTTGGTATGTTGTCACATGATGAAGCTCCTCGCAATAGGAATGGATTCTGTAAACTGTCAATCAGAATGCCTCTGTTAAACCCTGAATTCATTCTGCTCCAAACTTCTTGAGGTACATGATCAGTAAGGATAAGTAAAGTCTGATCCAGAAATACCCAAACAAGCCCAAGCCATGACCTTGGAGGTTGCAGGTTGTATGTTCTGGATCATGAGCAGATCTCCAGAACTTTTGTAGCTCATCTCTGTATTTCTTATTGAAATTTCAGTCTGTCCCTCTGATTCTCATTTCTGTCCCTCTCATTCTCATCATTTATAGTTCTGTTCTTAAAAGTCTTCTTTAAATTGTGCCTTGTGAGATCTTCACCCTGCAGTGTGGATGTTGTTGGTGATGTCACTAACGACTGTTTTGGGGTTTGTACAAAACAGCTCTCAGAGTTTGCTGATGTTTCTTTGGTTAACCCATTTAGTGTCGGGTTGATTGTAAACCAGTGGTTTCTTTCGTTTTTCAGGACATTCGGAATTGTTAAACTTGCCAATTTGGCAATTGTTAAAATGTCCTGTGCTAGTGTTGTGTGTCCCCACCCCCACCCAAAATGTCTTGCTTTTTTCTCATGGACAACTATTTGGCCTTCATGTTGGTTTATCTATTTAACATCAAACCCAGGGCTCAAACCCAGAGATATTAAGAACGTTTAACAGTATGAACAGCTGGACAACAAAAAAAACATCTGTCAGTCACATGTTCAAAAAGTTGTGATTACTTGAATGTCATATTACCTTCATTGTACTACACCACTACTTCTGTATTGGAATTTACTTACAGTATATCACATTTAATGTTGCTTCAAATTGGTGGCTAAGAAAATAATTATTCCTTATGTTTGAGATCACTGACAACACAGGACAAGTTGTCCTTTTTCCATTGTAACTCTGAGCTCTCTATGTCCTACTGTGAGGTTTAAGTTTCACACAGCCATCTGCTTCTCACAGGAAGAATGAGAATATGGACTCAAAAATCGAATACGTCAAACATGTTTTATGATGATTTTTTTTTTATACAATCTGAACAAAGCCCTTTCTTCATCAGTATACAGAAAAGCTTCACTAAAGACTAGCTTGTCCTGTGTTTTGTCAGGGACTTGAAGAAGATTGCGCAGGTCCAGCAGGTTGAGGCTGCTACAGCTGAAGAGAGGCTGCTCAATATGGACTTCATGAAAAACAAATCCAAAGACTTGACCTACAGAAATAAAATGGCACAGGTATGTATGAGATGTTCCCCGTGGAGTACATATTTGTCATCACTGTGACTATGTAAAAAGTTTTTTATGCAAATTGTGGTGACCGAAGAAGCATTTTTTGAGACTTTGAGTGGTTCAGTAGCAGCTTTATCTTTAATTTTTAATACATTTCTTAATAGTCTATAACAGTCATTCCCAAAATGTTATGCCTGGACACCTAGTGGGCTGGAAGGGTGCTGCAGGTGGGCTGCAAGAGGTCATTTATAACAAATAAATAAAATGTTTTTAATCTTCTGTTTTGTTATTAGGTATATAATTCCCATGATTTATTGTTAATTATTTGCAGTAAAAAAAACAGAACAAAAACAAAGCCATGGGATTTAAACAAGGTGATATTCTTCACTTATCTAAGTGCAGATCAGAGTTGTGATTTCCCTGGCTGCAGAAGATTTTGAAATTGGGCCACAGCCTTGATAAGTTTGCAAATGGCCGGTCTTTAACTACAACCCCTTTTTTACTAGTTTAATACACAGAATTTTCAATTCATGTATTTGTTGCATCCATTTGCAGGCGTTTAATGATTATCGATATTAAGTCTGTGCAGGGTGAAAGGTGGCAGTTACAAAAATGAGAAATTTCCATTTATAAATACAGCCCAAGTAGACATGCTTAATGACTACTTAACATTGTTTTATAACCTAGAATAAAAGGAAACACTGCTCATAGTTTTCTTGTGTGTGTGTGTGTGTGTGTGTGTGTGTGTGTGTGTGTGTGTGTGTGTGTGTGTGTGCTATTCTAGGACAAGCTGGCTTCCAGACAGATGAAAGACTCATTCACTCATCAGTCTATCATGCAGCTCGCAGAAGTATGATGTTCTGTCTGATTATAACTGTTTCATTCTCATATTTATCATTACAAGCCCAAAGGCTATTATAATCTCTAGCCCTAACTTTAACTCAAAAGATTACTCAGATAATCGCTAAAACGCTGGTCTAGAAATCACAGAAGGCTGTGTAGTGTGAAAAGTGTTTCAGTTACAGAAATTGAACATGCTGTGAGAAGGCTGTTTGAGCCAGATGTTACACACCATTTTTTTCTTATTTCTAATGTTGTCTTTTTAAATCCACAGAAAATCACAGTGCTGAAACAGGAAATTGCACCACTCGTGAAGAAACTGGAGCCTTATAATGACCTGAGCCCTGTGAGGAAGCCTTAAGTCTTTGTTCATCTCATATTTTCACAGCACAGGCGTTTACTGTAAGATACAATATAAGCACAGCATTTGATAATTAGAAATTACTCTATTCAGAGAAATTTCTCTAATATTCCACTAACAGTTGAAATAATAATTGCCCAGTTGGAATAAAAATGCATTAGGTAACCAGCTCAACCAAATCGGGAAGAATTTTCACTTGGAATGAGAGGAGGTGTCAGCCTTTAATAAGCTGTTTAATAGCTAAATAATCACCATGTACAGTAAATCCATTCATCGTATGAGCTCTTTCCCTATAGGTGTACATACACTTCTATGTGTGTGGTTTTCCAACCTAAAAAGTGATCATTTGAATACTGTGACAAAACGTGGCTTTTTGAAACAAAAGTATAATAAAAAGATTAGGGCTGTGCAAAATAACTCACAAATATTTCAAGACAAATATTCACATAAATTAACCTAGAAATAATAGATTAATTGGCACATACACATGGATTATAAATTGAAACACATTATGTGGAAAAAAGAAAAACCACATGAACAAATGTAGTGCTAAAAAGTGCTACATTTATACAGTCGTAGATGAGATGAGACTGAATTCTTGTAACCAGTTGTAATGAAGAAGGTGAGGCGGGTGGGTTACACCCTGGATGGGGTGGCAACCCATCACAGGATGCGAAAAATGTAACAGATTTACGTTATGCAACTATAAAAGTTATTTCTGCTTTATTTAGACTTCATTGTACTGTGCATTTTTTACGCTCTGTCACTGTTGTTCAGCTCTTGACCTGCATCTGTGATTTTATTATAATGTATTCTGCAAAAATAATGAAGTGAGGATGCACGTTTTAGGTGAACAGCATGTAAATTGCAGTGTAATCTAAAAATTTATAATAATAATAATAAAAATAACAATAATGTTATTATTATAATTATAGTTTTTTTGTTTGTTTTTTAATCCCACCAGAGTCCTGCTCTAGCTCGGGTTGCAATTGAAGAAGTAAAAAGAGAGCTGGTATGTTTTGCATGTACATTTATTAATTGTGGTGTAATATTTGGGTAGATTGACGTGATACAGTGATTTAAAAGTAAGCCACTAAAATGTAAATTGAGTTGTGAATTACAGTATCAATATAGCACGGTTATCTAAAAAGGACTGCCAATTAGCCTTATGAGTAAAACCAGTATCATATATCAGATTACATGGTCTTTTTTTATTGTAAGGATCATAAACAAATTGTACTGTGTGCAAGTATTATTTTTCATCTTGTAATTTTTGTGTTTGTGTCTGTGTCTACTAGGAGGCCCTGGATGCTGCCTTAGAGCAGAAGGTTGATTTGATGAACACTTTATCTAGGTGACTGATTGAAGAATTAAGCATATTAGCAGCACTTTTAGTCTTCTTACTGAACTTTTTTTCCCCCCTAGCCTTCATTGTCTGTTCAAGCATGTAAAAATAAAATCCATTTTCAATGAATCTCATTTTTTATTAATCAGTGTTACTTTATACAAGATATATGTATAATAATAAAGAATAAAACAAAACAGTGTGTAACATTGTGGTGTTACAGTGGGTAGCCATCGCACAGTTTATGTCATGTGCTGGTGTTGCTTTGCATGTTTAGGGTTTTTCCAGGTTTTGAGGTTTCTTCTCATCTCCAAAAACCATACCTGCAGGTGAATTGACTGCGTTAAATTGTCCCTAGATGTGAGTGAATGTGTAACTATGTGGGTGTGTGGTGCCTTGTGATGAACTAGCATTACATCCCTGCCTCATGTCCTGTGCTCATAGGATAAAACTCCACATCCACCAGGTTGCTGAAATTGATTGAAATGTAAAGAATAAGAGTTTTGGCACTGTGGGTTAGTGGTTAGCACTGTCGCCCTGCATCTCCAGGTTCTGGGTGCAATTCCCAGCCTCTGTGTGCATGGAGTTTGCATGTTCTCCCCATTCTTGGTGGGTTTCCTCCCACAATCCAAAGACATGCAGATTAGACTAACTGGCGTTAAATTGCCCGTAGTGTGTGAATGATTGTGTGTGTGTGCCTTGCGATGGATTGGTGATCCCAGAACCACCCCTTTTACAATTTGAAAAGACCTGGAATGTGTGCGTCATCAGGAAAGAAAAGCTCCATAGATGTGATAAGTTGGTCTTTTAGTACATTCAGGTTGTCAGCTGACTTTATTTTATTGCCGCATAACGTTGCTGAGTCTTGACCTGTCCCACTCCAGAGGCTTGTACAGTGGCCACTATGCATGATGGGTGCATCGCTTCTTGCGCTTCCCTTCTTACCATGATGGGCCCATTGCACTGGAATAGGGCTAATCAGACCACATGACCTTTTTTCATTGCTCCGAAGATGAGTCTTTATGCTCCCTAGCAATTTGAAGCATTATTTTCTGATTAGTGTCAGAATGAGTGGTTTTCTTATGGCCGCACAGCTGTTTAGTCCCAGTCCTGTGAGTTCTCATCACATTGTGTGTGTGTGTGTGTGTGTGTGGAAGTGCTCCTACTTTTACTCTTAAATTATTAAGATATGGTTCTTACGTGTGGATTTTTTTTTACTTTTAAGTGGTCTCTATTCAGGAGTTCTTTACAAAAACATTTATTTTTACAAAAGTGACGATTCCGCAATATCCTTCCAGGTTTTGATAACGTGTTGAAGTGTCAGTAATTAAGTGAAAATTCAGTAATTTTAAATCTTAGTTGTTTTAGGTGCTTGGTACTGCACAGTAATTTGAAATGGCGACCTTTTCTTCAGTCAAACAAGTGCAAAATACGTACCTGTAAGTGAAATTCTTTGAGTTCGTGCGCACATTTCTCCGAACCGCACAGCGGCGCTGTCTATTGTGATTGACGTAAGGCTAGACCGGAAGCGCTTTATTTCTTTTACTTAACGAATAAAACGGACATTGGCAGAATCCCAAACGGCTCCTCAGTGGACAGATAGTGCAGTACACCGCGCGTAAAAGGCCATTATGTCATACCCTATGTAGTGCGCTGCTGTATGAAGAATGAAGTCAGTTGGGATTCAGCCTTTATGAAGTGGCCAACTGTGCTAAACGGGCCGGGACGCGGACTAGCGGGGCCGCAAACACATAGTTTAAACTTTGATTTTTTTAATACATATGTAGGCTGAAGTTTTGTTGTAAGTGCGACTTAAAAAAAAAGACAAGACGATGTTAAGAGGAATATACACCCGAGGGAGAGTTTAAAACAGGTGCGCAACATTTTATTTAAGCAGTTTATCCTATTTAAGTGGCTAGCTAGACGACTAGCAGACGTAGAATAGCTGCCTCACTAGCTAAGCTAGCATTTTAAACGGGTTTCATGTTTCCCTTTCCTTCCCTTTTCCTTAAAAACTGTGCGGTTTAAGTGAACTTGTGATTGGCTAGTCACTTCGACTACCTGTTACTTAAACATTTTTTTCTGCTTTGTTTAATATTTTTCGGTTTAGTTGGCTGGCTGTTAGCTCTCCGCATTAGCTTTTGAGGACATCGAGATATAGGACGAGCAGTTACCGCGCGCGCAGCGTTTAGTTTGTGGTGAATTAATAATAATGATGATAATACTGCAGTTGCTCTCTGTGCGTAAAGATAATTCCGGACAAAGTACCTTTTGTTTTTCCCATTTATTCAGTCCTGAATTTTTAGGAACATCCGACATTTTAATTCGTTGTCGCTACTTTTATTATATGCACACTGCATATTGGTATAAGACAGGAGTAAATAAACCATATAAGAAGCTATTGGGTCAAGAAACGGCGAAATGAGGCAACCCGTGTTGTGCGCATGCGCAGCAGTGTACCGGTCATACATGATGCATAGCTGCGCGTGCCATGTTGACCGGTTTGGAATTACAGGGCATGAAATGCTGTGCAGTGTGCACGAGAGTGTCTTTACCTACTTCATAAGGACAGGCCTTCATTTTCACGTTAAAGTGTTGTAAATACCACTACCTCAACATTAAGCTGTGCATTATATTTATTATACCTCGTTGTATAATCACTACACTGTCTTCTGACAAAAATGATGAATCAATGATGGAACCA
>JAOTRS010000026.1:9596766-9612012 GCA_028565755.1 Dinotopterus cunningtoni
AAAAACTTAAGCAGCAACTTTTCCAATTTCCAATATTTATGTAATTCTCAAAACTTTTGGCCACGACTGTAGATTAATTTGATTTGGCCAGCTAAGAGTTGTTTTGACATTTAATAAATTAATTACTCCTTTGGGAAAAATACCACGTCACCCAGTAGAGTTAATTACGAAAGAGAAACCAAAGGCCAAAGTCAATGGATCTGTTCAAAAATAAATATATAACCCTATATTAGATTCTAATAGAAAAGATAATTACGAATTACACAAGAAAATTACCAATGATTACACAAGTAAGTTATTATTCTTAAGGCACATCATGCTTTCGAAGAGTTACAAGGCTTATCCAGAGAAAACTCTTTACATTCTCAGTTTGAAATGTAATTCCCAATAAAGTGGCTTCAAAACACTTCTCAGCTTCTCACCAAGGCAACTGACAGACCATCATCTGAACTAACAAACATTAACTTTCTCGTCTTCTGGTAAGAGTTGTAGACACGCTCGATTTCAGACACAGTGACCCATTTCCCCAGTTATTTTGCCCTCAGCTCTGTGAAGAATCATGAGAAAAAAAAGGAAGGAAAATAAAGGAAGTCTGCTTGGAACACTGCCTGTGTGCAGTGTGCAGTGTTTAGGAGCAGTGCAGACACTACGAGGTGTTGATTGGGTTAAGAAGGCTGTGTGTTTTCCTTCACATTGGTTTAAACGTTAATAGCGTTCATAGATGTTTTGATTAAAATGTAAATTATGTATGTACATCAATTAGCCATAAAATTATGAGCCATGAGAGGTGAAGTGAAATGATTATCGTGTTTCCCTGGAAGTGGTTGGGATATCTTAGGCAGAAAGTGAACTTTTTGTCCCTGAAGTTGATGTGTTAAAAGCAGAAAAAAAGTGCAAGTGTACTGGACCGTGAAGCAATGGAAGAATGTGGCTTTGTCTGACGAATCCCATTTACTTCTACACCTTGTGGATAGGCGCATACGGTGCATCATTTCCTGGGGAATAGATAACATCAGAAAAATTTATGGAAACGAGGCAATGTGAAAGAGGCAGTGTGAGGCTCTGGGCAATGTTCTGCTAGGAAACTGGAGGTCCTGCCATTCACCTGGATGTTACTGTGATACTGTCACCTTTCTAAACATTGTAGTTGACCAAGTACACCCCTTACATGGAAACAGTTTTTCTCATGGCATTGGTCTCTTTTACCAAGGTAATGCGCTATATCACTCTGCAAAAAAAAATTTCAATGGTTTGAGTTTTGGGGAAACTTGGTTTCCAAATTTCAATCAACTGAACCTGCTAAAAAAAATAAATAATAATAATAATAAAAAAAGGCTGATCCCTAAAACACTACCTAACCTACAGGGCTTACAGGGTCGTCTATTGACGGCTTAGTGCCAGGTACCACGGCACACTATCAGAGGTCTAGTTGAATCCATGCGTCTACTGTTTTGGCAGCAAAAGTGGGTCTGCTCAATATTAGCCAGGTGGTCATAATGTTATGGCTGATCAGAGTATGCGAGCATGTGCAGTCTTAAAAAATGTTTTACTGGAATTAACTAAATTAATGGAGAAAATCAGGTCACTCCAGACTGCACTCAATCTAAACACAATGTTCCTCTAAACCAAAACACCGGTACATGCCTAGTAAACATGTATCCGCAGTGGCTGCAAGCCTTCTGACAATTGAACAAGCAAAGAAGACTTACCTTGACCAGGAACAAGGTAGGGATAATGCATGAAATACACACAGCTTACAGCCTGATGAGACCTGGAATCTGTCTGCATAAAAATATTCAGCTAACCACTGTGATGAAAAACTGATGAACATCACTGATTGTTTACTAGCTGCGGAAAAGTTTATGTTCAATTCTGTGAGTAATTGATAATCAGTTGACTGATGAATGGAGCATAGCCTTGATGAGTATTTAATAAAGAGGTATCTAACAATGCCTACAGAGTCATTTATGGGTGTTTGTGCGCGCACATAAACACACACACACACACAAAATGGTGCACTATTGCTTGCACACACAAAGATAGAGTTTCAAGCTGGCGTGGCTATGGGGGAGATGGTGGGGCTCTTGGGGCTCTTGGGTCTCTCTGGGGATGAAGGGACTCTGTGCAGTAAAGACAACGGGAAACCTGTCCCACCTGCTTTCATTAGATTCTAGCCTGTTAGCTGGAGACCTCAGGAACCAAAATATGTGAAAAACACACTTAATCACAGAGAATTGAAAGCATTTATCTTTCAAACTGCCTAATAACAAACACCATTCCTCCATTGGAGAAAGATGCTGTGAAAGTGGAGGTTGAAGTCAGTTGGTCAGAGACTTTCTTTATTTAATTGATAAAATTATTTGCCAAGCCAGACCGCAGATCAGCATGGCCGACCTTGGTGCTCTCTCCAGGACCTTGGCCTCTCACTTCACCCCTCATTGTAAATCTTCATCACAAGTTCTTCATAGATTATTTGCAACACCAAGTGAACCTCAACCAACCTCTGTGTATGTATGTGTGTGTTTTATATCATGGATGAGGGACACAGCCCAAGTGAAATGTCAAAAACTAACACATCTTAGCACGTAACAGGGCAAGCAAACATCTTAAAAAATAATAAAATAAAATAAAAAAAAACAAGACAACTGCTCAATCTTATCTAGTTCAAGCCATATTCATTCTTCAAATCTTTTCCTCATGTAGCACCATCTTGTGCTTCTTCTTTCCATTCTCTAACTAGGACCGATAAGCTATTATTTAAAAAGGCTTAAAGAGTTTAAAATTAAAACATCTAAATAGAAATAATTTATTGTCATTTCATGATTATTTTTAGTGTTCTTGTTGATGATGTCCTAGCTTAGGCTTTAAAAAAAATATAAGACAAGTACTTCTATGAAAGCATATAAATTACAGTCTTGCAGCTGCTACTCTGGCCAGGAGTACAAATGTCCTTGCCCTTTCTCTCCTCCCTTTCTTTTTTGTGTTAAATAATTATAAACTTAGCCTTGGAAACTCCCACCTTTCAGTTTTTTTAAACAAGGTTTTCTGACACCTGCACATCAGAAAAGCAACGCTGAGTTGACAAACCTTGCCCTATGTCCTACTTGGCCTGTAAGGACATTACTTTTAAATATTTTTGGGGGGCTTGGTTTTTGCTGTTGTACATGGTTTCACAAGGAAATACTTGGACTTCCCGAAAACGGTTTTTGCCAAAGTGTCATTCGTGCTTCAGTGGATATGCTCACCTGTATGCTGTAATCAAAAACTGTCCCATGCTTATCCAAGGATTCATAATATGCTCTTACTGAATGTCTTTCTAACACACCACCAAGTTATAGGTTCTTTCAGATGCCAGTTTAAACCCTATTAAATGTTCTGTAAAGCCTCCATACTGCACTTAAATTTTTCCAGTAACTGGAAAACTAACCGAAAAAGTTAGTTGCCTTTAGGAACTGAATAATCCAGGTCTGTTATCCAGTCTCTGCCCAGCTGTCAGACAACCCGGCAGTGGTTGAACATGCATGATATTTCTTCTCAAGTTGTGCAGAATTGCTTTAAAGGGGAGATTCCCAAAAGTCTGGGATCAGCAAAATAAGGGTTGAAGGCAGAAACAAAGGTTTGAGTTTCATGCAAAACTGTGCAAAAAAGGAATCAGTCTTGTTGTCCCAACATGCCAAATCACCCACAGAGGAATAAATTCTGGGAGCTGTTGGCACATAGCCAGACCTCTGGAGATTTGGGCAGACAGCTCATGTAGAGGGAAAAGAAAAAGTGCATAAACACTTGCTAGGATAATGTCAGAACTCTTGAAATAGCAGCAGATACTAACAAACTCCAAAACGATGTTTCATGTGAACCTCAAAGCGAGGATGATGCTGAGTGGAACAAGTTTTGCAATCAAGTGAAGATTTTTAAGAGGAATGTCTGGCAAGTTAGAGTCCTTTAGATGGTATAATGTGAAGTAAAGAGTATGAGAACTAGGGGGGAGATGGTTACAAGGTATGATCATTGCATCAATGTCCTACATCACCAAAGCAGTGTTTGGGAGCCAAAGCAGTAAAGAAAGTTGCTCAATATACTGTAGCAAATAATACGCAATAGAAAACTAACCAATATCTACACACTGCAGTATCCTTTACAGCAAGGATCTCTGCACAGCATCTGCCCACTACAACCATTACAATGCTATGCATTTTAATTCTGTTTAATTCTAACCATAGCCCTATTTTCTACCAGTGCAACCTTTCTGAGCCACAATGTGCTTAAACAATATACAAGATCAATCACTGCAAAACCCAACATGCACAAACCTGGAGAATCTACACAAGATGCTTTGGGCTGCATATTACAGGGCTCTCCATTCCGTCCCCTGTGCATCCTTAAGGGGAAGAGAGACTGTGAAATACAGAGAGAGTAACATGTCTGATGACCTAGGGGCCTATAATGTTGGTGTCCGATTCCTGTGAGCTATAATAAATCTGTCTTCAGTATACTCGCACATTCCCCAAGATACTGCATCTCTCATTTCAGTCCTAGACATTAAAGCAACATGCTGACATAGCTCTAAATGAGAGATTGAACAGCACTGTTGGTTACCGTGTGTGTGTGTGTGTGTGTGTGTGTGTGTGTGTGTGTGTGTGTGTGTGTATATACATACATATTATATATATATATATATATACATACATATTATATATATATACATACATATTATATACACACACACACACACACACTTCGGAAAATATGACCGATCTTTGGGTATCTTATTTTTTATTTATTTTTTTTGGTTTTGTTTTTTTTTTTATTTAAGGATGGCAGTGAGGTGAAGCCAGTAATCATCACATAATAATGCAAGCCCTTTTTAAATCAAGATAATAACTAAAATAAATTAAATGGTCCTAATCTCACGTTTAAATACCTTTGAAAGTTTGGTCTGATAATATACACGCAAGCTGACAGACACAGGTTTAAAGGGCTATTACGTTTCCACACCTGTGACTTGTCTGAGTGTAATTAGTGTCTGTGTATAAATAGCCCATGAGTTCTCGAGCCCTTGAACCTGCACACGTTTCATCACATTCCATGGCTGCACTGACTGGGCTGAATACTGAGATATGGGGAAGAACTGTCAAAAGATCTTAAAGAAAAAGTAGTTGATCTTTATAAATCAGGAAAAGGATATAAGGAGATATTCAAAGATATAACAAATTCCTACTCAACTACTCACACTCTGCTGGAGAAGTGTAAAATTAGAGATTTAAGTCACTGTCAGGCAGACAAGCAAATATTTCAGCCACAACTGCCAACTACTTTGTTTGAAGAACAAAGAAAAACCCACATGTCAGTCTTCCGCTGAAATACAGGCTTCTCTACAAAATAATTGGTATGGCTGTTTGAAAAGTCATCTTCAAGCTGCCTAAAAAGGGTGCACCAATGCTTCAAAATAGCCCACTTACAAAATACCAAACAACCTGGCACAGATTTGTTTGGAGGAGTGAACAAGGCTTGTGATAAGAAGTACACAATCCCTATTTTGGGACTGGGGATGGGAAACATGGAGGATAATCTCTGATGTTCTGAGGTTGTGTGAGCTGCAGTTAGTCTAAATGAATCACAAGGTGAACACAGCATGTTCTCAGAAAATACTGGAGGAAAATACCAATTCACTTTTATCCATCCAGAAGCTGCTCACTTAATGCTTAGACTTTCCGCAACAACAGTGATCAAGGACATGGCAATCCTTCAGTGGTTACAACTAAAAAAGTGCAGGTTCTGGAGTAGCCATTATACTCGTCTCATCTCATGACCTCAATATCATTATCACACTTTGAGGAGATCTCAAACATGCAGGTCATGCAAGACAAACTGAGAATTTAATAGACATGGAGGCTTTGTTTTGCCAAGAAGAACGGGTAGCTTTATAACCTGGGAGAATAAAGAATCTCATCCACACCTATCACGAAGACTTCAAGCCATCATTGATTGTAAAGGGGGAATACACTGCACTAAAAACTGATGATGTTACAGAAAACTTTTTAATATTTTCTTCATTTTCATGATTTGTTAATGATTGTGCTGTTCTGTGATGTCTTACAGTTAAATCCCATGCAAAACAAAGGAAATGTGTTTTTACCCTGATAACTATTGGTTATTTTATAGAATGGTACACATCATAAAAATTCTGTCAGGGTATGTAAACTTGTGAGCAGAATTTTATACAACTGTTGTATAAAAGCAATATCGCACTTGAGGTTGTGCTTTTGTACAGTAGGGGGCAGGGGTAGCTCAGTGGTTAAGGCATTGGACTACAGTTCGGAAGATCCTAGTTTCAAACCCCACAACCACCAAGTTGCCACTGTTGGGCCCTTGAGCAAGGCCCTTAACCCTTAAATGCTCAAATGTGTAATGAGATAAAAATGTAAGTCGCTCTGGATAAGAGCGTCTGCCAAATGACTAAATGTAAATGTACTGAATATCAGCACCCTCATGCCTATGACTACATCAGCCATGCAGCAAGAGCTGTTTTTGTAGATCCTAAAACCTAGGTGGGTTTAATGTTATGGCTGATCAGTGTATATAGAGAGGGGGAGAGAGAAAGAAAGAGGATTCACAAAACATTCCAGCTATGATCTAATATACATGGTTATGTACCCACCAGAGTTATGCCAGTCTCCGGTGGGCTGAGGGATCTGTAGCGAGAACGTGAGCAGGTCTGGAGCTAGAAGGGACTGCGGCCGGCGGTTCTCATTCAGCCAGTGTCTACTGTATAGCTCTCGTGTATCTGCAGGCCCCTGAAGTACAACCACCAGCTGCTCCTTCTGCCGCTCTCCCATACCTGCAGCACAACACACTGTCACACTGTACTTCACAAACACATAAGGCATCACCGGTCATTACAGTGTTTAGCTGTACTCACCGTGGATCCTGGAACACACTGTGACCGCTCCCAACATTCCTGAAGCACACCATAGCATCGCCTTCTGGCACACCTTTAGTTCCACACTCTGTACTGATACCTCCAAAGTGGGAGCACATTTCACACCTACAGTAAAAACAAACACACATACACAATATAAAAAAAAAACACCCCAAGTTATTATAACCAAGTTAACATATGACCACCACCAAAAGCATGTGGACACCTGACCATCAGACCTACGTGAGGTACTGGTTGGACATACCTTTACAAAATTATGGGCGTAAATATGGGCCTCTAATGTAACAAAAAGTAAACCGTAGACTTATGTTACGATGGGTTTAGATCAAAAACATCTACAATGCTAACACTCTGTGTTTAATCTACAACATGTATGTCAACTTGTATATCATTCATACAAGATCATTAATCCACCTAATAAAAACAATGTTTGGTGAAGCAGGCTGTTGGATTAGTATATAGTGTACTTCAATGCCACATCATTACTGTGATTCATACCACCATATACAGTATCACATTATGAAAGAAAAAAAAAAAAAACACACCAACTAAAAACATTTATGTTGGATCAATTAGTAAGTTATTTTTCTTCCTCGTGCTTGGTTACTGAACGTCATTAATGGTGTTTTTTTTTGGCTGCTCTGGCCCAGGGGTCACTACAACGAATCATCTAATCCAGACACAATTAGGCACAGGTTTTATGCCGTATTTTATCAGGGCTTGGACCTGGCTCTGTACTGTGGCTGGGGTTTGGCTGGGAATTAAACCTGGGCCTTCTGCATGACAGGCAAAAAAAATCGACCACTTAGCCACAAGTACTTGTGTCTGGTTATTGAATGTGACGAGAAAAAAAAATGCTGGTGACCAATAATGACCTTAAAGACCCCTGAAAAATTATGAGTAAAAACTAATAGACTGACCGGCTAATTTCCTTCATATGGAAACATTCTCAAGGTTGCAGTTCAGATTGGGATATAAATTGAAAATCATTTAATTTTTAAACCTCCCTATAATAACAGCCTCCACTCTTCTGGCTTTCTGGATTTTGGAGTATGGCTGTGGAAATTTGTGCCCTTTCAGCCACAAAAGCATTTGAGCGGTCAAGTACTGATATTAAGCAAGGAGTAAAGTTTAGAATTCATCCCAAAGGTGTTGCATGGGATGGGAAAAGCTCTCTTCCAGCCATTCACGTTATTTCATATCAACTTTGGCAAATCATGTCTTTATGGACCTTGAAGTGTGCACAGAGACACTGTCCTGCTGGAAAAAGATTTTAAAAGAATTAACTCCTAATGCTACAGCATGCAAAGACATTCTAGACAACTGTGCACATCAACTTTGGGAAGACCTACATATGTGTGTTATGGCCAGGTTTACACGTACTTTTGGCCGTACAATGTGCATACACAGCCAAATGCAATCAGGCTCATGGGCTATAATGGACTATATAGGCTATAAAGTGCATTGTTCAAAGCTCCATCATTTTGGTGTTCCAATAGTGACTTACTTGATCCTAACCCATTGAAAGTCAGAAGGCATGCTTCTCTGTAGGCATGATATGGTGTAAACCAAATTATAGCATTTAGGGCATTAGTATTTAAACCACTTTACAGTTGGTTAACCTCTGCATGTGAAGCTTGTTCCATTGATCAGAAGATTTCAAGAAAAACATGAGGATAAAAACAAACCTTAGATGAAAAACAAAAAGGTAAAAAAAAAAGAACTGTAGGAAATCGAGTGAGATGGATTGTCTTTCTGTCTGTAGGCTAAATTTTAGGGTTGTATGATGGGCGAATGTTAGCTCAGTGTTCAAAGCCAGCTCAAAATAGCTATATACTGTAAATGCTGCTTAGATGATAAACATAAAAACTGTACCACAAGCCCTCTGTGCCAAATACACCGCATTCAATTTCTTCACAGAAACACAGGGCGTGGTGAGAGTGGTGGGGCTGACTTATCAGAACTTAATAGAAAGAGGCCTCCATATGAGCCCACTTCATCACTCCTAACAAATCTAGCATCACTCTCAGAAACCAAAGGTGGAAGAAAATATGGAGAAGCGATTTTCATTTTCCTCACTGGGTACCATCGTTAGTCTCCTGGGGCTATAAGTAACTTAACAGCTGAGGAAGTGTGTGTGTGTGTGTGTGTGTGTGTGTGTGTGTGTGTGTGTGTGTGTGTGTGCGCGCGCGCGCGTGTGCGCGCGTGTGCGTGTATGCACCACTGCAGGTGCAGCTGTGCTTAAACATACAGCTGGGTATCGAGGGGATCAAAAACCCCATCAAAACATCAAACAGTCATCAAGTAGACCCCAACAGCTGGCTTAGTCATCTCAGTCACAATCACACGCTCTCTCACTTTCACACACAAACACACACACACACACACAGACGTACTCACACAAAGCATGTTGAGCCATGAGAACAATTACTTTAACTTCAAGTACTATGCAGAGCACATGTATGAGCTGATGCACATGCACGGGACATCTGCTGTGACATTACCACCACTTGGCCTTTCTGTAAATAAAAGCACAAGAACACTGTATTTCTTTTTTTTTTTTGCATGCACCTTTCTTTTGGTTTGTCTCATACTGCTACAAAACATACAGTTCTGACATAAATATAGGAGCTAGTTAAAAAAAAGACAAAAAAAAAAAGTGTGTGGACTTTTATGTATGTATAAGCTACATTCCAGGTGTAGGTGAGAAGTGCTTTTAGTTACTCCCAGCACTGAATTACCTCTAATAAGAGCACTGCTAAAACCATCATAACTGAGTAAGAGGAGACAGCAGAGTGTTTCCGTCAGAAATTAAATGAAAGGGGAGAAGAGAAAAACGTTTATACAGCTGAATGACGACACTGCTCCAAGAACACTGTAATATGTGCCACCCTACAGTGCTCTACAGGAAACCTACAGACCTCACACGAAGCCAGCATCACAGGAACAACAATACTGCCCATTATTAGTGACATTGCTTTTGGTGAAAATTTGCTACTACGGGGCTTTACAAAAATGTATAATTGGCGTTCAAGTCAAACTGGGACTTGTGATGAAATATCTTGTGAATGACTGCATAAAACCGATTGACATTTCTACTTCTGTGGAAGACGATCCTGTGTGAGGTGGCTTAGAGCCCGATTCAGTCGTTCCCGTGACCATTCAGCAAGTGGAAAGCATGAACCTTGACTATCAATGGATAACTTGTCACCTTGCGGAAGAGACGCATCTGTCTGTGGGAAAAGTATACACAATAATTTGCAAACAACGCTTGAATGTTACAGGAACTCGGCTGGAAGTTATTGTCAACCCTAATTCCAAGCCGTTTCCACATGTTTGGACAATTAAAGGAGTTTCTGGGGGGCCAGCGTTCAAATGTGAAGCAGGCTGTCCGATAATGACTACGGCATACTGAGAAAATGTTCTACCTTGATGCTATCAAAGCACCAGCGAAACGCTGAGACGAAATAAAGGTAGTTTTTACTCTCAGAACTGCATTCTATTATTCTGCACAATTAAAAGTCCTGGTTTGATCTGAATGCCCCTTGTACGGATGTGCCATTGACCAAAGAGTTTAATGATCATAACAACAGATACACTAAAGGGATGTACCACATTTTATTCCCTTAGACTAAAATTTGCGAGAAATTAACCAAAAAAAAAAAAAAAAAAGCTTAGCAATATCATCAAAATCCAAAAACTTTTTAAGCAACTTTTCATTCATTACCAACGGTTAGTTGCCTGTTGCCTAAATTTAAGTAATGGATTAAAAACAATTCAATTCAATTTCAATTTATTGTCATTGTTAAAAATAAGAAGTATAAATAACAATAAGGCAGTGATTCCCAACTCCATGTCCTGCATACCCACTTCTATGCTGGTAGCTGACAACACAAACGTGCAGGGACCAGGGTTGGGAACCACTGTAATAAGGTATAGAGGCACTTTTGTGGATGCAATATTTCCTTCATACTGTTCTATTATGCTAATCCTTTGGGGAATTCTGTATATTTTTCTAATTAACATTAACATCCCTGATGCTTTGCTGAATCAATGTTTGAATAAACCTGTGTTCATAATTTTAATAAACTACTAAAGTACTAACTAAGGGCAATGTCAAGTGGCATGATAACATGATTAAGCTAGGAAGAATATAAAAGAAACAAGAGACAAGACCCGAAAAACCATTATCAAGTTTCTCATTCCTTGCTACTGGACATGAACAACCGTGTAAAATTGGTGGCAATCTAATAAAACTTGAATTATAAAACAGCTGATAAACTGCTACCCAGTAGTGTATCCTCCATTGCTCCACCTTATCTCTTCTTTAAAAGGCTGTCTACAGAAAGTAATAATGTGCCCACATGAAGATGATGAAAGTCAAACCTACAAGCGGTTATGAATTTATATGAAACACCTCCAGCACTGAAGCAATATAGGGGAGCATGGAAAGCTGGAAGATATTAATGTCCACATAAAGGCTTTCTTCTAGGGAGGTGTACCATATGGACAGCGTCAAAGAACCTTGGAAGCAGCCCAGTTAAAACTCTTCACAACTTATAGTCAGCACAAATAATTGCAAGTGTAAGGCCCAACAGGGCAGCAACACCAAGATCACACTCAACAGTTTGCAGCTAATCAGACTTTAAAACTATGCAAATGTATACAGACCAGCTGCTAGAATGAACAGCATAAACACAGTGCTGGTTAGCTGAGCAAAGGTCTTAAGTCATCCCTTATTTCTTCCTATTCAATTTAATTCAATACGTTTTTTTAGTTAACAACCTAAGCAGCAATCTCATTTCCCTTCTTGTCTGTTCCAAGCAATCAGTGTTCAGCATCACCAGTACACTTATCACCGTCCTGATCATCTGTCATCATCGGCACCTTTTTTGACACTTGGTTCCTGCCTTAAGGTAGATGGTCTTTATGCTTGAATAATTCATAGGTCCTGCTGTGGCTTAACAAAAACATTCCTCTAAAACTGGTCAGGTACAGGGACTAGGCTGAAAATGAGAGACAAAAACTTAGCAAAAATGAGAGTTAAAAAAGAGAACTATTCCTCAGGACTACATAAAAAAAAAAATCAAGAAAGTATGGCTCTTTGATATGAAGAAAGGCGAAAGGAGAAAGGAGAGGAGGCTCATGACTTTTGCATAGTACTGTATATGATAATATTTGCTTTAGGTGAAGCATATGAGATGTGATTATATTAGTTATCATATGTATGCATAGCAACTTTTAATTCACAGAATATCAGAAATGAGTCAAATAAAAACCTTATTTTTTTCCTAACCTCTAAAATGATAAAGTGATCAGCACCCAGGAGCTGCTGCATGATATCAGCCACATCTGCCATACGCACTAAACATCTTGAATGATTTACATATTGTTTAACCATTAATGGGTGGTAAGACCTTGCGATTGAAACAGGTGGAACAGACCATGCATCAGTGGCTGCATATGCAAACCAAACACTTATTACGCACTGGAACATTGCACTTAAAGTGACCTCCTGAACTACAACTGGTTATATAGGATCCATGGCAAATTGCCAATATATCAAAAACATAAAGTATCATAAAATGATCCAACTTCATTTACAATTTTATACATTTTTAATTTTTCTTAGAACAAATAATTTCAATTGAATATAAACTGCAAATAATGTATGTGACAAAGACGTTTCTATATCATTTCGCAACATATAGTACAATACTGCAAAGAATAGAAGAGAGGAAAAATGGATTATGGATTAGAAAATGACTGTACATTAGCAATTAGAGTGCACTGGTGCACCACCTTGTTTCACGACACAAATACCAAAGAAAACAGAGAAGTTCGGAATGTGTGAGATCTTCTGTATAGAACTCAGTTAAACAATATTAAATTTAAAATCACTCAAAACAAGCTAGACTGTAGACTGGATGATTATCTTGTCAGCTCTCAGCTGCTTATTACAGGGTTCGTCTAAAAAAATAACACATAGTAGACTGTAAAAAATATTTGTAACAGACTCTCCATTTTTTTTGCTTGAGGCTATGTCATTATCATATATGGCATTTTGGAATGACTTTACAACCCGGAGAACTTCTGGTAACATGTTGAAAATGTTAAATGTCTGAATCTATGGATATTTGTTTATTGAGTGGTTATTCTGATTTAAAACTACAGGCTTTACTACAGTCAGTAAGCCTATACCAGGACTGAAAATCTGAACTGGTCTGTTCCTGATCTATTGTTACAAAATCTATCTACTCAGACAGGAATTTCTAGACAAAAGTTTGTTTTCATGAAAATATACACACAGATTAATAATGACTCATATACATATCAGATGTATGAGTTTATAGTTTATGATGAGTGTGATGTAATGAGTGTACCTGGTGTTCTGTAGATCTCATTGATGAGAGAATCGCTGACAGTGGGACCGACCCCACTCTCTGTACTGTGTGTCCAACTCTGCCACAACAAGTGTAACAGCAACACCTGTGCATGAGTGGCCTGCACTGTGAATTTGGGTAACTCAAACAGGTACTCTGTTATGGACACCGAGGACCTCTTTGGCCTGAGGCAAAAAGAAATGGGAAAAAAAATTAAACACATCTGATGCATACTGATGCTTTCCAGTCTTTTGAAGGTGTGAATGTAAAAAAGAATCTGCCACCAACACAAATATACTATGATTTATGTAAAACCAAAGCCTGACCGGGACACTGTGTATGAAGCATGATCTTTTATTGCAAGATGCATATAAACAGACAAGCCATCCACACCATCAACTCCATCCTGGCACAACGCTGGGTCCATATTAACATCTGAGCAGCAGCTGTCGAGATGTGAGAGTTTGGGTCTATCCAGATTTCTCACTAATGTTTGACAGTACACTGGGCCCCAACGTTTGAGTAAAGACAAACCAAACCAAGAATTCATGCCATACGTTTTTGTCCCTGCTGGGGGTTTTGATTTTCATATTTTATATTAGTGATTTATTTTTTGTTTAGAGATTTCAAAACTATAAAATAACACATATAGAATTATCTAATTAAGTAACAACACCAACAAGAACAGTCAGTTGTTATTGACATAAAGGTAAGCTGTTCTTGAATAGTTCTTGCAAGAACAATATTGTTAAACACATTGGCAAAACCCATCAAGCATCATGATAAAACTATCTCTTATGAAGACAATCCAAGGAAAAAGAGGCCAAAACCTACTTCTGCTGCAGAGAAGTTCATTTAGAATTACCAGAATCAGAAATCACCAATTTACAGCACCTTAGATTAGAGCTGTTACGAAGGCTTTACAGAGCATAAGTAGCAGACACATCTTAATATCAACTGTTCAGTTGAGATTATTTCCTAGTTTGAATGCCTACCGCACTGCTTTACAATGTATATACAGGGGTTGGACAATGAAACTGAAACACTGGCCAATTTGGTGTTGGAGGTTTCATGGCTAAATTTGACCAGCCTGGTGGCCAATCTTCATTGATTGCACATTCCACCAGTAAGAGCAGAGTGTGAAGATTTAATTAGCAGAGTAATAGCACAGTTTTGCTTAAAATATTGCAATGCACACAACATTATGGGTGACAGAGTTCAAAAGTGGACAAATTGTTGGTCCACCAAGAAGGACAAACCACATCCAACAGGAGGAACTGTGGACGCAAGAAGAATCTGTCCAAAAGGGATGTCTGGGTCCTAACCCAGACTGTATCCAAAAAAACATAAAGCCACAGCTGCCCAACTCACTGCAGAATTAAATGTGCACCTCAGCTCTCCTGTTTCCACCAAAACTGTTCATCAGGAGCTCCACAGAGTCAATTTACATGGCTGGGCTGCTATAGCCAAACCTTTGGTCACTCGTGCCAATGCCAAACGTCAGTTTCAATAGTGCCAGAAGCGAAAGTCTTGTGGACAATGTGAAACATGTCTTGTTCTCTGATGAATCCACCTTCACTGTCTTTTCCACATCCAGGAGAGTTACGGTATGGAGAAGCCCCAAAGAAGCGTACCACCCAGACTGTTGCAGGCCCAGAGTGAAGCATGGGGGTGGATCAGTGATGGTTTGGGCTGGAATATCATGGCATTCCCTTGGCCCAATACTTGTGCTAGATGGGCGCGTCACCGCCAAGGACTACCGAATCATTCCGGAGGACCATGTGCACTCAGTGGTTTAAACTTTGTATCCTGAAGGCGGTGCCGTGTATCAGGATGATAATGGATAAATACACACAGCAAGACTGGTGACAGAGTGGTTTGATGAACATGAAAGTGAAGTTGAACATCTCCCATGGCCTGCAC
>JAOTRS010000026.1:9650414-9661833 GCA_028565755.1 Dinotopterus cunningtoni
GGAGTGTGTGACTACATACATGCTTGTCTACAATTATAACAGATGCTCTAAAAGTGCATCTGGTTACATTCCTGTTAAAGTGCCATCCTATTAACAACACACACAAAATACTACTACTACTACTTATAATAATAATAATAAAAATAATAATGGGGTGCCAGTCCATCGCAGAATAATAATAATAATATTAATAATAATACAACATGGTGGCTTTGCACCTCCAGGGTCGACTTTTTAATTTTCTCCAGGTACTCAGTTTTTCTCCCATAATCCAAAGACATGAAAATTAGGCTAATGTGCATTTCCAAATTGCCCGTAGTGTGTGTGTGTGTGTGTGTGTGTGTGTGTGTGTGTGTGTGTCTGCGAAGGATTGGCACCCAGGGTGTACCCTGCCTTGCGCCCAAAGTCAACTGGGATAAGCTTCAGGCCAACCGAGACCCTGTACAGGATGAACACTATAGAAGATCAATGAATAAATAAATGAATAATAATAAAATAATAATAATAATAATAATAATAATAATAATAATAATAATAATAATAATAATACTAAAGGACATAGATTAGAGGTCTTGTCTCAGTTGGCTTCTTTAAAACCTTTCCCCATGCCACAACACTGGTGTCAGCATCAATCAATTACAGGAAAACAACGAGTTGAAGACAAATTACATATTACATAATTTAAATAATTGTATCAGTATTTCATGGTGAACAATGTAGAGCCTTCAAAAGTTCTACACTAGTTTATCATCATTTTGTAATTTGCAATGTGTGCTTTCTCAAGCACACCTACATCCAAACATACTGTACACACTGGAGCATCTGGCCTATACACTGGGGCGCCTCCTACACAGGAGACCTTTTGTCAATGTTTCGCAAACTTAGTCCCAGAAAATGAATTAGCATATAAGACTTTGGGATGAGTTAACTACGAACCAAATTAGCTACTGGCAATTTGAGAACGCCAATTAGCCTAATCTGCATGCCTTTGGACTGTGGGAGGATTAAACCAAGCAGCAAACTTCATGCACACAGAGGGGGAAAACAAACCTGACTGGGAATCGAACCCGGACCCTGGAGGTGCATGGTGAGAGTGCTAACCACTAAGCCACCATGCCGCCTTTCATGTTTTCCCTGTTACTTTCTTACATTTTTTTTTATACTATAATACTCTTTTTAATTATCTCTTAAGCTCTCAGCAGTTGTTATTAAATGTAGTGTGTTACTTGAATGTTCATAGATAAATGGCTCATGTTGATTATAGCACTGTTTCTTTAAGTGTAGGGTTTCTCTAAGCCCCCTGGTGGGTTGCAAAGATACTGCAGATTTCAAATTAGACAGTGGCATTTTTAAACTTGACAAAGGCTGGAATAGAGTAATGCTGTATTAGAAACATTTAAAACAGACATCTGCCAAGTAAATGGACATCTGCCAAGATTCCTTGTGAATCAAACTTCTGAAGGGGAAAAAATGTCTTAATACATTTATGTACATCTCTCACATTGTAATGTCACATTATACTAAAACCTGTTAAAGCTGTTTAAATTAAATTTACAATTAAATGTGGATTATACTGCAAAGATTAACTAAAATAGTATTGTTTGGAATCTACTGCATTAAGTTAATCAAAAAATTGCAGTCAAATATTTAACAATTATAATTAACTGGAGACATGTCTTTAATTGAATATTTAAGTCGGATGTTTAAGTAATAACGTTAAAACACGAATTGGATTTATTTCCTTTATCCTATCCTTTGTCATAAAACAGCAGTTAATTAGGATATCACTTTATAGTTAGTCATACAACAAAAACACTTTCACTGTAGAACACTGTACAGTACGTCCTCATAATTAACACTTGCAAGAGGACTATACTGCAGCAACACTGATTAAATATAAGTACAGAACTTCAACAGACATACACATACACACATTATTTCTTTAAACCACTCCATTAAAGGCAGATGGTGATTGTTTCAGTATTAAGTTTAGCAAGTGGATACGCTATCTGTTTTCATGAAATAGTATTGATTGATTTTGGGGATATTTTTCCAACACACTGAACGAGACAGATAACACTGGATCACTAAACACATCTGAACTCGGTACAATACAGTCAACATCAGGTAAGTAGGTTTTGCTGGTAAGACTGAACTGTACTGCATGATATTTAAATGTGTGTTCTGATGGAGCCATACATACGACAGTTCTGTCAATTTTTCCTGAGCTACTGCAGTGACCCAGTCAAGCTGTGGTCACTGGGAAAACTGTGACTCATATTGGACAGACTGGCCATTAGAGACTTCACTTTATGCGCATAATAGTTCCTCAAGTTCACTGAAGGTACCTCCTTAATGTCTCCACTGAAATCACAGCTTCTCATGGCAATCTCCAACTGTTTCTGCCTCTTATAAAACAAAGAGAACTTGTTGAAAATGAGTGTGATGGGCAGCACCACCACCAAGATGCCGGCAAGGATGCACGCTGAAGCAGTGAGTTTTCCTGCAATAGACCCTGGTACCACATCGCCATAGCCCACTGTAGTCATGCTGACTGTTGCCCACCACCAGCAGGCTGGGATGGTAGTCAGTCCATCATTTTCCTCCTTCTCAACGGTATAGGCCATAACAGAGAAAAATGACACCCCCACTGCTAAATAGAGCAGGAGCAGACCCACTTCCCTGTAGCTATTTTTCAGTGTTGCTCCAAGTGATCTCAGGCCAGTGGAATGGCGTGCGAGCTTAAGGATTCTAAAGATCCGCATCAGCCTCAGAACCTGTGCTATTCGTCCCAGGTTCTCCAATGTGGGACGCCTCTCAGCCACAAGATCAATCATCAGTGTAAGGTAAAATGGTAAAATAGATACCAAGTCGATTATATTTAATGGGTGCTCAAAGAAATGGAGTAGGTCTGGTGCAACAACGAACCTGACAACCAGTTCGAATGTGAACCAGCCTATCCCGAAATGCTCCACCGTCTCAAAACGGGGGTCTTCCTGAAGAAGGCCTTCACTGTCCAGTGTAGCAAAATCACTCATGCTGTTCATGCACATGGTGGCTATGGAGCCAAGCACCACCAGAATAGAGAAAACACTAATGACCCGGCTGCACAGAGAGTAACCTGGATTGTCCAGTATCAGCCAAATCTTTCTTCTGATTCTCCCAAGCGGTTGCTTGTCAAACTTGGTCGCGTCACTATAGAATAATAAAATCTCATCAAAGGAAGAATTAGTGCTGCCATCGTCACTTTTATCCTCCCAATCCTCTTGGTATGGCTCCATTTTTCTGCAGTGGTAGGTGTTGCTGCAACAGGAGTCGATGAAAAAGTCATTGATCCCCCAGTATTCGATTTCCTGGCTGAATGAGAAAATGCAGAGTTCTTCCATAACATGCAGGCGGCCTGTGTTATAGAAATTCAAAACATAGGGGAAAAGTGCAGGATTTCGGTCAAAGTAGAACTCCCTTTCTGCGTCATCGTAGTCATCGCACAGCTCCAGGATGGATTCCTTTGACTGGCATCGCAGCAAACGGGCAAGTCGTGTTTCAGGGAAGCGAGACAGGATGCTAGAGAGCAGTCTCCTCTTGAAGCCTCCTACGTTAATGCGTATGGCGCTGTTCTCGGTATGAAATACGTTTAGATCATTGAGCGTGTGTGCAAACATGTCTTGATCCTTTTCGCAAATCATGCAAGCTTTTGTGCAAACTGACAAATTACTGTAGGATTATAATCTCACTCGGGGCTTCACTCTACACTAGCATTCAGAGCTGAGAGTTATGAAACTCAGTAAAGAGCTGGCCATTTCACTGGGGAGGTTTCACTCCTGGATGTTTTTGCGCGCGCAGCGGATGATCAGCCCTTAAAACGTCGTCCAGTGGTGTCACACACGTCATTGTCCCAAGTGTTCATTTAATTAATTAATTGATTGATTGATTTGATTCACTCACTGTCTGAAACGATCCTTATATCGACTGCGGGAAATAGCACAGAGTGATTCCAGTAAGAGTCATGAGTTGAGATTTGGGGATGATGAAGCGCACACCTCCCAGACCCTCCGCTTTACGCCCTCCAGACGAGTCGATGTCTGTGCGGATTATGAGACAGACAGAGGGGTTTCCTTTCCTTTCCGCAGCACAGAACCCAACCGCCAAGCCGTCTCCTTTTTATTGCTGATCAAATTTCTTAACGCGCACAAAAGAAAACGTCCCTCCTTAAATATCTCGCGCTCTTTGTCTGTGATGGAGGAAGTCACTGCGGATTGCTGTCACCGCGCGCGCGCGCGCCCGTGCTGATGTTCCGATAGGGACAGATCCACTAAAAGCGCTCCAGGGGTGCGCGAGCCGCCGCTGCCAATTCACTATGGCGACAGCAAGGAGAAAAATGTTGCTCATCATCCGAGCTATTGTTGTATTACTCTATACAACTACAGTCTCTCTCTCTCTTTCTCTCTCTCCCTCCCTCTATCTCTCTCTCTCTCTCTCTCTCTCTCTCTCCCGCCCCATGGCGAATTAGGGGATGATCATTTTAATTAATTGATTACTTAACTTGGTACTATCGCTTTCCAGAAAGCAATTTAACATGTTATCATCATAATCATTATCATCATTATCATCATCATCATTACTATTATTATTATTATTATTATTATTATATCTCAGATGAGTTCAATTAGTTCATACGTTTAGAACTTCGACAATAGAATTTAATCTTTTTTTTTTTCCCAGTTTCAAGGACTCTATGCACAGGAGCACTTGCTCCTGGCTGACAGGATGGAACCTGATGTGGTCTTCTGCCGATTAAGGCAATTTACAGTGCAGTAAAAAAGTATTTGATTACTGATTTTTTTTTGTTATTGTTGTCACAATTAAATGATTCAGATCATCGAACTAATTTTAATAATACACCGGAGTAAACACAGTTTGTAAATGATGATTTTATTTATTAAGGGAACAAAGCTGTGCAAATCTGCCTGGCCCTGTGTAAAAAAAAAAAAAATCCCCTAAACCTAATAACTGATTGTGCCACACTTAGTGGCAACAACTGCAAGCAAGCATTTGTGATAAGTGGCAATCGCTGTGGAGGAATTTTGACTGTTCTTTTTTCAGAATTGTTTTAATTTAGTCACATTGGAGGGTTTTTCGAGCATGAACGGCCTGATTAAGGACCTAGATCAGAGACCAGTCTTTGACTAGGCCATTCCAAAACCTTTTTTTTTTTAATGATCCATTCAGAGGTGGATTTGCTTGTGTGTTTCGGATCATTGTCCTGCTGCATAACCCAAGCGCGCTTAAGCTTGAGATAACGAACCGATGGCAGGATATGCTCCTTTGGGATTTTCTGGTAGATCACAGAATTCATGATTTAAATCAATTATTGCAAGTCGTCCAGGTCCTAAAGCTGCAAAGCAGCCTCTGACCATCACACTACCACCACCATGTTTGACTGTTGGCATGATGTTCTTTTAATGAAATGCTGTATTTATTTCATGCCAGATGTAACAGAATGCACACATATTTAAAAAGTTCAACTTGTGTCTCATCAGTCTCCAGAATATTTGCCCAAAAGTCCTGGGGATAATCAAATGTTTTTTGGCAAATGTGAGATTTGTGTTCTTTTGGTCAGCAGTGGCTTTTGCCTTGGAACTCCCCCATGGATGCAATTTTTACCCAGTATCTTTCTTATTGTTGAATCATGATCACTGAACTTTACTGAGGCAAGTGAAGCCTGCAGTTTTTTAAATGTGGTTCTAGGTTCTTTTATTAGCTCCGGGATGAGTCGTTGTTATGCTCTTGGAGTAATTTTAGTAGGCTGGCCATTCCCGGGAAGCCTTACCAAGTTTAATCCATTCGTGGATAAAGGCCTTCACCATCATGCTGCTTTCTGCTCACCACTGATGTAAAGAATGCTAATTTGAGTTACTATAGTCTGTCAACTCTCACCAGCCTGGTCATTGTCCTCTACTGTAACGTCTCTCATCTGCATGGTGTTTCAGGCTGTGGACCAGATACTGTTTTTTCAGCATTCTTTGTAAACTCTAGAGGCTGTGAAAAAGCCACTGTGAGAAACCTTATCATCAGGAGCTCACCAGTTTCTAAAATACTCAAACTGGCCCATTTGGCACTAACCACCTACAATGGTAAAATTCACAAGGATCACAGGGTTTTTTTCCCCACCGATTCTGATGTTTGATGTTCTCATTAACTGAAACTACTGGCTTGTCTCTATATAATGTATGGGTTGTGCTGCTGCCACATGATTGGCTGAGTGAATAGCTGCATGAATACAGTGGGTGTACAGGTGTTCCTTTTACAGGAGACAGTGAGTGTATATTACAGATATTTGTTAAATACCTTAGTAATATGAGGCATTAATTAGCAGGGACAGACACGGATATAAAAGCAGTCCAGAAAATTGACCCAGAGAGCAATCTAATGCAACTATCTTGTGAATACATTGCATCCACTGGCAGGGTTGTCTCAATAACTAAAAAAAAATATATAATATAACAAGCAGTACATCTAAAACACAATTTATGTTACAATGCAGGAATGCCTTTTTGCCCCAGGTGGTGGAGACAGACTTGGGCACCCTTACTGTACTCAACTGAAGCATTGTGCGAAGAAGAATAAATGGAGCATGATCAACAAGTAGTGTCTGAGCATTAAGTACATAATGGGGCACCTGCTTTCCCTCTGTTGTCATCATGCCCCACTCCAGTGGTTCTACCACATAAAGGATGCCAACTTATGAATCATTCATTGGTAACTGGCACATCATCCATTCCAGTTTGAGGTGGTCCACAGTCTGTAGAAGTTGGTAATGGCTGATTACCTCTGCTACCAAGATGTGGGGGGTAGTTGGCCACCAAGATGTGGGGGGTAGTGTGTGTGTACTATTTTAGAATAATATTTTGGAAATTAAACAAATTGATTGAACAGCAGAGCCAATGAGATTGACAGTTTTGTACAACATGATCTGGTGACTGAGGAGGCCATTTGAGTACAGTGAACTCATTGTCATGTTCAAGAATCCAGTTTGAGATAATTTTATCTTTGTGACATTGTACATATCCTGTGTTTATATAATGAAATACATTGTCATCAGGATTTTCTGTTAGAACACAGAATTTATGTTTCTGAGATTATACCAGATAGCAAGTTGCCCAGGCCCTGAAACTGACCTTAACTGAGGCAAGTGATTCATGTAGTTCTTCAAATGTTGTTCTGGATTCTTTTATAAGCTGCTGGATGAGTCGTCGTTGTGCTTTTGGAATAGTTTTGGTAGACTGGCCACTCCTGTGAAGGTTCATCACTGTTCCAGGTTTTATCTATTTGTGGATAATGGTTCACACTTTTTCACAAATACTTTTTCACAGCACTGTACAGTTCTGTAAATTTTACAAACGCACACACAACACGTGTGCCCCCCATGCTGACTTTTTATGGCCACCCCTACCTATTCTAGAATATACAGGCCAAGGACCATCTGCTCTTTTCTTAGGTGCACAATTAGTCGCTCCAGGTAGAAGACATACAGCAGGGGAAACAGCGGGTACCCTGGTCTCACCATCCCTGCCAGCTTGGAAAATTGGCCTTTATCGTGAACACAGCTGAATGCCCCAGTGTAGAGAAGGGGGATGAGAAAGTGAAACTTCTCCCTAAGCACCTTTGCATACGCAAGCATTGTAGAGTTACAATGGGATTATTAACCTGCTTGACGGCCCTTTCTTAGTCACGTTTTAGCATGATTCTGACTGTACTGATATATAATGTCACAACACACACACACACACATAAACACACACACACACTGTAAGCATAGTTGTGGTAGGCACAGGATGAGGCAATGAAATAATAGCTCCAGTGTGATAGAAGTTAATGGACAAACCCCCATCCAACAGATTCTGCCCAACCAACAGTGTTGAACCCGCCCCCCTCCCCCCCACGTTCCTTAACCTCAAGTCCTACAGAAGTACAGATCCCTATTGTCCGTTCACGCACAAAGACTCAGTTTGTACACACATGCATTTCTCTCTGTCACAGACCTCTAGCACAGTCTTACCAGCAAAACCGTAAGAACCCTGGTGCAAAGGAACAGCATCCTTAAAGGTAGCGATTTTATTTTATTACATTAACAAAACATCTCCCAAGTGACTTTGGTATGAACATAAATGTGAATAGTTTGCTTATCGATTGTGTGCTGCGCAGTTTAAAAGCTTTTTGATTCAGCCCTTATGCTTTATGTAGTCAAGCATTAATCGCAGCTATGCCTCAACAGAAAGCAGTCACAGTTACATTCCTGCTGTTCTCTTGAATGCATGTTCACTGTTACTTTTATTTACAACACAGCGTGTAGAGAAAGCTTTATTCTCTTCTTATGCATCTTGGGAGCTTCACCTGAATATTCACCATGGAGGTAAACACGAGTTACAACTTAGAGTACCAGTTGAACAGCTATATTTTTTGTTCAGCCTACATTTTAAAAGTCTAATGAGAATTAGAACATGTGAACTTGCTAATTACAGACCAAGATCAATTTAGCTAGCTGTACTAAAACTTAACCTTGAGCTTAATCTTAACCATTAATTAAATCTATCCAGGATATTGCCTCTGAAATAAGTTTACTGATGACTTTAGCACCGTTGTTGGACTAAAATATTTGAATATTAAACTCTTTTTTAACTAACAATTATAAACAGTAACAAAACGTCAGGATGATGGAATATACTTATGATCAAGAGTTCATAATTACTAGATCGTGACTTCTTTTTAATAATCACAGTTATTACGATTATTAACATTATTATATTAATAAAGACAGCAAATCCGCTGAGATTATCCCAAATACTAATTGCTTCTTTCCAAAGATTCTTTAGATCTGTGACTGAAATTTTTAGAAACGTAATAGTTATTTCCCCAAGCTTTGGGTTAGTTGAGATACTTTTAGAATAGGCTGGGTCTGTTGTTGTACAGAAACCTTTGCTTTTGACTTTAAGTGATTTCCTTCAGCTGAAGCAGTCTCATCTGGTATTTGGTCTGTGTGAAATTTGCTGCAAACTGACTACTGCTGGAAGGGGAAAACAGACGCTGTTGTGGCTAAAGCGATTAAAAAAAACCTGAAGTGGGATGAAGAGTAAGCATCTCTCATTGGGGCTCAGCTAACTTTATTTCTGTCATTTTAAGCCTGTTTCCATTCTTTCTCTCTCTGCTTTTGAAATTGAATCTTTAGACCACAATAATTTTACAGGGATGTTATGTTTCCAGACTTTTTCTAGCTCTGTAATGGTGGTAACAATGTTTGTCCTTTTAATCCAGGCCACCGTTTTAGACTTTAGGATAAGCGGATAACTAATAATGAACTGTTCGCTCTCCGAGTCAAGCTGTATGTATACTTATGTTGCATGATATAATGTGTGGTTTTGAACTTAATTTAACTCACAATACCCAGTGCCCTTTTCAACACTGTTACACTGTACACTTTCTTGTGTTGGATCAGGGCCCTTCTTGGGAAATAATTGATGAGCATGAGGATGGTATGTCTATGGCAGCATACAGAAGACAAACTGGTGATTAAGTCACATCATTTGACCCAGTGGCATCCAGTAAGGGGCCAGTTAAGCTTCTACCAGTTCACAGACATCTCAGTCTCCTGGCTGGACATTAGAGCCACTCTTAAAATGGTAGCCGCCAGTATTGGGTTAAACTCTGTGGCTTAACATAACATCACACTTACTTTAAATCTGCTCTTTCTCCCATTAGTCATCAGTGAATTCTGGTTGGAGTTCTCATCACATCGAGGCCACTAACTGCCACTGCCGATATGGTCTGCATAAAGATTTATTTGATAACTGAGAATAGTTCCACTTAAAACAGGAACATGGCTGTGGACTGCACACATACAAATAGTATAAACATGTTGCTGTAAAGGTTTGTGATTGTTCTGGTGAATTTGTGGCTGAGATTCACACAGTTTGCATCAAAGTTTCCATTAGTGAACAACTGGTAACCTAAACAAAGGTTACTTTTCATGTTAACTTAAACATAGTTTTACAAGGGATTTATACAGTATGTGGACATACTTAAACTCAGGCTGGGTTCCATTTTCAGTCTCAAGGATTTTCCCTCATGTCATCTCAGGGTTTTTTTTTCCTTGCCACTTTCATGTCTAGCTTGCTCATTATAGACAAACTGAACAAGCCATAAATCTGTTTTTAAAATGCAAAAATTCTGTTAAGCTGATTTGCTACAATGTTACTCACTGAATAATTGACACACTCACATGCATACTAATTGGCATCATTTACTTTCTCTCTGGCTGATGAACATAGTGCTTAGTTGTCTTTGATTGGAAACATTAAGGGTTTCTTCTGTTCACCTGAAAATTGCACTTACCAAAAGACATTTTTTTAATGAATTAATGTCTATTGTACCTGTTTTTAGAATTGCAACTTAGTATTGTCATCAAATGCTAAGTTACCAGCTAGTTTGCATGGAGTATCATGTTTATTTTTTTCAGATATATATCCTAGGGATTCTAATTGCAATATGTGGCAATCTTCTCATCAGTATTTCATTAAACATCCAGGTGAGTGTGGCTTTAGCTTAAAATGTATAGAGCTGCCTAGATTCTAGCAGATAACTGCTAGTATCTGACTGCTAACTACTGCTCTCTCAACAGAAGTACACTCACACACGTCAGTCCCAACAAGGCACTAAGCCATACTACACCAGTCGACTGTGGTGGTGTGGAATCCTACTGATGGGACTTGGTGAACTTGGTAACTTTGCTGCATATGGATTTGCACCAGCTTCCCTCATTGCTCCTCTTGGCAGTGTTTCTGTCGTTGGTAAGCCCTACTGCCTCTCTCAGCTAATAACAATGAATTGAGGCAGTAGTGTTGGCCATCTCGCACATGTGCCAAACTTTGCCATTTTGCTCCTTCTTATTCGCAGGCTTTAAATGAATTCATATAAAAAAGTTTTATTTATATAGTGTATTTAACCACAATTGGCGACATGCTGTAGCTAATGCATTAGCACTGTAGCCTCCTACTTCCAGAGTTGAGAGGTCGATTCCTACCTTTTTTCCTCCCACAGTTCAAAGACATACAAATTAGATTAATTGGCGTTCCAAAATTGCCTGTAGTGTGTGTGTGTGTGTGTGTGTGTGTGTGTGTGTGTGTGTTTGTGTACCCTACAATGGATTGGCACTCTGTCCAGTGTGTACCCCGCCTTGTGCCTTTAGTTTTCTGGGCCCTCAAGACCCTGTACAGGATAAGCGGTATAAAAGATTAATTATTAATAAATGAATGAATTTAACAACAATGTGAAACTTTAAATAAGGTATGTACTTACTGTATGTATAGTACATAATACTCTTATATAAAACAAGGAGTTATGAAATCATAAAATTAAGCAGTGA
>JAOTRS010000026.1:9788798-9801588 GCA_028565755.1 Dinotopterus cunningtoni
CGGCACTGCATCCAGTGGCTGGGGTTTGGGCACTGGCTGGGAATTGAACCCAGGCAGGTATTTCGCCTGCCTTCCGCATGGCAGGCGAAATACCTACCACTGAGCCACCAGTTCCCCATACTTTCTTATAGTTAAGATATTTATTTATTTATTGCCTCTTTTCTATTTTTTATTTCTCGTTCTTATTTCTTGTTTCTTGTTAATTTTTTTTTTTTTGAGGTCACGGGCGGTCGTGTAAGCATTTCACTGCATATCATACTGTGTATGACTGTGTATGGTACAAATAAAATTTGAATTTGAATTTGAAATGCAATCATTAATCATTGTTGTATGAAAAGGAAAAAAACCATTAGAATATAGTGGTTTTGGCAAATACTCAACTTCTTTTTGGTAATGAAACATCACACATTGTTTTATTTTATACTCCTTAAAAGATTAGTAATAGATAGCAAATAATCATGACAATAATCAGCATTTCAGTTTTTTTAACTTACAAATATGCACCATATGAGGAACACAGATTTCCTCTCAGTTTAGTTAAATCTTGGATATAGTTTACACAAAAATTACTCACAAAAGACGTGAAACTATAAAAGACCCAATTCCTTGCGCAGTGGGCCTTTGTTAGTGTTTGTTTCAGTTTCCATTTTCACCACTAGGTACACACACATGCTGCCCAATGGTTGCACAATATTTAGACAGTTGAATCAGTAAAATCTACAGAACATCACCTTATATTTGTTTATTCATTTATCCAGTCATCTTCTATACTGCTTATCCTTATCCTGTGCTGGGACGTGGGCCAATCTATCGCCAATCTATCGCAGCCCAGACACTACAGTCAATTTGGGAACGCCAATAAATCTAATCTGCATGCCCTTGGACTGTGGGAGGAAACTGAAGCACCCAGAGGAAACCCACCAAGCACAAAAAGAGGATATGCAAACTTTATGCACACAGACCGGAGATGGGAATTGAACCATCGACCCTGGAGCCACAGGGGTCCGAGGCCACAGTGCTAATACCTCCAGGGTAACTTAAATGTTAACAGTAAGATTTTTTATTTATTTATTTATCTTATTATGTTACAGTAAGAAATAGAAAAACTACAACATCGGTAGGAAATACCATCTTTCTATATAAGAGTTGTGTTCTACTAATTTGATTGAATAAGTACCATTCCAAAAGTACACTTGTTTGATGTCAGCGGCCTGTTCTCTGTGAACATAAACACTGCTCTTAAATTCCACCAAATTGTTTTGTCTGTTCATGAAGGAGAACTGAGATCCTCTAGCTTACCCTGGGTCCATCCTTGGAGATTGATATCATTTTTGTGAGTGGTTGAATTATTGGTTGTATACAGCACGAGTGGACAATTTAGTGCTATTCACTCCCATTGTGTATTTTTGAAACCTTGAAATCCCAGAGGGTCTGCGTCTCACCCACCAGTGTGAGTGTACACGTGCGTCCATTCGTTATCTAAGATGCAACTTAAACAATGCATAGGCCAATTCAGTGTGGAGTTGGCAAATTGCTGAACTGGAACTGTATAATTTTAACAGGTATATTGATTTGCTGTTGTCAAAAAGCGATTTTAGAACTCTGAAGCATGACTACCAGAGCTACAAGTTTCAAGTTAGCTGTCAAGCTTGGTAAGAAGGCAGAAAGGAGTTCTTATAACAACGTCTTATGGTTTGTGCTTTGCCCATGATACCTCCATGCCGTGTTGTAGAAGACCGCATTAAGTCCATATTACATTCTTCTGGTGCTTACTTCATTCATGGCATGTACACAGAAGGTTATAAGCATGTTTACTGTATGTCACGTTCAGAGTATTTAGTATAAATACTGCCCTGTGGAAGTGGTTGGTGATGACACAGACTGTAGTTTTTGTGGTTCTCTTCACTGTTCTTCCAGTGTCATCACATGCTGTGTTTTCCTTTGCTAACTTCTTTAATGTCTGAGTATTTTTTCTTTTTGATGACTTACCAAATTGTTGCTATACCCAAAGCTCTGATAAAACTTTCCCCTTTTTTCTCAGCTTAAAAATGGCTCCAAGACAGCTCTCAAATAAATCAAAAAGATGAAAATGCACAAGGAATTCATTCAGCTTTACCTTGGTCAGGGTCATGGTGGAGCTAGAGCCAACTACAGAAAACTGGAAGTAAAGCGTAGGGGGATCCAACTAAAACAGGATGCCAGTTCATTGAATGGCATTACTCACAAACATTCCTACACTCATTAACCCCTGTCGGAAATACAGCACCACTTATCTGTCTTTCTGCATGCTTGTAAAAACTGGGAGAAAACTGGGCAGAGCATGCAAAATTGCACACAGACTGTAACCTGAGCTCAGTGCATCAAGTTGTGAGAAGGCACTAGTATCCACAGTGCCACCATGCTGCCCCCTACATATTTGTAATGTTAATGAAGCCTGGGCCTTTTAAAAGAGGATAATAAGGGAGGCTATCAGTATATAAGATATTATATTATACTGAAAGGCATGCAAGACTACATTTTAAGTCAAAAACCATAAAAACCTTAAAATAGTAGTGGCACTTAGTGGGCACTTTTAATGGGGCTTTTAAGTTTTACAATTCATAAAGCTGATCAGGTTTCCTTTTTCTTATTGTTCCATTACAAAAATTTTCCTTTTTTTCTGCGCTGCGTCAAAGCAGACGCAGAACAAGCTCAGGTTAATATCATTAAAATAAAACAAAGACACACTATTATATAAACCAAGGTAATACACACTCAATTTTAGTTTTTTAAACTAAACTTTTTTAAACATTTTATGCTACCATTTGCATCTGGGGCATTAGGGCATCCACTGTGTTTACATTAAAGGTCATTTCATGTGAAGCTTTAATTCACTGTATCAGAATTCCAGTGTGTCAAAAGTTTGTGTACTTCAAGTTAACTCAGCTTCAACAGTCAAAAATCTGAAATTGGTGTAAACACTTTTAGAAGCCCCTTCTTGTCCAACTCTTAGAACTTAATGAGAGTGTACAAGTGGTTGTATTTAACAGCAAATGTCTTGATAAAAAGGGAGAAATCCAAGCACCTCAGGCAAATTTAATAAAAAATGACATACACAGTTCTGGTTCAATGGGACCACCTACAGTACACTATAAGCATCTTTTAAAAATTGTCTAAATCTTGGGACCACATAGACACTGAATCATTCAGGAACAAGGTACAAATTTACTCCCAGGAATAAACAAAATTTGGTTCAACACGTTCAACTAAACTCTAAGAAAACAATAAAGGAAATGGCAAAGGAGTTAAAGCCTAGTACCTACTGTAAGTATTTACACTCAGCATAATGGCATGTCCTGATGTTGTTAGAGGAAGAAGCCAATAATCAAGGACAGAGATAAAAAATTCAAACTGAAGTTTGCAGAGGATTAGCCAAATGTAGTACTAGCCTTCTGGTAAATGTTCTCTGATCAGATAAAACAAAAAAATATTTTTTTATAATGATCAGAGCAGTTGACTATAATGATCAGTACTGGGCATACAGGTACAAGAATAGGGCTTTTAATATAATAAACGCCAATTCAACTGTAAAACAGTATCGTCTTATGAGAGTTTTAGCTGGAAAACAGACTGGTAAAGTCTAAACAGAGATGGCATCATGCTTAAGAAGGTTTATTTAAACCCCCATGCAGAGATCAGGCAGGAAGTTAAAAGAACTTTTAACTCCCTCCCTTCTCAGGTTCACAAAGCTGACCGAGTTACACCAGTTCATTTATTTGGAATGAGCAAAACTAGTGGCAGGGAAATGTGAAAAGCTTACAGTATGGAGGCTAGTCCTGGGATCTGATTTTACTTTCAGTAAGCAAGGAAAAGGCAAATGTTACCAAAACCTGTATCTTAACTTAAAAAAGTTTATTTATTTATTTATTATATCTTATGGAAATACTTCACTTATCACAGGAAATGCAGGGTAACATGAAACTGAGTTTTAAATGTCTTTTGCCTATATTTCTGTAAGCATTTGACCTCAACTTTATATCTGGCCCAAATAAGAAACACAAGTTGTTGGCATGACAGCATTTCCTTTTATTATTTTTATTTATTTTTTTTTTTTGTGGTAACACTCATGAGCTAGCTGATGACCAGCTCTTTACCACCACGATCCTATCAGATGCAAGGTCAAATGCTCTGATGACATATTTGTTCATTTCATTTGCAAAATATCTGACTATAAATGAGGTGAAGAGATTTGTTTGTGTTTTATGTTTTCATTTTATTTTTTCCATTTTTTCCAAGAAAAACTTTGTCCATTTATCTCGCCAGAAAGCAGATCCGAACCCTTGAAAGTATGAAAACTGAGATTAAGGAAAAATTGTTCATGTGAAGAAAGAGGGCCTTCAGGTCAGTTAATATTTTTTAAAAACACCCACACAAGTGTCATTTGGTCTAGATTCCAGGCTCGCCCTGGGGGGAGGGAGTAACAGCATACTCCAGTGTTATATTAAGGTTTGAAGTAATGTGGTAAAAGGAGAACCGCATTAAATGTAGGAGCTTTAGTGCTGCAGAACTGATTGCATTTAAAAAAAAAAAAACCTACATTGCAACATGGACCTGTGCAGTTATTTAATCCCAAATGCCAGCAATTTATTACAGATAATATAAGCACATCCCTAAAGAAGGTACATGCTCAGTTTACCCGACAGTCATTGAAAGTGCTCACAAACCTTTATAATGTTTGCTTTATGTTTGAGCTCCCTCACGAAAGCAGCTCAGAAAAAAAAATTTAGAAATATGGATGACCTTTTGACTGAATGTAATGTCTCTCAAGTTCTATTCATTCTCTCTAATTTTTCACAAAGTTTATATCATGAAATGAAAAAACATTTTATAAAACACAAAATGTTTAAAACACATATTTGATCCTTATTCTATAAATTATAAATGATCCACTATTAATGCCAAAAAGGTCTGTGAAAGATTATGCTTTTTTTTCTTGCAGCCTGTACATACAGTATACTAAATGCATCTACAATACATATAAATGAACATGAACATCATTCTCTCACCAGATGAACACCGGGCCGGTTCTTAAAATCTCAATATATTAGTATTTTTTAGGTAATATGGTAGTGCAGCAGGTAGTGTTAGCTCCCAGCAGTGTCAGAGTCCCAGGTTCGATCATGAGCTTGGGTGTCTCTGCATGTTTTCCAGTAGTAACACTAAATCTCACATTTTCTTTTCTGCACTAAAATATGTTTAAATTACATTTTGGATACATTTTTGTTTTTAATTAAAAACAAATACATGTAAGTGTTACCTATTATGCCCTTTCACATTTGTGACCCAAGGCATGCTCGCTTACGAGGAGTAATGTGTGAGGTCCACTGCCACTTTTTTGTCGCATTGGTACAATGACAGAATCAGCCTTGGTTATAATGAAAATGTTCTTTGTCTTGGACTTCGACAGATCCTCAAGTAGCTCTTTATCAATCAAACCTCAGAGTTTCTTGAAAAAGTTATAAAAACTAAATAGAAGTTCCAGGACAAGCACTTTGAGAAGGCACCATTCTCCAGTTCCTCATCTGGCAAGATGTGTTACCTTTTGTTAAGAGTGTGCAGTTGATGTCTTGCCCAAGCTAAAGTTTAAAAAAAAGAGAGAACTTGAGTTTATTACATTACATGTAAATTAGAACATCCAGATACAATGATATAGTAATAAGTACACAAGAATTCTGAAAAATCTGTAGAGTATACACTATACACCTTTCAGCCATAACATTCAAACCATTAACATTAAAAACCACCTAGGTTTTTTGGGTTCCCCTTGTGTCACTGGAGCAGTTCCGGCCCCTCCGGGTTTGTCTCTGCAGGTTGTATGGGGGTGTGCTGTGGTGTCTGACACCAGGCTGTCAAACATGCAGCCTTTCTATCATGGCCAGAACTGATTCGTTTAGGGCTTTTTGTCTTTTCTGTTAGATTTGACCGGATAGATGGCCTTCGGTCCCCACTGGCATGGGTGAGCCTTGGATGCCCATGATCAAGTCACCAGTTTGCTGGTGTATAGTTGGTGATCAATGGTGTCCACTTTACTTATCAGTTACTTTACTATTATAATGTTATGACTGATCTGTAAATCAGGATAAGCTTTTATGCGTAATATTCAAAACATGAATAACCTGTAGGATGCTGGTTACTTGCACTACTCCCAAAAGACGACTGGAAATTGTGGATCGTTTCCTGCAGTATCTGTCTTTCTCTTCCCTGAAATTAAAACATAGCATTACAACAGACCTGTCTATAATCTTGATACCAAATTCCTACATATATTAATAGTAAGACATATCAAAATTGAGACAAAGTTGACTACTAGTCTTTAAAAAAGAAAAAAAACACCTTTCCAGCATTAAGCTCAGAAATGGCTGCCAAAATCTGTTGTCTGGGCCCGTCTGTTTTAATCCCCAACTCCTGCAGATCTCTGTCAGTCAGAGTCAAAAAGGCCTCCATGTCTACCTGCAATTAATAGTAATGAGTGCACAGATGATTACATGCAAGCATGCAATTACAGGTTTTGGAAATAGCTGTAACAGGGCCAAATAGGAAATAAAACTATATAATCCACTGCAAATCTTTGTGCTTATTCTGAACATTTGCATCCTTTGCCATTGAAGTTATTTAAATAATGTGTAAGCACAAAGAAAAGTTTTACATATATCTAGGTCTGTACCTCCTGTTCTTCAAAGATGGGCTGATATTTCTCCAAGGAAAGTTTTCTTAGTATACCTGAAAGCTCATCTGTAAAAAGGATAGAAGGTAAAGATAACAATCACAGTGATATCACTTGGTTTGGAAACAATTCAAAACAGTTTACAATTTTAATTTGTGCACACTTTTACTCTGCGGAACCTTGCAGAACAGATGAGATAGGGGTGTTATACACCTTTAACACAAATATACAACGTAAAGCATAAAAAACCAAACACACAGGTTTTGTGTTTTGGTTTTGCATTATACTCTCGTGAGACTGCACCTCTAAATTGTTAACTGCTACTGGTACAGAAAAAAGCCTGAACATTTTTGTTGCAGTGACCTTCATCAGTGATGGTGCCACTACTTGATCCACCACTACTTTTAGAGCATGGCTGTGAGGAAGCAGATGATAGGGTTTCTACGATGAGAGGTTTGGGAGTTGGGGATGGTGATGGAGTCAGTGTGGGAGATGTACTCTTAGACGTGGAGGAATTTCCAGACTGTGGCCTCTTCTTTAGGTCAACCTTCTGTGGAAATTAAAGGTTGATGTTAGACTGATAAAAATTAAAAATACTTATAGCACATACTTGGGGTAGCTAATATAATTTTCAACCAAGATATACACACATATTTGTTAAGAAAACCTGCACATTACCCTCTGAAAATACAAGGTCAACTATTCTGTTATTGCTATTCATTGAATGTGGACTTGACATCAAAAGATTAATATGAGACAAGAGATTGGAATTTGATGCAATAAGCAACTTCTCCATCCATTTTTTTTTTTTTTTTAAATATGTAATATTTAAGAACATGTGACCAATGTGTTTCCTGTTGCCCAGATGTCAGGTATTAAATTGAAAGATCACAATGTCTACTCTTATTCTGGGGTTTCTCATGTAAAGAATACAGAAAAGAACAGCAGTTAATGACAGAAACATTGTGAGAAAAAACAAAAACAAAAGTCAGTTGTCAACACCCACAACACGGCATATGATAATCCTTTGAAAAAGACTTTAAGAGCAGAACCACAAAGGCTATACCGCAAGATGCTAACCACTCCTCAGCAGTAAGAATCTAAAAACAAGGCTGGAATTCATAATGAAGTATGAAGAACCAAGAATAAACTCTATCAAAAATCCCCCTAAAATCAGCAAAATAATCTTTACATTAACAAATCTTAGCTAAGAATATAAATCAACTGAAAGATAGTTCAGGTGAAATAACAGCCCAAAACCTACATTACTGAGCACTTTACCTCACTCTCATTTTACCTTCCATTAGAAAATATTCAGTGAAGTAATTACACTAAATTGTGTCAGTAACTCTCATATCCAAATGTTGCAAAATATGGTGAAAGCTAAAAAAAAAAAAATCATATCTGACATTATAGTTTCGTCTACTAAACATCTGTGGTTAGCCACATGTAAATTATTGTAAATTATGAAGGCAATATAAAAGTAGACTTAATTATTTTGTATCTTATGATAAGAGAAAAAATCAGCAGGACTCATACCCATCTGGAGTGCAAGTCGCTTGTTACCAGGCTTGGGTTGCTTTGAATGCTGGGCAGGCTATTGTCAGGCATGGTGGACAGTGGTGTATTGGTTGATGCCTCATGGGTTGGCGCTTTGACATCAAGCAGGCCAGCGGCCCTTTTCCTTTGGGCAGCAATTTGAGACAGTACGCTGTCAGATGCACTGCCTCCTGAGAAAAGTCGAATGAGATAAAATTGGCAAGATTGAGAAAAGCTGTAGAAAGCAAGCACCAAGATCAAGGATTCCATATTTCCTACAAAAAGACATCATAGTAATACATGTTAAATATTTGTGTCAAACAAGGTAAATTAAGCCCAAACAGGAAAGTCATACAGCAAGCACCTGAGCACACATGCTAGCCTGCTCTTATTCCCACCACATAACATAGTATTAATACATTAGCCATGCATCACAGAGGACAGGCAGGCAGTACCAATTTGCACAGCGGATGTATTCAAACTAGGTGTGGCGATATGGTGCACATATTCAAATTTGCTTCCAGTTCCATGAAATCAGAGCTCATAGAGACATGCATGGTGACATTAGGTGGCCAGGGCTGAGCACGGCTAAAAAAATCTGCTAATGCAAAGCAGAAAACAGCTGATGCTGTCATGCACCTCTGTGCCAAGGAGAATGTACCAAGGTTGTGTGACATTGATTAGAACATTAACAGTAAAATATAATTACACAGATCCTGCCACAGCACTTTAAAACAGCTGCTTTTTACTACTACTACTACTACTACTAATAATAATAATAATAATAATAATAATAAATAAATAAAATAACATATATACACCAAACACCTTTTTCATACAGATTCCAACCTACATGGTACTGTTGGCTTTATATGTGAAATTAGCAAAAGCCTCCTTTTTATATCAATTATTATACTGTGTTTGAGTGTACCTGAACGATTATGCATGTCAGATGCATGGCGGTTGATCCCTCCTACTCCATTGGAGCCCCCTGATGAATGAGGTGAGTTATAGTTGCCCGAGTTAGAGGGGGAGGAGGATGGGACCTTACTGATACTGGAAAACTTCATTGACCTGCTCACCACTCGACTAATGGACGTCTATAATACCAGCAGAAAACAGATACAGATGACCAGGGAAAAAAACATTGTCTGTTAATTCTAGAAATAAAAACTTAATGCTGAATGAATATTACACAATTTTATCCCTGATTTGCCTGTGATAGAAGAATTTTGAGAATTTTTTGCTGTCATGTGCAGGACATCCCTTACTATTGTGGGAGGACATAATACAGTATATTATACAATACTGCTTCTGTAGTAAAGTACTTAAGTTCAGTCTTTATTCGTCACATATAAAGTACTGCACAGTGAAATTCTTTATTGTTTGCATATCCCAGCTTTGTTAGTAGACTGAAGTCAGAGCGCAGGGTCAGCCATTATATGGCGCCTCTGAAGCAGACAGGGTTAAGGGCCTTGCTCAAGGGCCCAACAGTGGCAACCTGGCCTTCCAATCAGTAACTCAGAGGATTAACACACTGAGTCACCACTGCCCCCTATAAGCAATGATTGGTCATGTCATACCCTAATAGATGCTAAGAAAAACAAAAAATACAGAAAAAAAATTGGCAGAATAAAAAGTGATGTGAGCAGTACTGCACATCTGAAAAGTCATGTTGTGTCCACCTGGCATAAATCATACCGTAGAAAATACTGTACGCTTACAATATATAGACACTTACAATATCAGAGTTTCCACTGGTGTTAAAGTTGGCTTTGCTTGGTCTCTGAGGCATAGTCAGACGAGACTGCTCACTTGTCTTGCCTCCCTCCTTTAAAACCCTTGAACGGTCTGAGTTCCACGGCTCAAAGTTGGATGGAGGCAGGAAGGGTGGGATGACGGCTTTCAGCTTGTCATTGGGTAAGCGAGTCAGAGGTGCACCGTTTCTCAGCTAAACAGAGAGAGAATTATACTTGTTGCAAAATCGTACTGCGCAAACTGAAAAGCTCAATATGGACATCTGCAATTATTTAATCGCAAAAGGCTGCAATTTATTACAGGTAAGCATAGTCTGGAATTTACGTAGAGATGCAAATAATGTGAGTATTTGTTTATTTTTCTAATACTTTTAAGGTGATAAATTAATATTTATCAAGGACCACCTCCAGCTGGATTCTGCTTATGATGGTTTGGAGCTACACATGCTGCTCCTGAGCTACAGTACCAGTGATCCAGATCTCCTTTACACTCTGCACCTATCTGACTCTTCCAGGTGACGAACTGGACTCTAACACAGTATGTCAGAATTAAATTATTGCTATCTGTTATGACCCAAATGAGAATGGGTTCCCTGTTGAGTCTGCTTCCTCTCAAGGTTTCTTTCTATTACCACCTCAGGGAGTTTTTCCTTGCCACCGTCATCATCTGCTTGCTCATTAGGGACAATCTAATCATTATGATCTATACACATTTTTACTTGCTCATACACATTTCCATAATTTTCTTTTAATTTTGTGAAACAATAACCATTGTTAAAAGCACTATATAAATAGAATAGAATTGAAATATTGGCATATTCGTCATGAGATGTGTGCCGTTATTTGCTGTTAGCTTAATAAATACTTTTGAATACTAAATAGCAAATAGTTTAAATCACAATATGTGTCAAAATAATTGCAATTGTGATTTTTTTTAATCAAATCATGCAAGTCTATTGCAAAAAAAGGTTTCAGATACATGAAAGCGTGTGAAAATGCTTACCATTGTGGTAATGAGAAAATCATCTTTGTCACTGTTTCTGCCAAGACCTTCAAAAGTCATAGAATACCATAACTGACTTACATGCTTCATAATCTTTTACATTTTGTGATAAATTAGTTCTGTTTGCGATCATATCTGATATAATCCTGCAGTTACCACAGTTAAATATCACACACAAAAATTCTAAATGAATGAAATTATTCTTAGCTGCATATTTTCTCAGGGTTGAGTATAAGTAATATCAATCTAATCTAGTATTACTTAATCAAACCTTAGTTCATGAATAACATCTTACCACTGTCTTTGTTCTTATCAGTCCATGCAATGGTGAGGTCATCAATGTGTGTGCCAGCAGGAGAAACCATTGCACTACTTGGTTCTGAGCTGTTTGTGTCTATTCTGTTCTCTGCCTTCATGGTAGCATCCAGCAGAACCCCTGAGTTATCATGAAATGGAGCTAAGCGATTAGGATGGAGCCCATGCCTTAAGGTGTGTGTTAGCTTGAGTCTACGAAAGCGATTGGACATGCGGTTCCACCAGGACTGGAAAGAAAAAATAGAAAAACAAAAAAAAAAATAATAATAATCTTGTGAGAATAAGCTGAATGTCGGTTTTGTAAGGAGCTATATTCCAGCTAATCAAAAACATTAATAATGACTTAAACAGTGGTGAGGAACATTTTTACATGGATCTGCATAGTAACACATGCAGACATTAAATTATGCATCAATTACTGTGTACAGAGAGCCCCACCTTCAGGCCTCCTTTATCATCCGGTGGTGCAAGTACACTGGGAGACAGGTGTTTCTTGTTGGAGATCTTGTCTCTGTGCCTACTCTTGTCTTTTTCTACCGTCATACACACAGCAGCCAACAGTCTCACTAATTCAGTATCTTAAGAAAAACAGAGGAGAATTGGGACAAAGAAGAAATTAATTTATTTATTTATTTACTCTAGGGGGACAAAGCTGTACCTCTTGATAAGTACTTCCTCTTTTTTTACTCTACCTGGGTCATTTAAAAGCATGACTAGGTCAAAGGCTGTGTATCCATTCTTGGCTCTTAGGTTTACATCAGCTCCCTGATTCAGCAGATATTTCACCACATCTTTATTTCTGCAAAAGAAAAAAAGGACAGGATTTCTAAACCTTCTGTGTGTCTTTGAAGTGCAGCATGTATTGTATTTACAGTTATGTGTATAAGTTAGTGCGCCCTCTTTAAAGTCCATGTTTTTTTAGAAAAACCTAACAAAAATCATCTGATCACAGCAGGTCTAAATATTAGGCAAATACGACCTCAAATGAACAACATATAACTTTTTTTTACTATGTCAATATTCATTTAACAAAAAAGAACAAAATTTACATACAGGAATTGTTTCCTGTATGACTTTCTCAGTCTCTCACATTGTTTTGATCCATTCTTCTGGATGCAGGACACTGTTAAGGTCCCACCAACATTTCAACTGGGTGGAGATCTGGACTTTGACTAGGCTATTCAAAAACCTTGATTATTTATATTTTTATCCATGTTCTTTTTAGACAGAAGAGGCTTAAACCACACTTGTTCAGTCTTCTTCTAATTGTGCCATCATGAATTTTAACATTTAACATGCTCAGTAAGGCATGTAGGGTCTGAGATGTAAATCTTGTTTTTTTTTTTCCCCTGAGCATTGCACGGTCTGACCTTGAGGTGAACGCCTTGGGATGTAAACTCTTGGGAAGACTGACAACTTTCTTAAAAGTTTTTTTACTTGTGAATAATCTTTCTTACTGTAGAATGTTGAACT